>JAUCMU010000024.1:7833589-7844167 GCA_032275025.1 Enteromius treurensis
TATATAATTATGCTGAAAAGAATTCAACAAACAAACAAACAAAATGCTACTCTTCTTTGTAAACCCATCTCATTTACAGTATAAGGCTTCAAGTAGATCAAAATAAACATTTAACATTAACAACTAGATGAGAAAAAAATAACCAAGTATAACAAGAGGTAGTGGAAAACCAATGAAAACGAGAGATCGTCGTCTGGGTGGACGGCGCTTCTATGATCGCACAGCACAGGCTCCACTTCATTTGCTTAGAAAAGGAGCCGTTTGGCAAGAAAGGTTATTTTTCCAAGTCATACCAAGCTGATTAAATCATTATCAACAGCTGTTAGCCATCACCGTGACAGCCGTCAAGTGAAAAACTCCTAAACTCTCTAAATCGGATAAAACATTAGCAGCAAAAATAAAGTTTAGGCATCGGAATGAAACAGATAACTACTCTCAAAATGATGGCTCATTGTAAATGGGACCAAATGTGACATCGTGTCTTCATGTTTAATCTGCAGTCCTATTAATACTGAGTGAAAAAGTCTAATTTGAATGACCTTCATCTGTGACACTTTTTTATTGAATGATTCTGTCTGCAGCCAAATATAGTATAATAATACTGCACACATTTGCATTTTTTATTTGCTTCATATTTTGTCAATAATAAGAACTTCAGAGGTATGTTTTAGATTTCCCATCATTTAATTGAACATGATTAAGTTCTATCATTCTGCTATTCGCTCTGTTCCCTGTCCAGTAGTTTCAATGACTTCTATGACGTCGGACTTCCTAGATTACGGACATGTACGGATTGAAATAGTCATTCATTTTCATTAACATTTATCATAAAACTTACAGTAAATGTGTGTAAATTTCCCCCCTCAAAGATAGTTTTGTACAGTCAATGTCCATGTGTCATGCAGGGTCTTTCTTTTTCTTTTTTTCTTAGAGCAAGACAAATTTTGATAAATTATTGCTCATTTCTTTTATGACATACTTTTTTTTTTTTTTTTTTTTTAACAAACAAGAAAATTCGTTTTGTTTTATAAATGTTGGAAAGCCAAGCCTCCCATGATGGTTCGCTGCTTCAGTAGGTAAACTACTAGATAACACCTATTCGGATTGTAAAACAACATAAATAAAGGAGCTGCTCACATTGGCTGATGCTCACACACACACACACACACACACACACACACACACACACACGAATACTTCAAAGAAGGATATCTATGCACTCGGTAAAGTGACAAAGGTCTTCATTTTAATGTGGTAAACCTGCAGAGTGAATGGCACTTAACTCTCAGAGCACCAGTAAGAAAACCCAACAACAACACACTTGATCATGATTTACTTAACAAACGTTCATTCATTGGCACAAGAGTTCAGGGAAAGTGACACTTTGAGGTTGGGTATGGTGACCAAAAAACGTCAGTTTAAATGCAATTCACTCTTAAATGTCTCCGCTAAAAGGTGAGAGAGTGGTTTAACACACCAGCATTTTAAATATCGTGTTCTCATGCACTGGCTGCTGCGATTGCAATAGCACATAAATGTCTAGAAAACTGAACAGCAACATTCAAGTTTAAATCCGACGACACGTTCTTGAGGGACACATGTCTAAACCTCGAAAGGAAATCATCTTTTGTAAGTATCATCTTCAACGTGATGCTTCCCGGACAGGTTCACATCGTATCTGGGTTGAGTATTGCAATGTGTACATGACACAACAGAAAACGCATGCTGGAAAAAGTATTATAAAAAAGACTGACTTGCTTTCTTTCGTTATTTTTTGTTGGTTTGTTGTTGTTTTTCTCGATAACCTGCGGGTTTCCGAGCTGTGAAAATGACCGCTCCTCTATCAAGTCGCAAAAAAACCAACATTCGGACTCGGAGTTTCCCTGACGGATCTGACTCCGTCACACCACCTCATCGAGCAGGTCTCGCGGCGATCACAGTTATTTTAAACAGACCTAGTGTAACTCTCAAAAACAAGGCATAGTGTTCACTACACTTTTGTTTAATAAAATACATTTCTTTAATGTGTAAGACAATTCGAAGCTCTTTTAAGAACCTCCAGAACGTTGGTGAGTGATTTTCAAGGAATTCTCGCTCAATACAGCGAAGCTTACAACCGATGACATACAGTACCTGTGCTTCTCTCTGTTAGTAACGGACTGGGAGGGGCTAAGAGGACTCACACAATAAACTGTGGCGTCACCAGCATCAGCAGCTTTTGTGCCCTTACTCAGTGTCGAGGCATTGTGATTTTTGCAGAGAGAAAGAAATGTTCATGATTCATTTAGCTGCCCAATCACAACACTAGCTAGCCCTTATGTTTCCCAGTTAAAAGAACTGTCGACACGCAAAGAAAGAGTTTGGACGGCAAGACGGCGATTACGCTTCCCAGCGTCTCTTTTACAAAACAATTGGCACAGCTAATTTTCCCTTCGCTTACGAGAGCTTTACAATGTTCTCTCACCATGACAGCATAAAAAAAGTTTTTTTTTTTTAATTAAAAAAAAAACTAAGAAAAACATTGTAGTACGGGGCTTAAATGTCAAACTGGAGTAAATTCCATAACCTTGTATCATGCAAAGGTTTTCTAGCTTAACATCTTCCGCTTATCCGTTGTTTTTTGATTTTCTTTAAAAAAAAAAAAATTATTATAATAACATTATTCAGCTGTCCTCAGATATGCGAGGCATAAACAATGAAGGTAGAAAGAACACAGAGAGAGAAAGAGAACAGGTGAGGTAAACAGGAAGAGAGAGGAGATTTGAGACACCAAACAGGTGAATGTAAAAGACAAGCAAGTTGAGAGTAGGAAGTATGGATTTCTGTCAGATTTCCTACACATTTTTTTTGTTTGTTTCGTTTTGTTTTTCGGTGTCACAGTTGCCTGAGCAGCTCATATTGGCACTTAAACAGAACTGAACTTCGGGGTCACTAGTGGATGCTCAGAATTGCTTAACTACTCACTCTTGAAATAAGAAACATCACACCTTTTGAAAGTGGCACCTTGGGGCTTTTTTTTGTCACAAATGTTCTTGCTGAAACCTAGGTGTCTAAGCAGGCCCTCTTGCTGTTAAGGAGATCCCTGTAAACAGTTGAGTTGAGAAATCGGGGGAATGAGTCTCTGTGCATGAGGGTGTAGATCTGAAGCTGGGCCTCCTCATACATCGTACTGCTGGGTTCTGCCAGGCTTTGGTTGATGCCTTCCCTCACCCGTGAATCCAAGCTGACCTGCCGGCCGACAACAAATGTAAAGATCAACAACTTTACGTAAAAAGATTATAAAATGTTGCCTATCTGAGAAATATTTCACTATGTTGAATATATTACATTTTGTAATTCAAAATTTTTATAAATATTTTTATGTGGTTTAGCCTTTTTTTGTGTGAATGAATAATTATTACCTAAATCTTTGGGTAAAATATTTACAGAAAAAAAAATGTAGAAAAAAAACTGCATAAAAATAATCAGCACACTACAGTATGGCTTAAAAAAAAAGAAAAACATTTACCCCCGTTTACCTCCTGGACAGAGACTCCACTCTCAGGTGAGTTTTAATAGACGGGTAAGCAAATATATATTATTTATTGTGCAAGTAATAGTCACGTACAGGTGATTAAATAGATATAAATGAGCTTCGTAAAAACGATATCTCCCAACGTTCCAAACCTGTGCCTTTGACATACTGTGACTCTAAGCCAAGGACTAAACTAATATGTAAATCAGAGCTTTTTAAATGAAAGAAACTTGCACCAACTGATCTTAGATCTTTAATGAGCTAAGCAAAACAGATGTGATGTTTCCAGCTACAGTTGCATATAAAAAATATAAACACAGCCATATAAACTTATGCATATCGAACATCTACCTTTTTTTAAGTGGCAAAAAAAGGCAGAGAATATATTTAGTTTTGTTATGAATGTATTACGGATTTTTTGTATATTTTTTATGTCGTCATCCCGTATTCTAACCTCTTTTGGCGAAAGAATGGAGACGTAGTCTTCATAAATGATTCGGGCTTTTTCATCGATAGCTGATGGGTTGGTTTCTTTCTTTAGTTCCTCACAGGCAATCCAAAACATCATGTTTTCTTCACTGTACTCAGACCGCAAGAACTCCCGGAAAACATCCCTTCCCTCTGGAGAGCGCATCATCATCTCAAAGCTCCGTGACCAGGCGATCACCTCATCCAGTGTGGGATGCCTTCAAATGGGAGACAATGAAAAAAAGCAGGAGCTACCCATCTAAAATACCTTTACTTCAGCTGGCACTAAATAACGTGAATTGTAAAGTGTAAATATATTAAAAGGCAATTGAACAGAAATTAAATTGAGATTTTTAGATGATTTCATTCATTTTAACAGGACGCTGGGGAGGTATGAACACAAGCACTAAAAAATAAAAGCACCACCAAACATCTTGTCCCTGAACAATAATAGACTTTATAACAACTCACGGTTCCTCTGTTGCTTCTATGCTATCCATCTTTGTACATGTTTGCCTCTCTGAACGTTCCCTTCTGTCTTCATTCCTAGGGTGAGAAGAGAAGTGTTGGACACAGCAAAGTCTCTATGGCATTTGAAACATGTTGAGTTGGTCATCATGTAAGGTTATACACTCACGGTAAAACTAGAGGCTGGAGACTAACAGCTCTTATTGTTGTACATAGCCATTCAGTTGTTCGTATAAAAATGTTTTCTATTTTTATTTCGAAATAAAAGATGATCTGTTAACCTTTACCAGTGATTTTTAAACCCAAAAACAGTGTAAAATTAAGTTAACATGAAAACATTTATGATTTATAAGAAAATACTATTTCAGTCTCAATTAATTCAAGCCATTTCAAAATTTCAACCATTCTGACCATTCTGTCATTAATTACACCCCCTCTTTCCAAACCTGTAAGACCTGTATTTATGTAATGTAATGTATTCCTCTATAGACAGCAATGCAACTTAAATGTTCCCAGGTTTAGAAACGTAGCAAATGTAACATTAGGGGTCCAACTGTAATTTTACGAAGCTACAAGAATACTTTTTGTGCACAAAAAAACTATTTATATTTCGAAGTTGAAAGAAGGGCTTATGGGTGTTTTTTTTTTCCTTCTCAGACTCGTCGCACACGCAGGTTGCCAGATCAACACCACCAACAGAAAATGAAATTAAATAGGCTGTGTTTTCCACTAACTGGCAACCCAGAGTGCCGAAATAAAATTGGGTAAACTGGGAGTAGGTGGGTTTCAAAAACAAACACAAGACATACCCTCCCAGAACACACATTTTCAAAGGAGAATATCTGACTGTAGCATTGTTTTTCAGATAAACATGTTAACTTAGCAGGTTTCTAATACCTGCAAACATATTATGCTATTATTATGCTTTAGTACAGTCAAAAACATACATACAGCACCTTTAATGACAGATCTTTTGGCTTGTTTGTTTGTATTATCCCTTTAAATGTTTCTCTCACTCCCTTCTGGCCCCCAGTTTGGAAAAAAATTACTTACAGTAAAAGTCTAACCATCATCCAAGTACTAAAACTCTTCCTCTAGTCTAAAAAGAGCGTTTACAGTTTTGAAACCAAGCTACAAATTACAGGTGAACATCCTCAGTGTTTCTCAGTTCAAGTCTTCATAGAGCCAGCATAATTGGGTTTGTTAGCCATGGGGTTCAACAAGCTGACAAGACTCTAAATATATAACACGTACTACACAGCTGTTTTGCATGTGATGTGGGACAGAAATAGCCGTTTACTGAGCAGATAATGGCAGTGTGTAGTGGGGGGATGGCTGTGGAAACCCGAGGTTACAGAGTAGGGTTTGTACTGCCTCCTCAATGTTTTCTTTATTTCATGCAATATTTGTATTCATTCATGTTATTTATAGTACCCCTGCAAGCTCTGCTATGGCCTCTCCAATCTTTCTTTGTTCAATGACCCAACGTCAAACTCCAACTGCTCCACCCCCCCCCCCCCCCCACTTAATAACCATCAAATAAATGCTCTAAATCTTAGCTTGCATACTAAGACAAACCCTCTTCCATATACTTTTCTTAATATTCCAGTGGGAGAATTTTAACAGGCCATGCTAAAATATACCAATGCAAAAATACGTTTTGCTTAAACTCATAAAATTCTATTAATTATAGCTTGGTAATTTACGCAGTGGCAAGACATGTTAAAAATTAACAGGCTGCCTAGCAGGATATAAATAGAGAGCTAAAATCCCCATGGCTCGGTCAAGGTTTGAGTCTATATTAAAGTGTACAGTATTTTTCACATATTTATTTTATTATCATGCAAACAGGATGGAATGTTTTAAAGTGAGACAAACCAATTAATACAAAACCACCACAGAATTCATAAAATCCAATGATAAAACTAGTCTTGTTAGTTAAAACTGAATGCATATGCACTATAGTTTAAAAGTGTAGGGTCAGTAAGATTTTTTAAACAGAAATTAATACTTTAATGTAGCAAGGATGCATTCAATTGATCAAAAGTGACAGAAAGATGTTTATAATGTTATAAACGATTTCAATTTGAAATAAATATAAATTAATGAAAATGAAAACGTTTCCACAACTGTTTTTAACAGTAATAATTATAAGAAATGTTTCTTGATGACCAAATCAGCACATTAATATGATTTCTGAAGGATCATGTGACACTAAAGACTGAAGTAATGGCTGCTAAAAACTTAAAACAGAAAACAGTTGTTTTAAATTGTAGAAATATTTTACTGTTGTTACTGTATTTTGGATTAAATTAATTCAAAAACATATTAATAAAATCTTATCAACCCCAAACCTTTGAATGGTAATATATCTGAGACAGGTAATGTTGATAAAAAAAAAAAACACTTGCTGCTCGACGTAAAAACCATTGTTAAGCAAATAGCTACCATGCAGTACATCTAGAGCAGAACATAATGAAGGATGGGGTGTACCAGAGGCATTTGCAGCATCCACACCAACACAGACAGCAGGTGTTGGGCCTCGGGTGACCAGGCGCCTGTGGGGGTCCTTCAATGCGTCCCTGCTGCCTTTTCCTCATTTCAACTCCACTCACACTCTGAGGCTGCGGACAGACACATCTGATTAGAAACAAAGCAGTGGGGGCCTGGGAACTGTGTTAGCTGAAGTATCTTGTTAACTACAGATGTTTCTAAATCTAAAGTAAGACCGAAAGAGATGATTAATTATTTGCAGATTCTAGGGGGAGATTTATGGTAGCTGTTCCAATGGAAATCATAAGGATGCTCAGTATCTGAGCATGTTGGACGGTTTCCTACTCTACTGTCAGATGCTTATTCAGCTGAAATTAAGAACGCATGTGAGAGCGTGTCTGTAGAGACTGAGAGGCAGACGGACAGACAGAAAGTAAAGAAATCCCCTCTTCAGACACATTCATTCCTCTGGCAAGATGCTAAATTAGTTTGAGCTGTAGGAGGGTGAGAGAAAGAGATGCTGAATACAAACCCAGGCAGTAGTAGTGTGGGATCTCACATGTTCTAACACATGAGCAAATGCAACAGTTTTCCTTTTAGGAAGTAAACTGTTTATAAAAAAATGCAATGGCTGTTGCTTCCTGTTTTTTAAAATAAATTAAATAAAGCCATATGAATCCTACCTTATAGGTTCTTTACAAGAAAACCAACTAGATAAACAGGTATGGTAAGTGTAAAAAAAGGTCAAGTGGTTTTCAATAAATTGTTCCATGTTTGGTTCCCAATATCACTGGCTTGTTAAAAACAACAAGTAAAGATATTCACCACAAACATTTGAACTGTGTTGCATGTGTTTCCAAAAAGCACTCTATCAGGAGAGAAAATAAGCAAGCGTCTAACCGTGATCCATCACCATACCATTAACATGTCTTTGAAACACATGGGTGATTATTCTGTTTGACAGTTTTATTAATAGGGACCATATGGTCCCGGTACTATGGAAGCACCTTACTTGCATACATATGAGCCTAGTACATATACAATTTTGATCCCTGATATCTATCTATCTATAAATAAATTCAAACCATTAACAATTATTTTTGTTAATTAAAAGATTATACATAATATTATATCCATTATAATTCTTTAATGCATATAATGTAATTATTATAATGCATGAATATCTAAATATTAAATACTCACAGACATCGTATTCGGACTCTAGAATTATCACAGAGGCTGTGAGAGAAAAACACGGACATGGCAGATTCGGATGGGATTAAAATCACCAAGTACGTCTGTGGAACAAAACATTCTCTCACGACCCCCTGTAAAACTAGTCCCGGCCGAATAGTGCTTTGCTTTTAGTCATTATTTAGGTAGCCCACATATACTGAATGCCTTTGGCAGAATTAAAATGAGCAATTTTAATATAGATTAATCTAGATTAATTTCAAAATTAATTTAGATTAATAAAAATTCATCTATCCCCACCCCTAATTTTTTTTTTTTTTTATGTGCTCAACAGAATAAAGACTTATGGTACTGAAAATAATACAACTAAAATATAAATAAAATTTTATTAAATCCTTATATGTTATTAATAATAATAATAATGAATAATAAAAACATAACAAATCCTAAATAAAATAATACTAAATCAACTGAAAAGATTAAAATAAAAGACAATTTAAGTATTTATTTTATTTAGACTTCCAAGTTTTCTGAAGCCATTTGATATTTTGATCTAAAAAAACATAACTTAAAAGTTAAAATGGTTTTAAAAGCTATAAAGGTAAATGTTGCCAGATGTTTAATTTCATGGTTGACCATCCATTTAACCCCTGCACCTATTCAGGTATGTTGTGGCCTTTATGGGACTTGCCTCATTTCTCTATTCAATTAATCGAATTAAGCTCTACAAGTTGTTTACGTGAACTGCAAACAAATAATGTGACATTATGCCCTCAACAAATCTGCTCATTTGAGCTCAAAGCTTTCTGGAAACTGATCTTTTGGCAGCACAAACACCATATCACATCACCTACACAGGCTGGGCACTAAACGGACAAGCTGGAGGTCTGGGACAGTATCAAATTATCATTTCCCAGTTAGGTATTGGTAAATATCCCATAACCACATAACCACAGGGCATTTGGTTGGCTGACTTTTTGTCGCAACGTGTGGTGCATATTTTAAAGATTCACTGCTGATTGAAATGCATTGCTGTTGAAATAGGACAAAAAACCACACAACATCCGATTAATATGTAAGAAAACACAAAATGCTAAACAAAATTTGCTCTGTAAATACATAAACAAAGCACACTGCATATGAAAGTAAACATTTTGTTTGTTATTTACAATTAGCATTGTGCTTGTACTAGGGTAAGCAGTGTACCGTTTTCTTACTCTAATTAGATGCTATCAATACTATTGATTTTATGCCAAAATATGTATACTTTGAATATTAAGTTGAAACAGAAACCTTACCTCTAAATTCATCCTTACCCTTAAATAAGTCCTGCTACTTGGTAATGAGAACTCAGTTTGTCTAGGATGTAATGTGAACACTCTTTGAGAGTTTACCCTAATGGTGCCACATAAACCAAAATATGCAAAACATAACTACCATCAGTTATTCAGTACCAGGCAATGGAAAACATGCATCCTGATGCAAAACACACTCAGGAGTCCCTTTGTTCACATCTAGAGCATTGACCAACAGCTCAGCACAATATGTAAAACGAGAAGTTGTATTGAGGAAAAAACAATTATACAACAGAGTCTGATTTCACAGAAAGCCATGTATCATTTTGTTTATTATAGAAATAGTTCACGCAAAAATGAAAATTCTGTCATCATTTACTGTATGAATTTCTTTATGACTTCCACTGATGACCACTGACTTCCGTTGAAGAAATTCAATTAGGTTTGGAACTACTTGAGGGTGAATAAAAATGATGGGCAAGCTATTCCTTTTACGGGTAAACAATCTAGGGTGCTAAAAACTAGCAACAGACCAATATTTAGTTACTCTGAAATGAATAACCGATAACTATGCCTCTTTGCCGTCTTGTCACAGATAATTCACACGTTCTGTTTTCAGATATCATCAGTGAATTCCATGCAAATATTCTGTCAAAACTGTTCATTGTCATTATCGTTTGTCTGCATCTCTATTGCTTTAAAGTGATCCAAAAAAAGTTCTCTTATAATTTACTCCTCATTTAAAACTTTCTTTCTTTTGAACATAAACAACGATTTTATGATGTGTCTTCGTGGTTTTGTTCATACAAAACAATGGTCACCAAAACTGCTTGGTTTTCAGCATTCTTCAAAATATCTTCTTTACTGTTCAACAGTAGAAAGACAGTTGTACATGTTTTGTAACAACATGATAGTGAGTAAATGATGTCAAGATTTTTATTTTGGGGGTAACTTTGCCTTAAAAAACATTTTATCAGCTATATTCAGTGATGAAGTGTTACTCTGAACGATACACACAACTGACCAATCAGAATCATGTATTCCAGAGAGCCGTGTACTAATTTATGCTTTAAAGGTGCCGTAGAATGGAAAACTGAATTTACCTTGGCATGGTTGAATAATAACAGTTCAGTACATGGACATAAC
>JAUCMU010000024.1:7844267-7864779 GCA_032275025.1 Enteromius treurensis
CATCCATTTCATTTTCCATGACAGCCGTTTTAATGTAGCGAGTGACCTCGTCATCTTCCCAGTCAGCTTGCTGTACACTCCGCAAAATTCGCTCTTTTTGCTTGGGGAGGAGTGGGTTTGACTCCGGAGAGCTCTGGGTCTCGAACCTTCACATCTAGTGCACCTGCAGCCATGGCTTGCAGAAGAGTGCGTACTTGAGCATGTACGGCATCCCTGTCTGAATCTGACAACATTCTCAGCTGGTTAAATTTTGGCCCGAGGAATGTTGCGATCTTGTGGAGGTCCTGTATTATCACTTTTTACGCGCGAGTCTTAGTGACGTTTACGCACATCAGCTTGCTAAGGGGAATCCAGGGCATTGGGCTGACAGTGGCGTTTCAGTTTCTCACTCCAGACACACACACAATTAAGTGTTGGATACTTGTCTCCCTCAAGTTCTCGCTGTGCTTCATAGAACGGCTTGAGAAAGTCTATCAAAAAGCCCAGTGTGTCCGGCGCTACTTTTTCAATGCGCGCGCCTCGTGCCTCCAGCTTTTCATGGAGCTCATGATAAATGGCCTGTATGGAAGTCAGTGTGAGGTACACCGTACTGAGTGTCTCCCATTTGCAGCAATGTTGTTGACAGTTGCGCAGCCAATGCCGACTGTTCAACGTACCTGACTGTTGATTTAGCGGCAGCAATGGTATCTCCTATATCCGGGGCACTGTCGGCTTTGGATAACTCTGCAATGTCGAGACCATGGCGCAGTACCGTATTAATACCATCCTTCAACAAAGTCTTAAGTTCTTGTACTTAAGCTTTCCTCTTTTCTTCTGCCATGCAAGTGCACCTCTTTGCAATTGTCACATGGCTGGGAGTTTACGGGGAACCCTCCCATACACAGCCCTGATATTAATTAGTTCTTGCGCCAGCTCTTCAAATCCTTTGCCATTTAGGACATTAAAAGGCCTAATGTCTTTACAGCAAAATCTGACACACTTCTCCGTCATTGTTTGTTTTACCTTCGCAGGGATGGGTTTTGATACTGTAACAAACTATTTGATTGTTTGTTGATTCTGGGCACTAGCAGGTGTTAAACAGCTTCGGTCAACGTGCCTTTTCAGCATCGAATTCCCTGTCGTTTTTCTTTTGTACTTCAACAGAATGTCGCACTTTTTGCATTTCACATAACTGACTGGCTCGTTATTCTCATTATGTGCATGGTCAAAACTTTCCCACACCGCAGACTTTGCTTTAGTTGCTGGTGCAACCAAAACATAATCGCCAGTGGCAAGCCTCCGTTTAACCTCCTCAGTATCCATTTCCGGATTTCTCTTGCGCTAATCAAAACGCATCACATGACCGCTCATTTACCGCGCAAGCCTGAGTCCGGCCTGAGCCCGTGTTAAATTATATTAATTAAGCCCAAACCCGTCGGGTCCTATCGGGTTCGGGCAAACATCTTCAGCTCTAGTGAGTAGTACCATAACAGTACCAAAAAAATTTTTATAACATTGTATATATATATATATATATACACACACACACACAGGTTGTAGCATCAAAAACAATGTGAGTTTCAGCCAGAGCTTACACGTTGATGCTTTTGCACAGCAGAAATAAACATGACAACAACCACTACAGATCATAATAAATGCTCATTTGTACAGTCATATAAAAATACTGTAAGTTAAATAGCATATTTTAACAACAGTAAATGACCAAATTCCAGATGTGATCGCAAAAGGGAGTTATTACAAAAACTTGATGGTGGTTAAAAAAAAGTTTTTTGTAAAAGTGTACTATTAATCTCATAAAATGTATTATTATGTTAGCTCTAATGCAGCTGCGGAACAGGTGTAGTTCCTCTTGATAATAATCATAAATAATCTTTTTTTTAGTAATTGTTTACTGGGATTAAAGCGATGTGGCTTGGTAAATTACCAGTATAAATGCTGCTAATGGCTGAAGAAAATTATAATAAGGATTATGCCTCATACCTGGTGGATGTGTGAAAAGTTTTGTTTCCTTAAACTAGTTTGTCATGTCTTTCTTTATTTAAACACTTTTACAGATAAACCCTAGTATTTAAAAATTTGTGATTAATCGTGATTAATCACAGTCCACTACTGTGATTAACGTGATTACATTTTTTGATCGACTGACGGCACTAAGGGTGTACTCACACTAGGCAGTTTGAACCGTGCCCAAGTGCATTTGACCACCAAAGCGCAGTTTGTTTTACTAGTGTGAGTGCTCGGAAACGTGCCGGAGCGCGGTACGTTTAGCTGGCCCTGGCCCGCTTGGAAGAGGTGTGCCAGAGCACGGTTCAGTTGGACTTGGGCGCGATTCGCATCTAGTGTGAGCGCTAAACGTGCTGGAGCACAGAACAGGGTGCTTGCAGCAGACAATAAACAACCATATAAACAGTATATATATATATATATATATATATATATATATATATATATGGGGCTGCACAATAAACATTGTACGGTATTTATCTTGTCAGTAAATCCGGTTCTGCAGTCAATTCCAACACAACACAGACTGTTACGTAACAGTCTAGAGGCGTAATAGTTATGCTCACCACATTTCCATATACCCGCCCATAACTTGCCATTCAGAAGGGTCGATGTGCAATCTCAGAACAACAGGTTGTTCTACAAAATCGGCATCTTCGTCTGATACAAGCTCAAACATATAAGGTTGAATCCCTAATCCCTCCATCGTTCACGCTGGACAGTAGAAATCTGTTTGTGCTACTGAAATGAGCAACGCTGAGAAACAGCCAATCAGAGCAGACCTCCTCATTAATATTCATGAACCTTCCAAATAAGGCAAAAACAGACTGTTTCATTCTAGGGTTGTAAATGGACCTGTAAAACCGTTTCTGGGCATTTTTTCCCCTTACCTAAGCTACATGTCTTCTATGTACATATCAGAGAACAATTTAAAATATTCTCTCAATGCATTCTATGGCACCTTTAAGAGCTTTCCAGAGAAGAAAAGGCCAAAACAACTGGCAAAGCTAATCTGTCTGCGACATAATAATTCTTCAGCATTCTGTTAGAGATATTGAGATATCTACCCAAAAGTTTCATATTAAAAACACACACACTGCACATCTTCGAAGAAACCTTTTGTCTGCTCCAGTAACGACTGCTAAATGGATCACAAATGCATTTTAAAGCATTTCTAAAATTCAAAATAACAGAAGAGGTTTCTTTAATTGTGCATATTTCTAACAACAAGCATTTGAGTGCTCACTTCCCCGCTTTAAGCACATAACAGTCTGCACTCATGAATTACATTACAACGTGTGAAAATGCCTTTGCGTGTGAGCATGCTCAGATGCCGCAGTCGTCCCGCCTCTAACCCCATTCTCCCACTGGAAGTCTCATGCGCCCTTGTGCACTTCCCCATACACATTCCAGGGTAGCAAGTGATGCATAGCATAGGCTATGGCTGGCTGCACAACAGAAGCCTCCTAGAGCCGTAACCCATAAAGCCTAGCTCGAGAAACACGTCACAGCGCAGTTCTAATACACGTGATAATCACACAGGGGCCTGTTTCGCCAACATTTCTCACCTTGCTCAGCATCACATCACCGCTCGGCAAACACGTCTTGTGATTTTCCACATCAGCAATGCACTTGCAATCACTCTAGGAGAGGAGACTTACCATGCAAATTAGCAGCAATCCATCCAAAGATCAGGTAAGAAAATCATGACTGTAATGTCAAACGCTGAGACGGGTAGAGTGCTGGAAAACAAAATGTGGCCTCTTGTATCTTCTCTTATCATGCCTGATGGAGAATGCAGGAGGTAGGTTTCAAACACCTGGTATTTGCAGGCACACCCTTTTCTTGAGTCAAGGGCTTAATGATCCAGGGTAAGACATCTGAGGAAAAATAAAACCAGAAAAAAAACGTTAGAACTGGTTTAATCTAGGGCTATAAATACTAATAACTAAGTTTACTCCAAACTAAGATTAATGGTCATTTTCTGTCAGTGCAGGGGTAGATCGCTTGTGATACTTATTACAATTTACATTACTCAAATTTGTCAGACTGCACTCAAAGTCTAAACTGATTACTTCTGGACTTCTTATAATCTAATTCTTATTTAATTAGTGTTTGGTGCAAGAATAATAATGTGCTGTTTGGCAAAAAGGATGTAGGCTACACTTTTATTAATAATACAAAGTAACTAGTAAGTAAGCATAAAATAAGCATTCATCCTTTCTATTTTAAATGCACGTAAAATATCTTATTGTGAACAACTCATCCATGCATATGTAATGTTATGTCATAACGTGCATAATGCAATCATGTCATACCTGGACCTGCACTCTTAAAAATAAAGGTTCCAAGAACAATTTCTGGTTAAAAATCTAAAAGAACTCATCTAAAAATCTAAAATATTTTTCGACTATAGAGAACATTTCCTGCATTGATGCCAATAAAGAAGCTTTATTTTTAAGAGTGTTCCACTGAAAATGACAGACTTCTTGCTGTGTAACACATGCAAGGAAATCATTTTAAACTGTCTCTTCTATTGCTTCTTTAATTTCATCACTACTCCGAATTATTGAATGTACTGATAAAAATCTAATAGCTAGTTAATCATATAAAGTCAAAGAGTGCTAATTAAAATATTCAAATAACAATATTTGACTAATTTTTAAACTAGATATGTTAATTGGTTAACTAGTAAATTTGAGTCTTAGTGAAAAAACTACATTTCGGAAAGCAAAGATTGCACTGTTGTTCCCATGAAATTAATAAAAACAAAAAATAAATCTAATTTAATAATGTGCCAATTACATGACCTCCTTAACTATCTGACGCTGGTAACACTGTTGTAATCTTAATAACCCTTAAACTTAGACAAAAATGGGTATGTTTTAATTAGGCTTTATACAAGTGAAAAGAACACTACTTTAATCTTATATTATCTATCACAGGAAACTGTACAAAACACAAGTGTAACAGTAATAGAAAGTACACTGAAGTATATGGATTTGCTGGCTTTCATTTTCAGTGTATTTTAATTTTTATCTCAGTGTTCAATAGTGAAACAGAAATGTACAAATCTGTGCATTCACTTGTGTTGGTGCTTGGTTTCAATGAATGAACTCGTTGCTGACAAATCATCTGATTTGACAACCGAAATGTTTCACACAAACAGCTGCATTGTAAAACCAGAAGCACAAGTGAATGGGAGGAACTTCTCAATTTGTATGATGATGAATGGTCGAGCAATCAGCCCTCCTCCGGAAGGAAACTGAACGCAGCAAAAATAATTACTGGCAAGTCCGAGAAATCATATACAAACTCGAAGAATGTAACGTTATGTATATATAAATATATATTTGGCTACGAATAAGGTAAATATAAAAGGATCATTAGGACAAAAAGTCTTAGTTCCGTTTCTGAAGTATAACAATATGTCACAATGTTACGTGATATACAGATATAAACGTCTCTCATCCCGTCATTCGCTTTCATTCCCGGTTGCAGTGGCTGTATGTGGAATCAAACGCGGTTGTGTGTCAAAACCTACTGAAGATCCAAACTAGATAGCATGTTTAGGCAACGCTGAAACATTAACGGTGGTTTAATAGCACCTATGAAGTCACCAAACGCCGGCGAGCGTTAGAAATGCTGTTGGAACATCTTAGCCGCTCGAATAATGTCCAAAAAATGCTGTCTATGTAGGCAGCTCGCTGGGTTTTGCGACACAGCCAGCATCTTTACTAAAGTAATCGCAGGTAAAGCCTAAATCATTTTTATCACAAGACAGCGCGGTGCGACTAAAACCAATGGGCAAACTGTTCCATAAAGCAGCGCTGTTTTTCACAGGAGAAATGTAACTGCCACTTCAGTCGATTTTTTGCAGCCGCTCTTTTATTTTCTCAGCGCACGGAAGCGCGGCTAGCGCGTTAGCTGGCGAGCTAGTGGGACCTCCGAGACCGTTAAAGAGCGTATGTCGCCTTACCCCTTTTGTTCTAGATGTCAGTCTTCTAAAAGGGTGTCGTTACACGTGTTTATGCGGATATCGGGGGTATCACGCGTTGAGATTGCATGCTGCCGTTTTATCTCCATCAGCGGTGTTTTCCGTCCATCCGCCCAACTTCAGCACCGAGCGAGCCAGTGGAGACGCCCTGCGCATGCGCGGCGGAGCTGTCAGCTCACGGAACGAGAGGCGAGCTGCGGACAGGGTGCAGAGGCAGAGGTGCAATGACAGGCTGAGATTCGAGAAGGACCTGTCTGCAGCCTGCAGATCGGGGCGGGCATTCCTACTCTGATTGGTTCGATCGTCTATCATAGGCATACATACGGACGGATTAAAAAAGCTCGAAAATCTCGAAAAAGATTTTTTTAATCAGGAATTATGAATTAAATATTTTTTTGAAGATTTGATCATTTAATATAATCAGTATGAGACAAATGAAAATGATGCATCAGTATTGTTTTTTTATTATTATTTATATAGCATGGCAGTTGGTTGCATAAAATGATTATTCATCGCAGTACGTTAATTTGTCTGCTGTGCGCCATTTAATTTTTATTAAACTTTTTATTTAATACATTGCAAAGCATACTCACCTTTGTGATGCTCCTTTTTATTTTGGTAAAGAAATCGACAACATTTTATTTATACCAGATAATTCTGTAGTAGGCTAATTCTGTAATAATTTTACTCGGAATCTGTTGCTATAGTAATGAACGCAACTTTCGCATCATGCACTTATTTCAGTGCAGATATAAATATATTATATTGATATCTTCTCCGACACCCGTTTTGTGACCGAATCTATTGAACCGATTCTTTTTAGTCAGCTGGTTCACAAATAGGCTACCACTGAACGATTAATTTTTGAATTCGACTGATCCAGAAGATTAAACATGCAGCAGCTAAAATCTCATGTTATAATTCAGTTCACTCCAGTTAACCATAAACACCTGGATTTGTCTGGCTCTCCCAGCCGGGATGCGAGTCCAATGTAAATTAAAAAAAAGAGCTGTTTTAGCTCATATTTGAGTGGAATTAAACACCTCTCTTTAACTGGAGAGGACTGAACATCATAGCTTGCCTTTAACAGCTGATGTAATTCGCTCATAAATCCATGCACTACTGTTTTACACCAGCTCCGAGCATTTTCTGTCATACACTGTATGCCTATGAAAGACGACCGAGCCAATCAGAGAAAATTATGAGGCGGAGCGACACGTGCAGCCCCGCCCCAGGTTCAGTCCCGCCCCGATCTGCAGGCTGCAGACAGGTGTACTTGTGAGGTTCTGCTATCTGCCTGCTGCACTAATAAATATGTATACACAACACACTTAGCCGACGTGAAAAGGCCCTGTGACTCATTATAAAACATTATCAAAATTTGCTTTGTTGTAGTTAAAAGAAGAAATTATCCTGTTGTGTACCCTGTTTTACAATTTCAGTTAGCCTACTTTATTGATAAATGTTTGGCAAAATATGCATACAATAGAACAACAACAAAAAACTTGCACATACAAATAAGGTGGTAGTAATAAAATAAAAATGTAGACCTACGATACAGAAAATAATTTTGCTGCAATACAGTAAAATTTCATCAAAACTTACTCTTTCATACAGTTTAATTTTTTTTTTTTTTAATGTTGAAGTCTAAATGCCTCTCACAGACCTGGTTATCACGCAAAGCTTTGAACAACAAAACACCTCAACAGCACCAATAAAAATACATAAATTCTGTATAGCCTATTTAAATATCTCCAGGTTGTATTAGGCAACAAATAAGAATCAACATATATTTATCCATTATATTTGCTTGTATTATTATTTCTCTCTCTCTCTCTCTCTCTCTCTCCTCACACTTGACAAATCTCCAGGCCGATTCAAATTCAGTTATAGAGATGAGTTGCCAAGATACATACAAATCAGAAAATTATAGAAGACTGTGTAATTCATCATTAGAAATTATGTCGGTACACACACAAAAAGCAATTTAGACATGAATATTTAAGACTGTTTTTAATGCATCTCTCATACACCAGATAGGGTGATGTTCCAACAAGCCACCATTGCAACACTTTGCTATCCACTAGGAGGCACTGAGGCTACAGCACTCTGGTCATAGTGACCACCTCTATCAAACCGATGCTTCTCTTTATCATGTCTGTGAGGTGCATATATACAACTCTTTATAGTCGTTATTAAGTTAGACCGCCGACTGGGGATTGTTTGTTTTATGACAGATAATCCATAATGCTGTGTCAGTTCGTTTTAAAAATAATGATAACAGATATTCAGTCTAAATATTAGTAGGAGCACATCATTTCTAAAATGTTTTGTAATGCACATCTTCCTTTTCATGATTAATATTACACATTGTTTGAAGCTTTGTGTGCAACAGCATGATATCAGTTGTTTATTCTTTAAATAATCTAACTGTATTAACAATATTCTAATAACAACAATGTATGTGAGTAAATCCTTTTTTATTTTTCATTCAGATAAATAATTTCGAATACCACAGAATGTGAAAAACAAGTAGCTTCAGAAGATCCACATTGTATAAACCAGTTATTGTTTTGTTTTTTGATATTACTAAATCACCTCTCTGCCGTACAATTAAAAACATTACACGAAGCCAACCAATGCCTTGGAGCTAGAGCTTGTCCCCAGACTAATAAAACTTGCTTCTCGTACCTGTGGAAAGATGCTGAAGATAATTTCTAGTAATAGCTGTTCTAAAATTCTCTCTCTCTCTCTCTTTCTCTGTCGTCCTTAGTTTCAGTTATTTTATTGTAGAGCAAATAACTTTATATCATGTCAATAAATGACATCAGATAATAAAATGTACAATAAAATGTAAACAAAACCAAGTTATGTTTCCATGTTGCTTGGTTCTGTGGTCAGTCCTTGGTCATGGAGTCGTGTATCAGCATGAGCTGATCAAAACCACTCCTGGATAACACCTCTTCTAAAAATGAAAGCAGTACATCTGCCTGGATACGTTGAGTTCTGTGATTCATCACCATCAGATTATTTAGGATTAGCTTTTAAGATTTGATTTATTCATTTACATTTTAGATGTATCAAACGTATTTATTTCAGGGTTTTGTCCTTGAATGCTTCAGCAAAATATTCCCTTTTTTAATCTTAAACACTTACACTTGAGTCATCTAATCAGTGAAAGTTTGTGAGACCAATGTTTGCAGTTATATTTGCGTTTTTATTATCACTTGAGGTTTAGTATTAGACTTGCCACTTGACATGTATATCCTTGGTTACTGTTATATAAATGGTGGGCATATGTACAAATATTCTCTTGGAGAACACAGAAATGTGACAAGAATATAAATTAATGTAAGTGAGTTCTAGAGGTCCTGGTGATTCATCAGGCTTGGAACAACTGGGAAATATTTTGGGTGTCTTTTTATTTCCCTTAATGTGGTTCCCTTATAATGAACAATTGTCAAATTTTCTATTTTGAGTCCCCAGGCCATCCAGAATGTGCTTCATCGAAAAAATATTTTGAGAAATGATGCATTACACCACTTAATGCTTGTATTGAATGAAGCATTGGATCACCTAATGGATAGGGTGTTGGACTTATAACCCAAAGGTCACAGGTTTGAGTCCCAGGTCTGGCAGGGATTGTAGGTGGAGGGAGTGAATAAGCAGCGCACTCTCCACCTTCAATACCAGGACTGAGGTGAGACGCTTGAGCAAGGCACCGTTGCCCTAACTGCTCCCCGGGCGCCCAGCATTGGCTGCTCACTGCTCCTGGTGTGTGTTCACGGTGTGTGTGTGGTTGTTCACTTCTCACTGCTGTGTGCACTTGGATGGGTTAAACGCAGAGCACTTAATCCTAGTATGGGAAACCATACCTGGCCACATGTCACGTGTCCTTACTCACCGATAGATCCTCTGCAGTGAATGGGTGCTGTCAGAAAGAGAGCTGATAAAAACATCAAAACAAAGAAATCCATATGACTCCACCACATCAACTAACATCTTGTGAAATAAATCCATAAATCATCCATTTTGGGTGAACTATTTCTTTAAGCTACAATTTACTCCTCATTTCTTGTGTCTGCGATATTGCTCTGCAATTTACGATTGCAATGATTTAAGAAAAGGCTCGCAAATGTATCTTGCAGTATTGTGGACTGGTTATTAGGGCTCTAAACATACTTCAGCTAAGTGATCAGGCCCTTTGACTTTAACCACATCATTAGCTCAACAGCTCTGTTGCTGAAACACCAGATTATAAAAGACCTAAAGAGCCATATACATATAATTACCTTGTGAACCTATAATGATACAATGTATACATGCCATAGAAGATGCTGCGATGCCATAGAACAGTCTTTTTTTCCCGCTCATATCTTTTATGCACAAGAACTTGGTTACTTAACGAAACAAAAAGAATTCAGACAACGGTGAGGGATCTTAAACAAGCCTTGTCGAGGAATGGCATTTCAGTCCAATCAGGGAACCCAGTTCTGTGTTTTCCTCATAGGTTTTGATGAAAAAGGTCTCTTGCTGCTTATTAAGATCAAAACATTTACATTTTAAATTTCCAATGCTCATTATTTCACAGAATGCAGTGTCAAAGTCTCATAACCTTTGGATGAAATATCATTTTGACATTTATCACCTTTGTAAAGGCCTTGTTTAAATTTCTGTGGAGAACATTAATTACAGATCCAAGGGAGATTTCTCTAAGGGTGATTCATTACAACAGGTTTAAGTTTACTCCATCAAAGGGCATAAAAAGTCCTTCGTCCTTGGCATATGGTTTGTAGTTGAAACATCACATACATTAATGGGTGTTATGGCAGAGTGCCTGTTTAATACATAATGCATAATTATAGTTTAAGTCTGCCCTTGAGTTGCCCCTCCACATCATATTGATTTTTACATTCACATTTCATACTTTGCATTTAACAATCTGGGATCTCATTACACAATTTACTAGGCGGGGGTCTTTACATGAATAACAATCTCTCCTTCATATACTAAATAAAAAAATAAAATAACTGACCTGAAAAAAACATAAGATTATGGCAATTAGATATACAGTAAGTCTAAGTCACTGTTCTGCTTAAAGTGCACAACAAGCTGATACAGAGGAAACTGCAGTTATTTTTTATTCACTAGCATCTAAGATATGTTAACTATGCCAATGTTTTTAATTTAACGGTTTGTTTAGATTCATTGAAGAATCTGCCATTAACCTATGTGTAATATTTCCCTCATTTAAAGAAACATTCACTGTATCTCCACCCATAGGAAATAAGTACACACATGAGATCTCTTTGATATCTCTGCTATTGTCCTAGATAACAATAACATTAAATTGGAGGGGGAAATCATATTTTTACAAAAAATAAAAATGCTCCAATAATCTCACCTATCCAATTCAAACTGCTAATTGGCAAGAAAATAAAATCTGCAATCAAAACTCAGAGGTGTCTTTATGAGCCCAAGCTTTTCTCATCTTCATCTAATCATACAGCACATGCAGTAAACCATATATCTTCGTAAAATCTCCAGAGTTATGAAAGAGCAATACAATTTTCCTCTGGGCATCACAATTTCTTGTATTTTTCTCTCTCATTTTATGTTTGACATTATGAATCAATGCTTTATTAAGCAGTCTCATAGAGCGTGAAACAGTGATGTGCATTCAGGGATTCAAGAAATTTGAGGAGGATAAAATGTATTAGTGAAGGGTTTGTGGGTTCTGCTGATTAGCATTGCTAATATTTATAATTATTATTCTAATTACGATCAAAATCAGCCAGTCATTTAGTCTCTCAAACTCAAAATGACTCTGATGGGACTGTACACCTGGTCCTCAGAGATCAACTGTTCAAAGTATAAATGTCACAACAACAAAAAAACTAGGTAAAAAAAAAGGTCACTCCAGACAGAAAAGCTTAAGTGAACTTTTTTGGCAGGAGCTGCAATCACGTCTGATTGATATGCACGAGCCATTCATCTTTCTACACTGACACGACCATTTCTTTGGAGAATTTGACGGGTAACCTTTTCAGACACCTTTCACTCTTCACCCAAAACGTCTCATCTCGTATGATCCAGTGGTCTGGATGGCCACACACCTCATGGCAGTGATAGCTTCTTGAGTCTTCATTAAATCTTAACTACACAGAGATGTTTTTTTTTTTCAATCATTGTTGTGTGGTGACAACATTAATCTTGAGTGAAAAAGACCGATAGCTTCAGTTCTCTGCTGAAAGATTTTGAGTCAAATGTCAATTATGGATTGTGTGCCCCAGGTCTCGCTACGTCTGAAGCATCATCAACTGTGATTTATGTGCCCCTGTGGGAGTGGCATTCTCAGTCACAGTGTCCGCATCTCTTATGAATGCTGGTGGCACAGCACTCAATTCTGGCTCTTTATGTCCTTCACCTGGCCAGCAAGCTTCCCTTTACAGCCCTTCAGCTGTCTGAGGACCCTTTTCCGACTGAGTTGCACTACAACTGATAAAATAATTATTATTGTACTTGAAAGACATGTTAAGCTCAACAAGGCTGTATTTATTTGATACAAAATATTACAGTTTAATTGAAAACATTATTTATTCTTGTGTTAAACTAGTTTAACTATCACACAATCTTTAGGAAATAATTGTGATATGCTGATTTGCTGAACAAACTAATAATGTCAGAATGACATAAAAAGGATGAAAAAATAAAGTCATAAACTAAAGCCATTCTTCTTTTGGAACATTGTACAATCAAAGGTTTGTAAATATCTGTAGTCTAAGTCATCTAAGTCTTTTTGTTAACATCTGAAATATCTTCTTCTTGGTCTAAAAACTAACATTAGCTATCCAATATTCAATTTTTTGAATGTTTATACGGATGTCTTAAGATTAATCTATATGAGATGGGCAAGGAAAATTAGATTTTTAATTGCATCCCCTAAAGTTTGAGAAATGGATGGTTTGAAAATATGTTTAACGTGAATGTCTACAAGAGTGCTTTGACAAAAAGCCCTCATGCTTGTTTGCTACAAAAAGAAAAAGTCATATCCCGTTTGTACCTAAAATGAATGTGAAAATGCACTGATGTGCATCCGTTTTAGTGGTCACAAACACTCCGAAGTAGAGACTCACGGGCAAACACACTCACATGCACACACAAAAATCTCAAATGACTCACTTTTCCATCAGTTGCCATGGACACCCAGCTTTCCCCCAGCACGAGAGCACAATACAATTACAAGGCTCTAATTATCTGCCATACAACCTTCCCCTACCCACTAGAAAGAAAAAAAAGAATTTTAAATTCCCTCTCTTACTAAAATTCCACATATGATGTCTCACTACATCTCATGTTTGAATGAAAAGAAGGAGCCAGCTGAATGCATCAGCGTGAGAGTTGGTGTGTCAGTGTTATTCCACAGTGTGACATTGTGGCACACATGTGAAATAACGATTGTATCAGCTGCCACACAGCGAACAAGTCAGAAGTGTTAGTATTACTGAGTCTTCAAGTTTAGAAAGAGGTGGAACGAGTCCCTGAACAGAGTGTGGGGTCAGTATCAAAAGTAGTAGTCAGTATGTGGTGTGCCTATCAGCTGCAATCTCATCTAAATGGAAAATATACATGATTACATTTAGTCTCTCTAGGCATTAATTTCTCTGGTCATATCTGCAGTCCTTAAGCCTTCCTGCAACAGGACCATGGCATGTTCACTCATATTCATCTTTCTTCTAAGAAAGATGTCCCTTCTTAATGTCTAGTAATGTTCCAAGTTATTATACACTCTCAGAAATAAAGGTACAAAAGCTGTCACTGGGGCAGTACCTTTTCAAATGGTACATTTTTGTCCCTATTAGGTTCAAATATGTACACTTTAAGTACAAAATAGACCTTTTAGAAACATGTACCTTTTAAAATTTTATTTAAAGAGTGTGTTTGTTTAATTAATGAGGGTGCATGTGCGATAATTGTTTACAAGAAACAATCATGAAAAATATTGTTTAAACTCTTTACATGCTATATATTTTATTTGGAATTTGCTAAATTATCCTTGAATTCAGTATTCTGAAAAAGAAACCCTTTTTGCTGAGCTTATACTGCATCTCCAATGTTGCTGTTTGATACCCTGTGGTGTTTTCAAACAGTTCATGCCTCATTTGGTATCGCTGTCGAGGGGTTTAGATTATATCTGCTAATGCATCAGGCATGTGTGGTTGTCATATGTGAAAGCTGATGATATTGTGAGACCTACTGAAGTGTATAATCTTTAAGTGACATTTCTCTGCAGTATCAGAGATACTCAGTCTATAGCTTATTATCTCACAAGTACTTCTGTCTGTGTCTGTATGCTGGTGGTGTTTACTTTAATGCTTTAAAGGTCTTATCTATTTGACATTTCTCAAATGTTGGATAAATAAAGAAAGTGAGGGGTAGCAGTAAAAATTCCGTGCTGGAAATACAGAAAATGATTACAAGTTGGAATGAAGGTGGTCCAAATGTTGTAGCTGACTTTCAGTGGTCCTGCAATGTCCATAAATGTGAGTTATTGTAGATTGAATATTACAGTGCTCTGCTGTGCAATTTATGTTTGAAAAGATGAATGCTTTTTCATTTACTTGATTTGATGAATTTTCTTTGTCACTGATCATAGGGAGGAATGGCGAGTCAGGGTTATATTAAGAAAGAACAAAATAAGTTGTAATTAAGGAAACTCTTTTTTCAGTGTTGAGGAAAACTACTGCTAAATATTGGCAGAATCTTGTAAAGATCAAACAAAACATTGTGTCTCTATTATACAGTACAGTACAAACAGTATCTTAAATAAAAGGCAACCTTTTGACCTCTGCACAGGTTTCCAACTTCTCATTGATATATAATCAGTCAAAACTATGACCAAAATGTATAAAATTGAAAGCTAGCATTTAGTTATTAAAAATGCTGCAACATTATTTTTCTATTTTAAAAATGATGAACCGTTCTATAAATCAAATTTGACAGTTTTCTTCTGGGCAACAGATAGTGACTTGATATGCCTGATTCTCCATTAACCTTGTCCCAGTGAGTGACATCCCATGAAAAAACAGCAATTAAACAGACAATATTTAATTAAAACATGGCTGTCCACAGGGGTTAAGTTACATCTGTGGACACAACACACATATGGGCAGTCAAGGAAAACAGGAGAACGGAGATCGTCAAAGCATTGACAGCAGACATACACTAGAGAGTAAATATCTCTGCAGAACACACCAATTAGCTGAGTCTAGCGCTAATTAGTTGATAGAATGCTGCTGAAGAGTTCTGTGAATTGTAAAGCTCTAACTTTTACAGAATGTAACCGAAATTACACAACATCCATTTCAGGGTGAGTGTTTTTCATGTCAGATTAATTATCATTTCTTTGTCTAGTCCCCTACAGATGATATTAAAATTCTTGGAGAGTTTTAGACATTCGCAGTGAGTCACGTTAAGATTACATTTTTCTTGGAAGTCCGGCTTACCGGAAAAATTACATCAGTCAAAGCATGCCTTGATTTGCCCGATAAATCTAAAGTGAAATTAATGATGATATATTAATGTATCTTCATGAGCTTTATAGTCACTTTAAACTTTAAAACCAGTTCATAAAAACACAAATCAAACCTGTATTCCAGGAAAGGTGGTCGCTTTTTATTTATGTATATATATATATATATATATGTGTGTGTGTGTGTGTGTGTGTGTGTGTGTGTATTATGCAAATCCATATAGAACTTTCCACACTATTATGTCGTTTACAGTTGTAATTGTTGTATGTATGATTTGCACAGAAGTGAGTTCTGCTGAGGTTTATGAAAAGGAACAAACAAATGGATTCCTGTTTATACACTGCACAGTACTTTAGAGTTCACAGAAGGACTCTCATTTCTGCTCCCTTTTCCAGGAAATAACTTCCATCCCCAAGAACTTTAAACCAATCAGAAATGAGCGTCCGTTCTAGATCACCCAACAACATCAAAAAGTCTAATTTAAGAACATTTCTGGAAATATTTGCAAAGAATTCTCTTGGGCTAAAATTCCCGTCAACCTCATTGCCTTATCTTCATCCAAATATAAAACCAAACCGGAATCATATATGCATAAAGAGAAAATGAGCAATCTCGGTATTGCACATGGGTGAACATCTAACAAAAGCAGTATATCTTTTCTAGGTGGTAAGAGAAGCTCAAGCACTATCAGGGTTCCTGTGGTTAGACAGGAGACCCCGAGGGAGCTGCTGTCTGCCTGGAGCCGGTGACATGATTCATCTCACACCTCTGTGCCCCTGGGAACCAACCCATTAATTAACCTGCAATCAAAGCCCTTAAATCTTAAAAAAAAAGCCCTGCAATCTTAAATAATTGAAGAGCTGAGAGAAGACTAATTAAACACATGGCTAACTATGTGTGCTGAAGCTAGGTCACACAAAATGTTTGATATCAAATTCTTTTTTTCGTTGATGGTTATTAATCATTAGGGTAGCCTTAAGGCAGCAACACATGTGACCCTAAAGCACAAAACCAGTCATAAGAAGCATTGGTAGCAGCTAATAACACATTATATATGGGTCAAAATATAAGTTTTTTATGCCAATAATCTTTAGGATATTTAGATCATGTTCAGTGTAAAAATTTTGTCCATTTTAAACCTTAAATATGTCAAAACATGATAATAATAACTTCAACTGGGCAGCTTTAAAGGTGTTTTTCTATATATTTTTTTGCACCCACAGATTTCAGATTTTCAACTAAATACTGTCCTATTCTAACAAACTTACACAAGCATGGAAGCTTATTGATTAAAGGCATAATCAGATTCTGCAAGACTCACGCTGGATGACAACAGGATCTCAATCTCATATGAGCATCCTTAAGAATACTGTACATTTATTAGTGGGGCACAGTAAAAGCATTTGGATTTGTAAGGCATTATACTTTATGTTTACTTTTCATTCATTTGAATGAACTTCCAACATAATAATTACAGTAGCTACATCACTTCAAAGCAGACAATCAAAACACAATCAAACTCCAACTGTGTTTCTAGGTCAGAATAATGGCACAGGTTATGGTTTGTCTCCCAGCATGCATTCTGCTGACTCAGCCTAGGTTTTGACAATCTTGACTGTCTCCCTCTTGTGGAAGAGTCAGAGTGCTGTCCACTGCATGATGCTGGAAACACTGAGACACGTATAGTGATAAACCTATTCTCTAAAATCTTATTTATTTATATATTAAGTATTGCATAAAGCTCCTGTTTTCCATATAGACTGGGATAAATGCAAACCTTGTAGCAAGCAAAGAGACTATCCGTGTTTGTATATATATTAAGGTTATGAATTAGTGGCCTTACTTCCTGACAGTATAAACCCTTTTGTCTAAATCGGCCATGCTGAATGCATTGGACTACAGGTTACCATTGCCAACACATTCTGAAATTCAATTAAACTGGAAGCAGTTAGAATTAAGCGCCAAGTTTTTTGGTTAATCCTTTAGCCTCTTTAAGTCACTTTCCAGTTAGTTTCTCCCCAATCAGTGCATCTAATTACGTCCAATTAATTAAACACCAGCCAAATAAATAAATATAGCCTAACACTTCTTTTACTTTACTTTCCTGTAACCAAACTAAAACAACAGAGTTGGAATGATTTCATTAGTTGCCTCAGAAGCTATTTTATGAATATTATTTTAACACCTTCAGGATACATGATGACTTTGTTACATAAACCTACTCAATTCAATTTGAACCAAACAAATAATACATTGTAATTAGCTTTTTAGCAGTGTACAAAAAAAAAAAAAAAATCTAAAATGATCTAATTTACATACAGCTTACATGCTAGTACCTTAGTTGCAGATACAGAACCATGAAATAAAAAAGCAGCTTGTCTTCTATTTTCTACTTGACACATTATACTGCCAGTTTAGGAAATATATGACCAGTATGACAGTTCTTTACTGTATATGACTAATGCCTGGACACTTGTCAAAAGTGAGATATCCACTGTATACCAAAAAATATTGCTACATGTTGTATGTTTGGTATTTTTGAGTACACACAGATATGTATATATTTGCTATATATTTGAAATCAAATTGTATTTCCTTTAGAGCTGTGCTCTGTTTCAATTCTGGTGTTTAGCAGTTATTCCAAACTCCGTAAATAAAGATGTAAATTTAATACATTTTTTAAAATATATATTTTTAATAAATATAGATTGATTGCATTCTGCAATCATGATGGCAATAAATTAAAAACAGGTAAAATATTTTTAAAACTGGTTTGAAAAAAATTGGGGGTTTTGTACTAATGCTAAAAAATAACTAAATAAATAAATAGCCTACATTTGACAAATTTCAATTTTCTGTCTACCGAACACAATTTCTATAACCAAATTGTCTCTTTTAAAACATTATGGAATGGCCACCACAAATTACTCTTTGATTTTTAAGGAAATGGAAACACAAAAATCATAGATTTCCTATTCCCACTATAGAAGTTCACTCAACTCTGACAACTTTCATGTGGAAATTTGGATTATTTGAGGGCTTCTGAGTGAAAGCTGAATCAACATGAATTTATTTGGTATGGTTCTCTTTTACTTTCAGAATAATAAAAAAAAAAACTTGAAATACAACCGAAACAAGAATATCTGACACACACACAGAGCACACAAATGTACTTATTTGATTATTAGTTAGCTATACGTTTTCTTATAATAACAACATTTCTTTGTTTTCAATATTGGGAAAATCCAAAAACAAACTATCTTTCTTTATTTGATTCTAAATGCTAGATTTTAAATGTGATCTCGCACTTTTGGAGCCACTGTAAATTCTACATTATTTTCACCTTCAGAATTAATGAAGATAAACAGATACTACTGCTCCTAAATTTAGATGATACCCAAAGACCGCATGAGATTGAACAGCCACAGCTGGGAACGCAAAGGCCACAAACTGGATTCGTGCTTGACCACTGAACATAGTATATCACCCGATTCTCTCAGCCAAAGCACTAACAAACGGAGCTGTCTGAGATGCGTGTGATTGGTGTGCTGCAGAGCACAACCTCTGCTGCAACAAATCACTGCCTCTCTGTTCTCCAATACAGACGCTCTTGCTCACAACATTTCAGAGAAGGGTGAGGAAAAGCAGCAAAGTTTCAGTCCAGACAAATCCATCTGGAATTGAGCCAATGGAAAATGAAGAAGCATTTATGCTGTAAGAAATCAGGAAGCGTGTTCTCCACTCCAAACAGCTGTCATCAGCCCCCTCCCAACCTTCATCCTTTCCCTTTCCGGGCCTCTTGACATCTCTTTAAGAGCAAACGATTTCAATGAAATGTGTGGTTGTATTAATGTACCACGCCACTCGTGTTGGATGCTTTGCAGGCTTATATAATAATATACCCAAAATGGCAGTAAAAGAATAAATGCATGCTTGACCAAATCTATTTATTGTATTCATCTCATCTGTACCTGAACTTTTAATGTTGAAGTATAATGAACAACAAAACTGTTTGATCAGCACAATCATAAAATATGATTTTTCAATGGATAGACAAGCCTATAATCACTTTATATGCCATTATCATCCACCACACAGGCCTACAATCACAGCTAAAGCCTTTAGCCAAACAGGATAAAGATCTGGCATTGGCTTGAACAATACAATCCCCAATATCATGATGATGACATAACTGACTTTTAGAGCTTTATACCCCTGAGGGATATTCAGCAGCGGTTTCATAAAACAGATCAAATGTGTGAATCACACACATAAAATAAGGTATTAAAAATCTAAAAAAAATGTAAAAGAATGATACCAAGAAAAGGCACTGAGATTTTCTTATTCGGTAAATGAAATGCATTGTGACAGGATTGTCATTAAATGACAATGTAAACACACATTAAATGAGTGTTATGTACAGTATAGGTATAGAGTTACTGTAGAATGATTTCAACCTTACAATGTTTACAATTACTTAAATACAGCAGCACAAAAAAATAAATGGCTGTCTGATTTTTTTTTATTTTTTTTTTTTTGTTGTCTTGTCACAAAAAATACTTAAAAAATACAGAGAGAGAGATTCTCTGCTCAATTCTCCAACTTCAGAAATCACCAACAAAACATCATCGGTTTGACAGTAAAAGTGCTGCAAAGCTCACAACACAAACAAACAAAGAGGTAGCAAAGACCACAATAAAATTACCCCATTAAGCTCTCTTGGCCACTGTCATTTTCACAGCGATAATAAAAAAATGACTAAATAAACCAAGCACAGCCATTACAAGTCACAGCTAGCGGTGTTTCTTTTCTGAATGAATCACTGTATGGAGTAAATGATTCAATGACTTGTTCGTATCACAAGGGGTAGTCTCGCATAGCCAGACCTTCAGACTGACGGGTGAAGGTCTGGACTTCATAGCCGCTTTCTTTGGCAAGGCCCGCCCATAATGCCGTTTGACTGACATGTCAAACAACC
>JAUCMU010000024.1:7905559-7916486 GCA_032275025.1 Enteromius treurensis
GATGCAAAAACAACTTAGTAAGTGCTCATAATACCGTATGGCAGGCAATGTTCAAATAAGTACAAGCTAGAAGGAAGAAAGAGTAGGGTTAAGAATTTTTTTTTTTTTTATGATGATGATGATGATGTCAAGTAGTGTTGAAATAGATGGGTTTTCAGTAGTCGTTTGAAAGCGTTAAGGGAATTGGCATTTCCCTTCTCAAATAACGCTTATAGGTCCTTTTCTAAACGTTCCCAAACACCAAATTGTTTCCCAGTGATACCGTTCAGGGGGGAAAGAGATGCAAACAGGACTCCCCCATGCTGAGTTTTTTTCACCACGCATGCAAACACGATGCTCTAGTCACATTACTTACCATTGCCACGAGCGGCAGTTCGTGTGGTTTGTTTGGGTGGAGGAGCGGAGACCTGCTTATTGGTGCTCTTGGTTACCTTTTTACCCCCTGCTTGGCCCCCTTTTTTCACGGCTGTGCTTGTGGCCTCACCGGAGGGCTTTTGGGCTGGGGCCTGATGTTTTTTAGTAGGGATTTTTGGAGCGGCTGACTCACTGGCATGTGGGCTGCATTTGCTGTCCTTCCTCTCTACAGAAGCACAGAGTAGCACAGCACCCTAAACTGTTATGGACTAAAGAAGACCCTCACAACAAAGCTCTGATCGTGTCAGCACTAAAGTGGTGACACTAAACAGCCTACAGTACTGTAATATATCATGACATATAATCTTCATTTCAGCAAGGATGCATTCAATTAATTCATTTATAATGTAAGGTTACATCAAATAAATAATAATATTCAAAGAATCCTGAAAAAAAAATTCTTATGTTTTTATTCAAATAACTATTAAGAGGCACATCTGTTTTCATTATTGATAATAAGAAGAAATATTATTGATCAGCAAATCAGCATTTTATAAAGATTTCTGATTGATCATGTGACACTGAAGACTGAAGTGATAGAAGCTGAAAATTCAGTTTAGATTAAAGGAATAAATACAATTTTAAGTATACTGTAGTAAAATAGGAAAACGAGTTTGTATTATATATTACTGTATTAGTGGTTGTAATAACATTTTTAAAACAAATCATTTTTAATTTTTTATTATAATAATTTTGCACAAAATTACTGTTTTTACTGTATGATTTATCAAATAAACGCAGGCTTGGTGAGAATTTAGAAATCCTGGAATTTAGAATGGTAATGTGTCTATATATAATTTTTAGTATAATTTGTAGTAGTTGGTTTATTATTTATTAAACATTGGTCTTAAACGGTTAGTACTGTTTTAGAAAAGAAAGGCCTCAAGTGGTGTAATGCTTTACTGAATCCATTGCCAAAGGCCTCTCCAAGAGTAGCTCCATGAAGAGCAAACAATACTCATTTGTGGGAGAAAAAGTGGTGGAAACAATTACAGAATTGTTGTAGAACAGTAAAGACAGAGTTATGATAAAAACACAGTTGTGACGTCGCCCTTGCTCATCTTATGACTGTGGCCACAACGTCTGCCCATAGCTCTGATCAAATTTTTTTTTTTAATCCAAAATGATATCAGTCTAGATGACATAATGCCCATTTCCTAAAAGGATGGTATTTCAATACAAAGCATTTGAGGTTATTATTGAACAGTTTGAATATATATGAACAGTATATTAACTCAAGGGTTTATCACCACCTGAAAGGTTCAGGTGATCAAGAGAAGTCCATTAAAGACATATGGAGAAACCATTTCAATGAATAACACCAAACACACTCTGGAAATAACCATGTCAGGATACCTCCTTTCTCTGCATATAACATCATTTGTGGGGTTTATTAAAAACTTGACTTGACTGAACACTGCTCCAAAGCTGCTCAAACTTCCTCTAAACAACGAACACTATAATCCATACTGCCAGTCTTTCATTTACACTTACAGTACAAGTGTTGATTTTACTAATGTTCAGCAACAATGATATGAAATGATATGGATGGCGTACTGTGCAAACATTACACTGCAACAACATTTTTAAATCACTTTGCTCATGCAGTGAACAAAACGTTGTAAAGAAACTGAAAGACAACAACATGAGCACGCCAAATACCCATGAAAGGACCATCCAATAATTTTACTTATTAGTGGCCTGAGCTTAATACATCAAAAGATACGGGGGATTAGTCATTAATAATCCAGTTAAACTCATGTTGAAGATTCAGAATCTTTATTTTGAAAACAGTACCTTCTGGGTCCTCTGCCACTGCCGCCAAGTCTGGTTTCCCTTCAGGGACCAGTTCTGCTGTTTCAATGTCTACTTTGACCTTTTCAGTAACTCCACTGGGCACTGCATGACCATTCAAAGTCTCAGTGTTCAAAGGATCATCTAAAGATAAGCAAACATAACTCAGGTCACCATTTAATCAAGACTATATGCCTGCTATTCAGTAAAAACACAATTTTGTTTGCCTTAATATAAAGTCAATCCTCAGATATTCTTACAAAAAGCTTTGGTTTCCTCATGTAAGACTGAGAGCTCAACAGAAGGCCAAATAAGACTAATAAAAGAATTAATGAAATTCTAAAGATTTGGAGGGATTCTGTTGTTCTCACAAAGTCAGTCAATTTTAAAATGTTGGATGTGAGCAGTAAGTCCAGGAAGCGCTTAGCTTTTATTATATGGTTAACATCAATCAAAGCCATTTAAATCAAATTTCTTAATTTATTGCTAAAGCACCCTATGTGTATCAGTTATGTAGCAGTAAATGTGGCTATAGACGTTGGAAAAAGTTCTAATGTCTTCTACTGTATGTGGTGGTATTATAGTGGTTAAAGGTTTAAGATTGCATCAGATAACCCACCAGCACCACTTTACACAGGAAATACACTGAATATTCCTCCAGGAAACCGTCCTTATAGTGTACTCAATGAATAATCTAAAAACAATTCTTTTGAGTATAGAGCACTGTTTTAATATTACAGAAAACGAGTTGATGGCCATCCATGAATGCTCAGTATCACATTGACTTTATTAAAAACCTCACCTTGGTCTGGAATAAGGACACCTTTTCTTATGAGCTCTTCTCGAGTTTGCCTGGTTGATATTTTCCTCTCCAGAACTATAAAGATGAAGGAGACGGAACATATCAAGGTATCATTATATTTAGGCCAGTTTATGGTTCACAGAGTTCAGTGAAAGGGCAGACTGCTGGCAGCTGTAATATGTGCAATGCATTTTATGATGCATCCAACATAACTAGCATCACCAACTGAATGTCATACTGTATGATGTAAAATATTTTAAAAAACTCCAAGATGATATCACTGATAGACTGCATTGTGAATATACATAGTTGGATGTGTTGTTCCAAAAAAAAAAACATTTGAGCAAACTGCTATTATTAAGTGAGGATATACCTTTTGAGAGGTCCTGGAACTTATCACTGGTTCTCTTCTTTCTCCATTTCCACGGTTTAAAGATCTTGCCCAGAGAAGAGAGCTTCCCCTTTCCTTTCAGCTGAGGAGACTGCGAGCTTCCCACCACCACATCACAGTTGGCCAGAGAAGATTTTTCCAGTCCCTCCACTAAAAATTAAATCACAGCAAGAACATAATTTTGAATAAGCTAAATAATAAAAATAAAAACTAAGCTGACCCCCAAACAATGGAAAATAGCCAACTGGTTTTTATAACAGGAAATGCTTGTGTGAATGAATGTTTCTGACCATAACAACACACATTAGGGCACCCTTAAGCAACAAGAAGAGTTATCCGTCTCTTTCCACAAACAGAATTCAAAAATAGGGCATAAAAGACCCTTAACTTCAAAAAGCATTGATTGCCAACCACAAGTAAATGATCAAACGTTGAGGAAAATATTTACTTTATTTCAATTCCTTCTTTAAAGACCTAACTTTCGATTTAAATGAATAAATTGCATTTTAAAATATATTAAAATAGAAAACAGTAGGTTTACATTGTACTTAACTATATCTATGGGTATATTTTATCAAATAAATGCAGCATTGGTCAGCATAAAAGACTGGTAGTGTACTGTACATGCATGTAGAAATACTGTATACAGTATATACCACAACCCTGTTATCAAAATTTTGAATCAATGGCTAACAGCGTTGAAATATATTTACAGTAAATGTAGCATGTTGGTTTGTAGTTACTGATAAACATATATTTTCCATAAACTGAAAAACACCATATACTTTTTTAAGTGTATTCGTTTTTATGGAAGTCAAGAAAGTGTTGGCTCTCTGATATCATCAAAAATATCTTAGTGTAGAGGGTATCTGCTACAAGCATATGCAAATGATTCAACCCAGGCCCTTAATCATAGAACCGATTGATTATTTTAGGTTAGAGGTTTAAGGTTTGTGTCTCAGCCAAGAACTGAATTCTCTTCCACCCTACACAGTTTCTTCTTCGCTTGCAAAAAGAAGAGATTCTGACAGAGAGGTGTAGCTTTTCTACATGGCCTACACAGAGATATTAAACCCGTTCATCAAACATAATCTAACAGAACAGCAGGTCTAAAGTCACAGGCCCACCTCACCAGATGAAGTGTAAAATGATCACAAGAGCTATTTCCACACGCCTAAACGACATCAAAGAACTGAGAACAATAAACAAAGAGTCAGGCTCCAAAGCAGTGACACCATTTATATTTTCAAGAAAATGCACACACACTTACATTGCTCTCTGCAGAATTACAGAAGAGACCTGGGTCAGTGTGTGTATGGGTCACTGTTATGAGACTTGGCCTATTAAAGAGATCTACGTATAAAAATAACAGTCCTCCGAGGGACAGTTTAGAAATTTTTGTTGGTCTTTTCTTCCAGTCAGCGACGCCCAATGTTGTTTAACCTCGACAATTCACAAAATATCTTAAAGTCAGTAATATAGCCCTGTATGATGACTCAATAGCACTTCCAATTCTACGTTACTTGTCATTACTTGTACAGTAAACTGTCTGAGCAGTTTATGAGTGAGATTTCAGAGTAAATCCATCAGCACATTTTTTTACTGAAGTTTGGAATGAGTAACTTCTCATTTTGAAAACGATCCCTTCACATGATCAGAAGACAGTAACCTCCTGACTCTTGCATCTCAACTATGAGATTTGATCACTTGTTTCTGATTATACTGTCAGAACACCAGCAAACTAATTTAGAAACAAAATGAGAGACAAACTTAGCCGTCCTTCACTTGCACAACTGTCCTTCCTCAAAGTCATTGTAGAATGTTGCTTCAACTGTCTGCTTTTACTGGTTTACTTTATTAATGTTGTTTAATAGGAGCCTACAGTGGATAATCAAAAGATAAGTGTTGTTAAAAGGAGTTACAGAATATTTAATATACATTCAAGCTCCAAAACTACCCACTTAAAAATCAAGAACCTGGCATCTATGGTTTCATGAAGATGCTTTAACACCCATGGAATCTTTCCATTGCACAAACGATTATTTATATATATTTTTTAAATGGTTTCTTTAAAGACCTATTCACTGAAAGGTTTGTGGACGAGTGTTGGTATCTTTTTTTGAAACTTTAATTTTTTTTAAGAGTGTAAGCTTATGTCATGCATCAATACTGTGGCTGCCAAACACACATTGCTTCCACACGCATCACGAAACATCTCTAGGCATCCAAAAACTGACCAGCAACCAGGATGTTTTTCACATCCAAAATCCAAACATGAAGTCTGTTTTTCACACTGCACTGAGGGAATTCATTAGCGAACACATGTGACGGGAATGTGCTAGATGACGCGTCTGTGGTCTTTTCACCACCATCATGAGGATGCCACAGAGCCTCTTTACTAATCAATTCTCCCCAAGGAGCCACCGACCCTAGACTTCATTAGCCTGTCAACAGGCAGTTGGCCTCTGATTGGATTATTAATAGAACGTGTTACCTCCAGAACTCCCAGTGACGAGCACAGTCCCCCGAGATCACACCTCAGAGGATCAAGCACAATTAAAACTAAGAGGACAACGCTTTACAAATGGGCAAGAAGAAGTCATCTGAAGGACATAGATGAACAGGTGTGGATACTGCACAACAAAAGTAGAGCTACAGTTGGAATACTGTACATGATGCCAGTTTGATACTTAATGAACTTTATAGTTGCATTAATATTTAAGCATTAAGACAAGTCCTTGTTGTGTTCACAATATGGTTCTTTTATTTGTCCTTTCCAGCACTGATGTGACTGACTTTTTCTTGTTCACAACAACAACAATAACAACTTCATAAGAACTCAGAGCCCAGCTCCTTCACAGCAGTGGAATGCTGGAGTCTGACCTGGAAAATGTGAAAAACGAAGCGGACAGGGAAGGGGGTGAGGAAAAGCTGTCAGTCGTCGTTGTAAAATGTTTCTTTGTTCCTTTTTTTTTTTTTTGTAAATCCATTTGTCACTGTTCAGTTTTAGTGATTACTGTTTTTTCTAATTAATTATATAATATTATGCCATGGCTTGTCTGAATAACTTGATTCTGATTGGCTGGAAGGTGTTAAAATTGTTAGTTCATCCAACAATGAACATTCTGTCATTAATTACTCACCCTCATGTTGTTCCAAACCCATAAGACCTTCGTTCATCTTCGGAACACAAATTAAGATATTTTTGATGATATCAGAGAGCCATCTGTTCTTCCAAAGACCACAATACAACTGAAATGATCCCAGGTCCAGAAATGTGATAAACACACTGGTAAAAAAAAAGAAGGTCTATGTGACATCAGTGGCTCAACTTCAGTTTTGTGACCATAGGAGAATACTTTTTTTTGCGCAAAGAAAACAAAAATAACACCATATACTCAACCATTCTTATCCTGTGACACTTTCCTCTACTGCCACAGACTACACGCATGCTTTCACCTGGATGTAAACAAGGCTGATACGTTAAAGCTTGCGTATATGGTGCATTCAGCATGGCAGAAGACATAAGTCACAGGAGAAGAGTAAATGTTTACTTCACTAAAAAACTGAAGTAAAGCCACTGATGTCACATGGACTGTTTTTGGGATCATTTCAGTTGTATTGCAGTCTATGGAGGGTTGGATGGCTTTCTGATATCATCAAAAATATCTTAATTTGTGTTCTAAAGATGAACGAAGGTCTTATGGGTTTGGAACGGCATGAGGGTGAGTAATTAATGACAAAATTTTCATTTTTGGGTGAACCAACTCTTTAATGCGCAGGCCCAAGTCAGTTTAATCACCATTCTATATTAATGTGCTGCTAACATCATCAATCTACTTAGCTATCTAAATGGGAACTTTACATATACTCCTACTGTTTTTATATAAAGATAGATTTCCTGAGCTAATCCCAACCCACACCTCACAGAAACGTTCTGCATTTTTACAAAAAAAAAAAAACTTTGTCAGGTTTACTCATTTTTTAGCTACAAAATTGTCCCCAAAAGTATGTATACTATGCACATATACATATACATGACTCGCACACAGAAATGAGTGCACACATATGCAGGAGCACAGAAATGTCTTGTCAAGTTGACCCGCAAATTTTATATACATACAAATAGCTTTGATACTGAATCACTCGTACTCAGGAATGAGTGGGTAAAACTGATATTTTCAAAAGCAACTAAACTCACAGTTCTATTGCTTATAAACAGAGACACACAGATGCAGGTCATTCACACATGTTGCTCTCACCCAAGCCTTCAGATATACATGTTGATTTGAAATGTAAAGTGGACTGGGATCTCAACTTCTGGAGGTGATCTGAGCATGGTTTACTTTTGGGTCCTTTTAGGGGGTCTGAGATCACTTAGTTTGTTCACATTTATGCGCAGAACCGCTCTGAGAGCATTTGGAGGGCTCAGATAAACTGTGGGTGTGAAAACACCCTCGGCTTTCAACTTAAATTGAATTTCTAAGTTAAGAAAAAAGGAACCAAGATATCATACAAACTCCCCTGAACTCTCAATGAAACAAGCAAACATATAATACACACTGCATTTCACCAAAAGTCTGAAAAATATACAACCAGATCCACAATATAGCAATTTTGCTGCAAATACTATCTATACCAAATCACATTTGAGGTTGTACAGTTGACGGAATTGCTCACTTCCTCTTTATATAAAGCGAGGCCACTGAAAATGCATGAAACTTGGCAAATAATCATGATAACCAGAAAACAGACGGCATCAGTTATTCAAACCTCCAAGGCTTCCAAAGAAGGCATGTGTGACTTAAGGGTTAAAAAGTGCATGGGGGTCATATTGCAGTGAAGCTCATATCAACATCCCTGACAGCGCATTTCTGAAAGAACAATCACACATTTGACTTTCCTTATGCTTCTAAAAATAAATACAAAGCAGCTGCAGAGATGTGTGATTGCTAAAAATGACACCATAATTACACTGATAATTAGTCCAATATCTCAATGTTTTAAGCATGTAATATCGGAAAGTAAAACAAATTAGTGTTAAGAGTTGTCAGTTAAATTTACTCTTTGACCGAGTGATTGTGGCCTGTTTTTTGACATCCGGTAAGTGCATTAAGCACACAGCAAACGCTAAATCTAGCTTTGCATTAATAATTGCTTGCAGCATAAGATAATCCCACAGCTTCAGTTCCTCATAATACCAATGAAAAAACAATAGGCACATTTCACTTAACACTTTGTTCCTCTATTTACAGAAAGGAAATGCTCGCTTTCCTTTAAAACGATTATTTAAAAAAAAAAAAAAAAAATTTTTTAAAAACTAGACCCAAGACAAAATTAGTGCTGATGAATTCAGGATATAATTAACAGAGAGGTAAAGATAATTATTTCTCTTCTTTAATTTCTATGGCCTTTCATATCCAGTCAATCGCTAAACAATTTAAACATTAAATCCAGTATTATTTAAAGCATAATAGGCATGTTATTTTTGTGTCCTCATAAACAGCATCTGATTAACCTTTCTTTGAGAGCTTGTAAACTTATAGCAACAGAAGCTTTTATATCACAACACTCTAGCAATAATGGAAATTATGGGGAAATGAAGCTAGTGGCTCGTGATTCAACATTTGGTGGAGAAAGAAGCTTAAGATTACAATAACACTGCATTGTTAAGTACTTGCTTGCAACTGTAGCTATTGAAACTAGACTGTGGTGTATACCAAGACGTTTCTGTTACTGTTGCATTTTTTGTTTGTTTGTTTTGTTTTGTTTATATAAATAACTTAAACTGAACAATCTCAACAGTCTCCAGAGAAGCTGAACATGAACTTAACTTGTATTAAATGAACCCAAAAACCAGCAAACCTGCAATTTAGACTTGGGTTTTGATAATGAACAACAACTGCACTGTGGGAAAAAAATAGATTAAATTTACAGTAAATAAAATGACAGTAGCTGCCATTCATCACTTTTATACTATAAATACAATTACAGGATGAAACAGCATGTCAATTTATTAAAAATGTGCACTTATAGCTGACGTTTTTTGTAAAATGCAACAATAAAAGGATGTAGGCTAGAACAAAAGAAAGGCCACATGAAGTATTCTGAGCAGTGAGATAATAACAAATTATCAAAGTGTCATTGACAAACATAAAACAGATTGAAAAAATTATGCATAATTAACATAAATAGTTTTTGCGTTAATTTTAAGTAGCCTTGATGTGCGTATTGTTTTAGTATGGCAACTTACAGTTGACAAAGTATCGATTTTCCGTTAAAATTACTCTATATTACTCTTGAATTTACACTCTGCGCTCTGGCACGAATTAGGAAGTATATTTTTATCAGCACATATTACGACAAACAACATGTGAGCAAAAGAACAGAGTGAAACAATCATTTCCTGAACGCACGAGCCAGCACTTTTATGTTTCTTCGTCCTGATCAAGTAAGGATGTTACTGTTAACCAATCCCTCAACACAAACGCCTCAAAATCGTGAAAGATGCGCTCGACAAAGTCCCACTTGTTGATCGCTCGCACTGCACGCGACAAACCAAAATCCACGCGCTCGCTTCGAACGTTAAAATAGCAATGTTACTTCGTCGCTTCTCATGAGTAGCAGCAGATTACGTGAAAGCAAAAGTGCAAATATCAGACTTGATAATGAACTTGGGTCTGCGGCGGAAATGGACTCAACTAGTCTTCCCTCCCTGAGCGTTGATTGAGACAGCGGCGTGGGTGAGTAAACAGCGGGTCAGTGAATGAAGAACAAGCCCTTCCAGACACTTACCGCTCGCTCTCTGAGACAAGCTGGAGACAGATGTCTGGCCCATGTCGATCTTCAATGGGCCGCTAAACAAAAATCATACGACGCCCCAAAAACTTGTGCAACAAAGCCCTCTCGATCGACATAACAGGAGAGTCATTTCAATCCTCCGACTCCGAGAGCTGCTTCTCAAAAGAGCTTTTCCATACTTTGTTAAGTCGCAAGACACGCAATCGAACTCTGAATCTCCGGATTGAAATGCCTGTCATTCCTTTTTGCAGATTGTAAGCAGTCATAGGTCATAAGGAGGAAGTTTCAAGCCCCTCCTCGCTTCAGCCCTGTTTAAAGCATGGAAATGTATGTGGGTAATGTGTTGGCCAAAAGTGACATCATTAGAAAACACTAGATCAGAAGTGTCTATGCTATTCTTGACTACACTGCTTTACTGTATGATGACTGTAAAATGAACATAAAAACAAGTTTTATTCTGTTGAAAATGTTAATATTATTATTGATCAAGAAATGACAATGTAAATGTTTCCCTGAGTTTTACAGCATCTAACCAAATCAATAAAGCTGTATAAAATATTCATATTGTATAAAAACTAAAGATCATTCCTGATTATTTCAAGACATGATTATCTTGCATAACACTACTTTTACTCCAGTCAGTAGTTTCTGTAAAGACACATCCCTTAACACTGACCTTCAATAGCAGGACAGGTTTTCACACATATTTAAATAAATAAATAAAT
>JAUCMU010000024.1:7926416-7955187 GCA_032275025.1 Enteromius treurensis
TGAAAAATTGAGATTTCCAAGACATGCAATTCAACAATTAGCATTTGACTTAGAGGAGCAGCTGAAGCCTATTTACTGTTTACTTTATCTGTAATTGTGGCCCGAGACTTGTGTTTTTTATTGTTCGAATTGTAGTCGCTAAATTTGTTCATTAAAATCGATTTGCCAGCATTATATTCCTCCAATATGCAAATATTTTCTGCAAAGGAAAACTGCGACGAGCGCCCACTGTCGGCCATTTTGTTTAAGCTGTTCAGTGTCTTACTTTTCCCTACAATGCAGTGCGAATAAGACTGTCTAACTAAAGACAATCATAGACTTATTTTATGCAACAGTCTTTCCACACTGACTTTAGTTGGTCAGGCTAATTCTCTTAAGACAATGGCTATGTTTATGCAACCGGCCCCAGCTGTGTTTGATTATACTGACTGAACTTGATTAGGAAAGCCACACACCTGACTATATAAGACCTAACAGCTTACAATGCATGTCAAGAGCAAATGAGAATCATGAGGTCAAAGGAACTGCCTGAAGAGCTCAGAGACAGAATTGTGTTACAGATCTGACCAAGGTTGCAGAAAAATTCACAGTGGCTGGAATGACCAGAACCCTTCCTAGAGCTGACCGTCTGGCCAAACTGAGCTATCGGGGGAGAAGAGCCTTGGTGAGAGAGGTAAAGAAGAACCCAAAGATCAGAGTGGCTGAACTCCAGAGATGCAGTAGGGAGATGGTAGAAAGTTGTAAAAAGTCAACCATCACTTCAGACCTCCACCAGTCGGGGCTTTATGGCAGAGTGGCCCGACGGAAGCCTCTCCTCAGAGCAAGACACATGAAAGTGTATGGAGTTTGCTAAAAAAAAAAAACACCTAAAGGACTCCAAGATGGTGAGAAATAAGATTCTCTGGTCTGATGAGACTAAGATAGAACTTTTTGGCTTTAATTCTAAGCGGTATGTGTGGAGAAACATAGACTGCTCATCACCTGTGCAATACAGTCCCAACAGTGAAGCGTGGTGGTAGCATCATACTGTGTGGGGTGTTTTTCAGCTGCAGGGACAGGATTACTGGTTGAAGTCGAGGGAAAGATGAATGCGGCCAGGTACAGTGATATCCTGGACCAAAACCTTCTCCAGAGTGCTCAGGACCTCAGACTGGGCCGAAGGTTTCCTTCCAACAAGACAATGACCCTAAGCACACAGCTAAAATAACGAAGAAGTGGCTTCACAACAACTCTGTGACTGTTCTTGAATGGTCTGAATACTTAGGACCATGTGCTATTTCAGTTTTTCTTGTTTAATAAATCTGCAAAAATGTCGACAATTCTGTGTTTTTCTGTCAATATGGGGTGCTGTGTGGCTACAATATAACAAAGAGTGAAAAATTTATCATAAAACTGTCCTAAAACATTCTATATCAGCTACAGAATACACCTCAATATGCCAAGTCTCTACTGACAGTCTATCTGTCATGAAACTCTATTCAAAGGCTGTTTAAAATTCGTCCAGAGGTGAGAGAAACAAGCTTTTAAGAGGTTAAAGAACAGAAAAGGTTCTGTCTCCAGCGCATTGTTAGAAAAGGGCAGCCTCTCTCTGCAGCTCCACCGGCCTCCATCTCTGTGTCATTACGTGACTAATTATGTGCAGAGAGGGAAGACACACATCCTCACACCAGCATCAAAGGAGGCAAAACCTACAAATTAATCCAAACAAACAGAGAGCGAAGAGGCTTTCTCTCTGTGCCTCTTCAACGCGTCGCACAGCGTGAAGGATAAAGTGCGGGTTGCATTGAATGCAAACTATGTATATGTCCATTTCTCTCTGAACACAATGATGGGATCTTTGCAAAGACTGCTCATAGATCATGAAGTGATGCTGGCAGAGAGGAAATAAGATGCACACTAAGTAGCAGTAAATGGTTTCAGGAACGCAAACAAGACATTATGAATTATTAATGTGAGGCTTTGTGAAAAACAGTCATGGGGTTAGACTTAAAACTTTGCAGCACAGAATCATTCTTAAACATCAAACCGGGTTCAGAGCAATACTGACAAGAACTTATGCCTTGCATTGGAAAAATCTGAAAGAAAACACCCCCTGGTGGACATGTAGAGAGCTGAAATCTACAGTAGTATTATCCAGTCACGCAGCAATAACTGTAAACTGCTGATAATGTGATATATTTAAAAACACAGGTTCATTTCTAAGTTCAAAATAAGTGTTTTATCGATAGCATAATTCCATTAGTTCATTACAACATCCATTTCTTTTGCTGTATTACATTATTCTGCAAAATACATCATGGTTACTGCAATGGAAGTAAACAAAAGAAAGCAAATGCTTGTGGTTTTCAAGAAGTACTTACATTAAATATTCAGTAATGCTGCTTATAATTTAAGTTAAATCAATACATTTTCTACATTGTTCGTTATCCCTGAGAATACTTCTACTATAAAACTCTGGAGTGTAAATGAAGTGGATGGAGTTTGTTAATAACAACAAGTGATTTACACAGATTTCAGTGTGTCACACCTTTTTAATTGTACCACTTAATTTGTTTTTTTGAGAATGTTACTTACTGGGGTTTTCTTTAACATTATAGCTAGTCATACTAGTTCAAAGTCATCATGAGCGTAGGGTTATTATATAATCAACTAAAACTAAAGTCTGGAATACACTACACAATGTTTGACACGATTTTACAGGCTGAACAAGTTGAGGCTAGTTGAAGAAAGTCAGTCTGCAGATTAAAGCTGACAGCTTCCACAAAAAAATCGGGTAGTGTATTATGGTCATAAACTAATTTTTGATATTTTCAGCTGATTTTAGAACCCACTTTTTTCATTTGTCGCACGTCTCCTAGCAACAAGGTGATCGGAACAACTTTTAAGGTCTGGTGGTGTATAATCCTCGCTCGTGTATGATGCTCAGTTTTCTTTTGGCGCGATTTACAGAGTTTATAAGTGTTTGATGCCTAGTGTTTTAAAAATTTGTTTTAGTTGCCAAGGCAACCTTTCACATTCTAATAGTTTAATTAATTTAGGTTTAATTAGATTTACTTAATTGAAAACGGATATGGAAAATATAAATAGTAAAAAGTCATCAAAAATATTAATAAAACTGAATATTTAATTTTAAAAAAATCTAAATAGCATTTAAATGATTGTAAAATAACAATGCATCAGTCTTCTTCCCGTAATTTTAAACCTTAGATGATCAAAATTTACTCTTCTTTTTTAAAACATGTGAGCAGGAAACAAAACTAGGAAATCTTTAACCGTTCACAGACACAAGATGCACTTTAACTGAATTCATACAACATTACGTATTTTTGGTGAATATGCACCCTACATAAAGAACTCGCTGCAAAAGACTCAATTTAAATCTATACCAGAACAAACAAAAAAAAAAAGCTTGAGGTTGGTTAACTGAAAGGTGAGTCGTCAGGAAGTGGTTTTAAACTGTCATTTCCAAAGATATCTCACTCAGCTTAACACTACCAAAGATGTGCATCATGTAATACAAAGATATGATGCTTTATATCATTAATAAAACTGAAATTGCTGCAAAATGAGGATTGTGCACAGAAGCCATTTGCAAATAACCATCCACTGCTTGCCTCGGGCTTCTGACCTTTAAAATGGACGTATGAAACAGAACTACTGAACTCAACAATATAAACTTTCCCACTGTCGGTACATGTAAAAACTTTCCGCATGAGATCACCTTTCATTTTCAAATATATCTACAGAGACTGTGGTTTAAAAAAATGTGTCAGACAACTAGGCAGCTGGATTTAGCATGGTTTAAAGGTTACAGAACAATGTGGGTGATAACATTTAAACCAAACTTTCTCTGAAAGTGTTTACTGATTACAGTTGGTTTAGAAATTATATCTCTCCTACGTGGTAGGACAAGAAACCACAGAGCAAAACCTTTAACACAAGCATTTAGAAAACAGCAGTAGAATTACATTGTTTAGCCGCCATAAAGCACAGACGAACAGAACAGACTTCAGTCATGTCATGGATCAAGTAAAACTAACAAACAAATAAATCATGCCCCTGTTATTTGATTATACACTAATCTCAACAATGAATTCAAGAGACATCATACTTGGTTATTCTAATAGTTGTACAAAAAGTTTGTTTCAAGAGCACTAATGGCAGCACGTGAAAACAAATTGTTTTACATTTTTTTTCTTTTACAACAGGAAAACCAACAGCCTGCATGCATTTGTTAGTATCCTGTTTAAGAGGTTTAAGAGGTTTAAAATGAAACCAATGCTTGGACGATATGTTGCATTTAGGCCCACCAGACAAAATGTTCACACATAGTCTTACATTACACATAACTATCAACATATTGTCACCAGATTCAGTCAATCGAACTAAATTATTTGGGGTCAAAATTATTTATTATATGGGGTCACATCTAAAGCACATCATGAACCTTTTATACATTTGAAAAATAAACAAAGAAATAAACAATGTAAATCAATAGAACAATGTAAATAGGAAGAGCATTAATGTAAAAGCAGCATTTATCGTGTATTAAAATATTCTTTCTGTAAACAGGTCAGTCACTGAAGTTAACCAAACATTACATTACATTAAGGCATCACTGCACCAACACAGTCTGATACCAAATGAACTTAATAATAAAAAACAATACATGCAAAATAAATAAATAAACATTTACCTACCTGAGCAGGCTGAACGTAGTCTGGTCAATATTCTGGATTTAAAAGCCGAAGTGTCACTTAAAGAACGAACTCGAAATACAGGAAACACCTGGGGAAATGTCTTTAAGTATGAAAAACTGTCCTCCTCCGCCATTCCGCTTGTATTTTTATTTCTAGAAAAATAAATCAATTCCTTTCAGAGTCCCAGGATCTTGTTGTCAAGGTAACGCTGATAAAATCTGATGCTGGATTCTGTCTGAAGAGCTTTACCGTCAGTTTATCGGTTGCAATGAGAAACTCTTTTGAAGTGTTTAGGAGAACTCAACTTTCACAAACACGAAGTCAACTAGCTACTTCTCCCCTAGTCTCATCAGAAGTTGTGCTCGTCTTTCCTCTGCATATAATCCTCTGCATTACATCGGCAAATGAGACAGAAACGGAAACACCTCCATCAAAATGATAATCATCTGCAAACACTACTATCCGGAGGAAGACGCTATTTACAGCTGCAAGCAGTACCAAATCATCCCTGTGGGGGGCGACACGAGACGGACTTCTAATACGAGGCTCTGTTTGTTCTTGGTTTTTAAAAAATTCTGAATATATAAATAGGGTAAGATACCCCTGTTCTATAGCCTACTCTGGATGTTTAGTTTGGGATTTTACTGAAGTATCAAATAAAAAAAAGAGTATTGCAGATGTAACTTACCTGTATGATATGACTTCTAATGCGAGAATTAGTTTGTTTTTATTTTTTAATATTCTGAATACTGTATATATATATATATATATATATATATATATATATATATATATATATATATATGACTCATTCTATAATTGCGGGTACATCTGGTGTCCCCGTCTGTCACTGTCAACACTGTTACCTAGGTAGACTTAAAATGGAGAAAATAGTGTAACAAAATTGACAATTTCATTGTTTTTTCCCCCAAAAAACTCTGCTTGCTGGCATAAATGCTAAGAACTCATGACACTAATGAAAACATGATTAAAAGAGCTTTAAATAACCCAATGTGAGATCAGTTATAAATTATGTTTTCCTTTTTATATTTTGGTAACATGGTTGACGTTTTAGAAATAACTCTTGGCGTAAGAAGGTTTTAGATTCAAATATTTTCTCAGAGAGAGCACAGATACTTTTCAGAGCTTCAGATCTTATCAGTGAGTGAATGCGACATCATTTCCTGTAACTTCCATAATTCTGAGAGATAATTCCACCAATTTAAAGGCAAAATATGGCATGGTAACAGCGTTGACAAGATTTGGGGACACACTATTTTCTAAGAAAAAAAAAAATAATTTTAAATAATTGAATGTTGTAGAATTAAGTAAGTAACTATTAAGGGCTTTAATATATAAAATGAATAAACTGTTGCCAAAAGAAAAGTACTATAAACATTTTGATTGAACATTGATACATGATCACAAAAATATACACTGACTGATGCGGACAAGAAGAAATCATGATTTTTAGCTATTTAAGACGCTTAAAATAAATTATTATGTTTTTATAGACTGCACATCTTGTAATTCATAAAGAACAATAACACTCATCTTAACCATTGGAAAAAAAGTAATGGCTTTGTTTTTGTGGGGACACCATATGTACCCGCAATTATAGAATCAATCATATATATATATATATATATATATATATAAAACTACTAGGGCAAGATGACCTACTTAGCCTACTTGGGATGTTTGGTTTGGGATTTTACTGAAGTAACAATTAAAAAAATAAAAAAAGAGTATTGGAGATGATGTATGATATGATATAAAAAAAAAATGAATAGGCTTAGGCTACTTACGCCTTTAGAAATAGTGTACTTTCCTTTAGGGTGGAGATTGAAGATGGTCTTTAGGCAATTTCATAAAGGGTTAAATGACTCACTCAGTTTCCTGTTTTTGATCTTATGAAAGTCACGTCCATATCTTAGTGTTCTCCACCGACCAGTCTGACATCATGTGTAAGGTAGAGTGTGGTTTCCTCTTACGAAGTTGTTTATCAACACACAGAAGCCAGTTTGAAGCTGAACATTTGGAAAATCTGAGTGTCTCAATACTGTGTTAATGTGTAACTAAGTGGACTGGTCATCATGCAATATATGTTATTTAAATACTGGGTAGACCCTCAGTCCACCATAGTCCAGCTCTAGAATCAGCAAAGCATCTGAAGGTAAACAGGAGATCTGTCTTTTTATCTTTTTTGACACCTTTATGACTGATTATCTCTATACCTGTGATAAAAAGAGTTATAATGTTATAATGCTTAGTTGAATTAGATAGTGATAACTTGACAGTGATAACTGATCCAGACATATTACTGCATCTCAGTTTTGCTCTGGGACTTAGGACTGTTTTCTTTGGCATGATAAAATAAACAACTGCATATATTTATATACATCTCATTTTTTTAACCGTCCCAAAGTCGATATGATAAATGACAATATACATGCTATTTTTCCTCAGTGTTTTCACATGGAAAAAATGCAAATAAAATAAAATAATTGCCCATAATGTTGTTACAGACAACAACAAGAAAAGCTCTTGTACTGCTTAAAAGATTTTTTAAGGATTTTTTATAAATGAAAAGAAAGTTTAAAACAACAGCATTTATTTGAAAGAAATCTTTTCTACAAAATAAATAAATAAAAATAAGTGTCTATTGTCACAAAGGCATTACTTTCTTTCTTTTTTTCGTATTATACTCTGCACCGTATAATCTAAGAGCATTTGAACTACGATACATCTGAACTGGAATGTACTCATTTGGCTCTTTGCTCCTTTATCTGAGCCATGTGTTCTCTGCTCTTTGGTTCAGTAGGGTTATTGCCCTTAAATGCAGCTCAGTACAGAGACCTCAGCTGCTGTATAGCAGAAACTGGTCAATTTATTCGGTGAAAACTGGGGGTGGAAGAGCAGAAATCAGTCAGTCATAGCAAATAGCCCCCTGTTGGTTCATACAAAAAAAAGGTGCTGATATAGCCATTCTAATTCAATGGAATGTGCGATAAGTTTTGCTATGGTTTATTTAATACTCAAATCAGTTTAATATCCAATAGGCACACCGGAAAGATGAATAAGATGTTCGTCGCCCTCTTATTGGTTTCCTGCTTTGTGATGGGAACAGCCAATCGAGTGTATGTCCACCCCTTCAACCTCTTTAGCTCTGAAAACATCAGCTGTGAGGTTATCCAGAATGAGGAACACAAGCCCATCGAGACTGTCCATCCACTGACTCTTCAGGACAGCACTGAGCCAGATACACGATCCAGCAGCACCACAGAGAACCTGAAAAACCTCACCCAGCAGACTGCAGTGTTAGCAGAACTGCAGAATTCACTAGGGCTACGCATGTACCAGGCACTTAGTCATACACAGAAGCACGCCAACACGCTGCTGTCACCCCTAAATGCCTTTGGGGCTTTGGTGACCCTGTACCTGGGAGCATCCAAGAAGACTGCTATTTCCTACCAACAGCTTTTAGGACTCAACCTGGAGTCTGAACAGGCAGACTGTGCATACTTCATTGATGGGCACACAGTGTTGCGTACGCTCCAGGCCATTAGTGCGCAGGTAGACCAATCACGAAATGAGCTCAAGACCCTTGTGTGGACTTTCATTAACAGCAACGCTGACCTTTCCAAAGACTTTTTACGTGGAACGCAAGATTTCTCTGATGACTCTTTTGTCCGAGCAGTGGACTTCTCTAAGGGAAAAGAAGCTGAGGTGCAGGTGAACAACTTTATTCAGAAAACATCAGATAGCAAAGTCAAGGAAATGTTTAAGGGTGTTAATCCAAAAACAGACCTGCTGTTCGCTAGTTCAGTGCATTTTAAAGGTGAGTGATTCAACGATGATGCAAAAATGTAATCCTTAGCCTCATTTAATTAAATCTTAATATATTCTTAATATATAAAATTCATGAAGAATAATGAAAGGCTCAGTGGTCTTACTAAGTATACTGAAAAATTAGACATTTTTAAAGGCAAGTTGTTGCAAACTACTTATTTTAGCTACATTTAATTAAAATTTGTTAAAAATATATAACTTGTAAAAAAAATACAAATAAACAAATTGATTTCAAACAATTAACCTAAACAAATTATTTTGATGGGTGGGGGTTCGGTGCCTAAGTGGCTAAAATACCCTATAAAGTATTTAGAGCAAAAAAACAGTAGCCTACTTTCATTGCTTTGTACAACAGAATTTTTTTTTTCTTTCTTTAAATAAACTCATGGAGGCACTTCAAAAAATAAAAGAAAAGAATTGCACAAAACAGAAAACCTGCTGTAGTTTGGAATTTTGAAAAATGAGAGAAAACAATGTAGGAAATAGACTCATTGAGACACTTCAAAAATAAAACAAAACAAAACTTAAACCTGTAACTTTCTCCAGGTAGCTGGAAAACTGCTTTCCAACCTGAAGCAACCAGTGATCGGAAGTTCTGGACTTATGAGAACTCGAGTATCGAAGTCCCCTTCATGATGCACACAGGAAACTACATGTACTTAAATGATGCTGGCAGGAAGTGCTCTATAGTCAAGCTTGGTCTCAGTAAGAGGACCTATCTGCTGCTAGCGCTGCCTCATGAGGGAGCTAGCCTGCAGGACATTGAGAAGCAGCTCCCGACAGTCATACCTGCATGGCATCGACATCTAAAAGAAACGTGAGTACAGGTTTGTTCTGAGAAAGAGCCCACTGAATGTTGTAAATAAACATTGACCTTTTGTGTTGGCAGATTCCTGGAACTGTCTTTGCCCAAATTCTCCTTGACTGCTGTGACAGACCTGAGATCAGTTCTCTCAGAAATGTCAGTGGAAAAATACCTCATGGGCTCTGATGCCAACTTCAGAAGACTGAGCAGCAAGGAGAACTTCACCGTTGATAAGGTAAAATTCTGTTTAGAGCAAATTAAAATCAATTAGGACCAGTAAAATCAGATGATAACCAGTTCTGTAACAATTATAAATAACTACCTTTATAATCAACATGGTCCACGTGGCTCTTTACATCACTGTTAACCAAATGAATATCTTACAGGTTCTCAACAAGGTCGTTTTTGAGATAAAAGAAGGAAGTTCTGAGGTTCAGAACAGAACTGAAGATGAAACGGTTCCCCATAAAGTCAGGGTCAACCGGCCGTTCTTCTTTGCTATTGTAGAGGGGAACTCTAATGCCATACTCATGCTCGGCAAAATAGTCAATCCAACAACCTAAAAATCTCTGTTTTGGTGGAGACTTTACATTATATTACAATATAAACAGTGTTTAAGAGTTTCCATTTAACTAATAACCATATGTTAAAACAATGAATAACATCAAGTCAACCTGTTATATATCTTTGTTCAAGCTTTGTTCTTTTATGGATTTTCAGGACTTTGATGTTTTATATTATAGTATCTGCTAATTCAAAATGTATGATATAGAGTTTGTTTCTATGCATAACATGGTTACTTGAATTAATTGCTATTATTTTACTGATGTATTCATAATAAAAAATATGTATAAACTCCATTTATGTACTGTTAAAAGAAAATAAATCGGAATATTTATGAATAAATATGACTTGGAGGGGTGTTCATTTTTATCTAAAACTGTAAAATGATTATATAAGATGGTTAAACATCCCACATTTACGTTACTCCGTAAGGAGGGATTCATTTAAGCAGATGAATTAAAACAATTATTAAGGAAACCGCTATAAAGAGACACCTAAAATCTTAATCATGCATTTAAAACAAACACACACGCACACACACTTAAGAGGTCACTGACCTTTCCTAAATGTTTGACAAGGTCATTTTAGTAACAAATTAACTCTACACACACAGCACTCACAAACATTTCATACTGTCCTCATTTTTTTATTTATTGTTAAATCTTAGTAGTCCCATTCTTTCCCAGTGAAACACAAACTCCAACACCTATTTTGTAAAAAAAAAAAAAAAAAATTAAGGTAATTTAAGCATAAAGCCTCTTTAGCATTTGCACTGTTGATGCTATTTGGCAGGGTTCACCAGAACTAAAGTCTGAGGGAAACAATTGCTAACAAATACAACTCCAGTCAAGCATCTGTGTTGAGTGCATTTTTTTTTTTTTGATGTAACCACATATGACAGAACACAAGAGAACTTTATATGTTGAGTGTTGATTGGTTCATACAAAAGAAATTCTATTCATTTGTTCAATAGGTCTGAATGATAAAATATATGGCTTTTGGCCATATAATCCCATGTAGTTGAAAAAAAAAAAAAAAAAAGAGCAAATCACATTCTTTTAGTGTGCTGTTCCTCCAGACAGGTCGAGATAGCTGCTATTAGAAGAGTTGAGGGATGGCAGAACTTCATACCCCCCCCCCCCCCCCGGAGCATATATTGAGCCATGTGGCATCATTCAGATCAGTAAGCATTTTGGACCCTACTTTTGATCTGGCCCCTCAGGGGCCATTCTGGTTTAGGACCCCGTCTGCTCAGCTGAAGCGAGATCTCTTGCCTCCTGTACCAGTTCCAGCAGAGAAGAGAACATGGTGATGTCACTTGGCTGAAGACTCATCTTCTGAATCTTGAGTAAAAAAAGTATAATGAAGCGAACTAATAAGCACGAATAGATAAAAGCCAATCGTTCATCGAGAACCATGTTCATACCTGCTCTCCAAGATACTCCACATCCAGTGCCAGCTGCAGGCGGATCTTACTGTCATCTGATGGCCCTGCATTGATGCCTATGGTGCTGGTGGTGGTTGTTTTCCTTGCCTGTTTCAACCTTTTTAGACTTTCCTCCATCTTTCTCACTGAGCTCAGCACATCCGATATAGTCTCAAAATATCTATTAAACAGTGTTCATATTAAAACAATGATGAACTAGTTTACCTAGACATTTCTGCATCCTAAACGTTCCTCTCTGCTGTACCTGTGGGTGCAGTCTGACAGTGTGACCCGGAGCCACTCTTGGATGATGGAGTCTTTCACCACATTTTTGGAGTCGGTGACCAGCTGATGGAGCGGCTGAAGTGCGTTGTCCATATAAGCTGATGCTCTAGTGGGCACTTCCTATTAATGAGAGAGCAACTAAAGTTCAAGCCACAGCACTGAGCATCTTCTTGTAGAGGAAAATGCAAACTGGCACTTTTAGGTCTTTCACATTATGACATGCATCCAAGTGAACCAGATTATCAAAAAAGGGTGGGAAGATGGTTCTATCCAGCAGTTGTTGATTGTTTTTTCCTTCCTACTGTTAGTAAAATCCATTTTAATGGTAAATATTGTATGGGAAGTCAAGCAAATAATTTATAAACATTTCAAAACAAATCCCTCAGAATGTGTTTCTAACTTCCTTCCAGCCTGTCTCAAATCCTGATTCACAATTTCTTTCTACACAAACTTTAAATACTATATGGGCATTATAACTCGACCTTGTTAGTCCTCCGATAAAGCCGTGGGACTTCTGAAGCGTTTTTCAGGAAACGAACGCTTCTTTCTGTTAGATGCTGAGTCATTCTGCTGTTCAGTGTGGGGGTGCAGCTGGACAGGGACGCGCTGGAATCCAGCAAGGCTTCTGAAGCACCAAACAAGAAGCCAATTTATTACTTGGGAACATTAGAAATGGCATCAGAAACTTACAATATCAACAATGGCTTCAAACTCCAGAACAAACCTGAAACAACAGCAAAGTTTTTGAACCCAATACTCTCCAATTTGGCCTTGATCATCTCAGAGATATCTGTAATCTGGGAAAAGAGTGAAAGCATATCTGACTCAATCCAATTAGACTGTGTGAAATATCAGAAATATCACAAACCAGATGTACCTGTCCTTGTAACTTATCAACATCAGCTGCAATAAAGACGAGCTTCTTGGTAGACAAAACAGTGGGGCCGCTGGTTTCGCTGTCCGCATCCTGTGATGTGCGGCTGGATGTGGAGGAGGCAGAGCTTGGGAGCGGTCTTACTGAATCTTTGCCAGTCTCAGGAGGAGGTGATTTTGTAAGAACCTGTGAGACAAAAAAGAAAAACATAAACAACAATCCTACTGTAATTCATCATTTCTGCATGGAATGCTTTACCTCTGTTAGAAAGGCGGCGTATCTGGAAATTAGCTGCAGTGTTAGTTTCCAAAACCGATGAGCAAGCGGTGGCAGGTACACCTGGTCACCCCAGCACCTGCACACACAGCTCCACAACACCTCCGTCACCTGCAGGTGGTAGCTGCTGCCCGCTGAGTTCATAAATACAAAAAGCAGTCTGGATGTCAGTGGTGATCAGTTACTCACGAGTCAAAGTGACAGCTATATTCACCATACTTTTCTCTTCGTGTGCATTCATTTTTCACTCACTGACCTGGAGCAGCCTCTAGTCCATTGGAAATGGCACTTTCTAAACTTCCAGCAATCTCTTTGAACCTGAAAAACAAGTAGAGGCCAAGTCAAGAGACAGCTGTTGACACAAAGACTTTAAAGTGTCCTCTGCTAAATAGCAGTTACACTGATTCTTAATGAAGTTCTCAATGACTTCAAACTTGGAGATTTTAATACACAGCACATGTTATGCAAAGATGATGGGCTTTTTATTGACAAATACTTATTCTATATTAAGCAGAACATTAAACAACTGATTTGTGCCCTGAAAGGTCAGATTGGTAATGGAGAAACCATCACACAAGTCTATTACTGGCTGCACTGTATGTGACGTCCATGTGGGCTGATAAACAGGAAGTATGGGGGAACAGACTGAACCGAAAAGCATTTTTAGCATTATCATATGACCCCTTTAAGATAACTACAGTAAACAATACACAGTTTCAAATCCAGTATGTTAAATCATTAAACAAATAGACAAAAGCTTCCTGAAGTTCACCACAAGACCTTAATTCTAAGAAAAAGCTAATCAAATTTACAGGCTTAACTGGCTTAAACAAACTAAGATAGCAGTGGACTTTATAACCAGCAAATAGTGACCAAATATCACAGAGCAAAGACTATCCAGACTAAAACACAGATCGATTCATAGCCAGGGCAGTTATCTCTCTCTAAATATATTGTACAAACAACAGAATAAAAAATTAAATAAAAATAGAAAGATTAAAAAAGAGCAAAAACTATCCGGGTCACTTCCAACATACACAGGGTGTGTTTACAGAAAGCAAACAACCTTTTAAAGGAATCTTTAACTGCAATTTTTGTGTGGGATAGACTGTTTAATGTCAATGAACTATATCACTGTGTAGGAAACAAATGAGTCACAGAATTTTCAGGTTGTATTGACAAAGATACAGATAAAGATTTCTAAGTCCTCATACTCACCGCAGCTGGAAGTACACAGGCAGGTTCCATTTGTTGTGGAAACTCTGGTAGCAGGGATGTGCTCGCAGCCTCTTCACGCTGGCTTGAGAACCACACTGCCTCTCAAACTTGCGCACAAAATCCATGCTGATAGTGTATCGCTGCAAAACAGAACATAGAAAAGAGGAAAAGTTTAAAAGTGATTTCATTTAAAGAATGCAACAAAGTGTTTTTGCTTTGCTTACCTCATAAAATACATCTGGGTTTCCAGGATTGAAAAGAGAAGGGACTCTTTCCTCAACACCTCTAATCATCTCAGGCCAAACGGAGTTCACCAGGAAGTCATATCCTGGAACAATGTCGGCTTTATCGCTGGGCATACATAAGGGTAAACACATTAAAATGTACCGTGTGTAATATGACAGCAATGGAACAATGTTGTAAACTTTTTTTTTTTTTTAAGATTTACTTTTGCCTTTAATTTGATAGGACAGATCATAGATGACAGGAAGCAAAGCGGTAGAGAGATGGGGGGGGGACTGGATCTGGAAAGGTCTGCAAGCCAGGACTCAAACTCGCCATGCCTGAAGCAAACCTGCACTGAATGTTGACGCGCTACCCACGAGGCTACCAGCGTCAACTGTAAACGTTCACTTTTAAATGGCAGACATACCTAGAGATTGCTCCACCAGTCACCTCTCGCAGCAGGCGACAATGGTGAGGCACAAACTCCAACAGTTTTGAGTACATCATCTTAAGACCGTTAGACTTGACAAACTGTTCAACTATAACCTGACAAGAAAGAAGGGAAATCTACATTCATACATGTCCATGAATTTTGTCTCTGTATGCTTGAATCCGATTTGCAAAGCTCACAACATTGTCAATAATGACAAATATGCAAATTAAATTGCCTGTATTGCTGTATCCTGGTGATATGCAAAATTTACCTCATCCATGTATGGTTTGACTAAGACCTGTCCGACAAGTGCCTCTGCATCCCTGGTCTTATCAATGGTAGCATATGTCCTGAGGCAATGCCGCACTATATCTATATTTGATGTCTGCAGGCCTTGAATCAATAAGCCTTCCAGGGACTGCTGAAGCATAGCTGTGATACCTGCTATTCTCTGAAATACAAAATGAAGCCCACACAAAATCAGTAAAATTAGATATTTGCCATATGGACAAAAGTATCGGGACACCCGACAATCGCACAGAGAAGCTCATGGTGACATTATGAGGTCAGTATGTGAACCTGACATATGATTGACTCAAACTCTGAGGTTTGAAGTGCGATGGTTCAATGTGCATGATGCTTTTGGACATTTCCGACCTTGTCTGGAATGTGGCGTTAGACACCTGTTGCAACGGGTCTGATCAAAACTCCTGAATTCCATAAGCATGTCCCAATACTCTTGTCTATATAGTGTAAATATATTCTCCTACCTCAGCTAAAATTGAATGGGTTATTTTAAGACTGGGAGCTCACCGGTCGGACTTTATCAAGCAATGGCATTCCTTTGCTCTGAACGGCATGGAACTGTAACTGGTTGAACTCGGTGGCAATCCGCTCTAGAATCTGACCTGCCAAAAGAGAACTTAAAAACAAAGAACAAGCTTGTCATTTAAATGCAAAGTAAAATGTAAATTGTACGTAATCTAAAATCTCTCCCTAAAGCCAGTACTTCAGCATTTGTAGAAAGTAAGATATTTTTTTAAACAGTGATTAAGCATGTCATGTGACATAGAATACTGGATTAATGACTGTTAAAAATTTAGCTTTGCCAATGAATTACATTTTAAAATATTTATATAAAATAAATAAATTAATTTAAATTTAGTCTGTCTCAGTTTGTTCTGTCATTCCAGACAGACTGGATGATGATCAGATCTCTGTGGCTGTTGTCAGACTCCTTGTGCAGACAATAATCTCATTGCATTATAATGAAAAAAAATAATGCTTGGAAATGTAAACTTACATTTCCAAACTGACACGCTACCGCAAAAGATGGAAATAACCCACTTAAAGCCATTTTTGGTGGAGAAAATACTAGTGACCTAAGACTTTTGCACAGTACTGTGTGTACACACACACACACACACACACATATATATAGAGTCAGTGAACAACGGCTGTAATAAATGCATCTCAATGTGAAATCACGCACAAAATCATGCACCTGATGGCATTTACTGCGGATTACAGAACTGGCTTTACTGACAAAATGCACGTTACATATCGGCCAATGATTATCGGTGCATCCCTACTTCTTGTCTCTTTGACTACTTCACATACCTGCTGGTCTCAAGTGATGTTGTATCTTTGGTGTTTTGGTGAAGAATTTTCTCAATCTTCTCCACTGATCTCACAACTTGGATAAGTCTTAACACACTGAGCTACAAAAGAAACAATGTTAGACAATATCTGCATAGTTGCATAGCATTTTAAGTTTCAGCACCATAACGTACCTTCTTTTTTTGAATATCATCTTGCTTGGATAGCTGGGTGTCTATAGCTTCAATGACTTCATTCACAGAGGATCTCAAACTCTGTACATGAGAGGAAGATACTTAAGATACACAAGTGACTAAAATATGACCAATCTAAATGTATTCACTGATGTCTTAAGCACTTACCAGCACCTCTTCACGTAACTGGCCAAGAGGGACAGAGAGCTGATTTAGGGCTTTATCCATTCCAACCTAAAACACAGATACAAACAATAAGCAAAAATCATCATTTTCAGAAGCACACCAATTCTATTGACAATGTCGTGTTATGTTCGAAAGATTCTGAGACTCACAAGATTTGTGGACAGGTTAACGAAATCTGCATAGTCTTTATTGATAAGCTCAACCATGGCCGTCTTGAGAAGTCTGTAATATTGCTCCAGATCTTCACGCATCTCCTCCAGCTGGACTCGCTTTCTGCAATCGGCCACAAATTTGTCCACGTCGAAGTCATCCTGCACGGAAATGTACAAATATTTAAAATCAAAATTAGACAAAGGTGTCAAATGATGTCAAAAACTCCAAGAAACTGGAAAACAGTCAAAGGATGCTTGTAAAGAAAAGGTTTAAACGTCTGTACAAACAGTCTGAGCCTCCATTAACACTTTGTCCTGTTTTGGGGCTGAGAGTCAGCACAGCCATTTCAAATACATTTCATTTCGATTAGAGTCCCCAAATGTCTTCTATGTAAAATGCTATACTGTGTATATCTGAGGGTCTTTGACACCCCAGATGTTGATAAGGTGTACTGGTTGAGAAAGGTCGCTTATTTTATCAATTGCGTTTTGGGGTTTGTTTAATATTAAACTACAGTAGTCAGTCACATTTTTTGGCATGGGTTTGTGATGTTCAAAACTTTATTAGTTAATGTCCAACAGGTTTTATCTTAATAAAATGAACATACAGTACATACTAACGTTACTATTGTTTTTTGGACGCGTAACGTTACTTCATTAGGTTCCCAAATTTAACGCCAGTAAAGTTAATCTAAATACCGCTGCAAACACTTGCTCAGGCAGTACTTAAAAAATACATAAAACAGAAACTAAATATACTGCTTGAATTGACAGCTGAATACAGCTCTCTTTTCAGCTGATGTATTACTAACAGCTCACTCACCTTCATAAACTCGTCTTTGTCGAAACACAAAGAATCGGGTCCCTTTGGTAAGGTCATCATTCTTTTTGGACGGGCCACAAACAAAAAAAAAATCTGCAAATATATTTGTTTAAACGTGAAAACCTCTTGCTACATTTCGTACAAATGACAGAGCAATCGATTTAACTTCCGCAAACATGGCACGCGCTAACGAGTGTGTGGAAAATACAAAGCCCTGCGGTTTCCAAAAGAGAGAACTTCGGGGTGTAGCGCCCTAATTGGCTCCCAGCGGTACTGCAGCACCACTTCACAAACAGTGATAACTTACTTATTGCATGATTAATAAATAATTAAAATTATTTATTAATAATAATTAAAATTATTTATTATAAGACCATTTCTTATGATGTGAATAACACATACTGTTGTATTCCTCTTAGGTAACCAGTGTTACAATGGTCTTATAATTAGGCTACTAATGGCTCAGAAAGACTTGAAAGCTGAATGCTAGTAACATAATTAAATGTTTTTACTGTCAGTATTTCAGTCTTATATTATCGTTGCCTTACTTTGGAAATGTAATAGATTACAAGTTACCCTATTTAAAATGTAATAAGTAACATCATTAATGTAACTGATTACTCTTTTTATAATAATAATAATAAAAAGAAACATTTAAAGCACGCAACACTATGTCAGACTTTCAAAGTTCTTTATCACTTGAATTGGGCTAAGACTATAAAACTTTTATTTTAAAACAAAGGCACCACAAAATTAGACTTTAGCACCTCTTTTTACTTTGAGATCCGTTTAATCTGATCTGTTAAAAACAGATTAAAATCCTAGCAAAAAGTAATTTAATAGCTATGATACTGTTTTTGAAATCAAATCTTTGCACAGTCATGACTGGAAACATATGGTATTATTTGGGGATAAAACAAATAAAAAAATAAATAATAAAGCATACACCCAAATAGGAAATAACACAGTTATGGAAGACGCATGCGTGCCTTATTTATAGAGCAGTCAGTGCAATCCGGGAAAGAAATCAATCAAATCTGTATGTGTATGATAATGTTCAGATGTAACCCTTTTGTAACGTTAACATTTTCATAAGTAACTAATTTAATTACACGTATTTTCTTAATAACTATAACAAGTTACATTCATTTTGTGATTAAATTACGTTATTACGTTACCAACTAGTTACTCCCCGACACTGCCCACGCTGTGGCAGAGAAAATATAATTCGTGTCTCTAACATCCATGATTCATTCAGAGGTTAATCCCATTGGACAATGCAGGGAGACAGAGTCAGGTGATTTCCAAGGAAGCGATTCATTCAGTCATCCTCCACAGAGAGGGGAGCCCGCCCAACCCGGATGCACAGAGCCTCTGTGGGGAGGTCAGCTGTGGGGTTCAGCTCGCAGAATTGGGGGTGTTTCAGCACCAGAAAGGACGGACAGCTCCCGCGGCGTTCAGCTTTGTTTCCCCGCCGCTTCCAAAACCCACGCCCGGTGCATCTCGCGCAGAGGACCGCGACGCAGAGGGGCTCGGTGGAGCAGACTGCATGCCGGATTCGACGCTTTTGAGGAGGTCATTTGCACGCGGAATCTTGCCGGGTGCTGCAGCTCTACGTCGGGACTGAGAAACGATGGCGGAGTGCGGAAGGAGGGGACTGTCGCTCCTCGAGGAAGCGCGATCTCGCTACGAGAGCCTGCAGATTTCTGACGATGTTTTCGGGGAGTCGGGAGACGACAGCAGCGAAAACCCCTTTTACAGTACGACGGGAGACTCCAATTCGGATAACTACACGGAGACGAATCCGGACGATGCCAGAGCAGGTGAAGCGAGGAGTCAGAGCTGCGGTCCCCCCGGGTCCGTCTCCAACGGCCAGGCGCAGGACGAGGGCTGGAGCGACTCGCTACAGGACCTCAGCGTGCCCCACTATCAGGACACGCATGGTAAGTTGGCCTAATGAAGAGCGATCCTCGTAGAAATGCTATGCAGCTTCATCATCCTTGAGAGGCCTGCATGCTGGACGAATAATTAAGCTCACAGATGGAACTCTTTGATGACTACTTTGGTTTACTTTGATCTGATGGCTCAAACAGATGCCACAATTCAGATCAGGGGTGATTATTATTAACTGGCTCTTTGAAATCCTGAACATAGCTGGGGGAAGAGAAATTGGAACTGAGGTAGCAAACCAAATTTTAGGGTTTCAGTCCAGCTGAGGATGCTTTCAGTGTCTAATCACTGCCAGACTCAGAGCAGCTGGGATTATGATTATGATTAGCTCTGTATCAGGGCAGGGGGTCATTTGCATAGGTGGATGAGATAAGGCTCTCATTTCTGAGAAATTCACACTTTGAAATGGTAAGATGGCAGCACTCGGTGTAAATGCTTTCTCATATCTCTCATATAAGTGATGTACGTATGCACATATTCAGCAAGTGGCCATTAGAGAGAACAAATAAGTAAAGACTTATAAGAATAAAGACAAAGAAAAAAAAACCTAAACCATGTACAAGTCAAACCCAGAAGTTTGTTGTAGGGTAAAATCTTTAACATTTAGTCATGCTGTCACCAGTTTGAATTAGTATTCAATGCGCTGTCAGTGTAGGTGGCTTAATTTCATTTTTAAAAGATGCAAAGTGTCACTACATTTTATCCAAGCCCATGGCTGACTGATTTTCTAGACTTTTATGCCATAGACAAACACTCCTTCAAGGTCAGTTTACCTTGTAAAGTTTGCATGACATATCAGTATAAAGATGCTTGCCAGTCAAATGCTTGTGGTTCCATAGCCACATTGTTCCGTAGCCACATTGTGGCTTCAAAAAAACAAAAAGTTACATGTTTTTAGCATTCTACCAAAATAGTGGCATGTTAAAATATATGTAATATTAGAATTTCCACCTATAAAAACCTAACAGGGTGGAAAATTTTGAGCTAAATTAGCTTTAGTTTGTTCAGTGATGAACATTTAGCTCTCTAACCTTCTACAGATGAACATAACGTTTATAACTATGTCAGATATGTTTTATATATATTTTTTTGATTTTGATCAGACAAACATTTTCCATAATATAGCCTAACAAGGCGGAACTTTAAGAGTGGGACAAGCAGGAGAACATGTCAGAAATGTAGGAGTGAGAGGTGACATTTACCTCCATTTGTACAGTTAAATTCCAGCGGGAAACAATATCACTTCTTGAAAATGATCTCAGTGGAATTGAAATCTATTTTGGAAGGCGGGGAAGTACATCCTAACAGGGTGGAAAATGAGTTTAGGCACATGTTAAATTAAGCTATTTTTACAAAAATAAGCATATTTTCACATAATCTATGTGGATAAGTCGATGAAGTTCAATCTAGTCCATAACTCAACTTAAAAATATACAGAGATTTTTATAATTTCATAATTTAAATTCCTAGTGGAAGTTGATCGCTTTGCAATGAGGACATGATAAAATCGAACTCATATATCAGTTAAAAGGTTTGTAAAAAAAAAACATAATATTTTTAATGTTATCTCTGTTTAAGTGATAAATTAGACCTACAATGTTTAATTGCAGCAATTTCTTATAAATATGTGACTATTTTAGAGAAAATGTATATAAATCACAAAAGTCAGTAAAGTCAATGTATAACGAGAATGACATACACACACATATATGAAGGTCTATATTTCTCCCTGAATCCTAGATAGAGATGATCAAGGGCTAATGTTAGGCAGACTTGCAAATACTATGGTTTACATAATGTGCAGGCAATCATTTCTGCTTTGATAACAAATTGTGGTGGTGGTGTTTTTTTCTAGCAAGGATGGTTGAGAGTTGTATGCTATTCTATCTACAGTATATGCTCTAATTGCCATTTAATGGCAGTCTAAATATTGTCATGAAGAGGAGTATAGAGACTCCTTGGCATCACTTACTGTACCGACCCTGGCCGCTTGACATGTGGATCAATAGACTGATACTAATTTCATGCATCATTTCACTGAAGTCAAAGTGACCCAAGGGCATCTTTAAATGACGCATGTTTGAGTCTGCTTTTAAATGTCAAATAAAGAGCTTTCATTGCACATATTTGGGTAAATGAACCAAAACATACAGAGAAATACATTAGAATGCCGCGATAATGTTTTAGAAGAAAGTAACCTAATCTGGATGGAATATTTTCTTAATTTAACTTGAACATTTTTTTTCAAACTGAGTAGATGCCGTGCTGTTGATAAACAACACATATTTCCATCTTGGTTGCTCAGAAAGTTCTGTCTGTCACCATGGGGGGAAAACAGGCCATCTGGTTGCTGCCTTCACTTTGGCACAAGCTTCAAAATGAAGCATGAAAGATACACAAAGTCACACAACAGACATTTTGCATTTCATGGCATGGGTCATTTAATAAGATGTGACACTTGTGGATACCAACCAACAATGCCTCATCAGATCTAGCTGTCAGTACTGTTTGTATAAGGCAAATGTCTGGCACAACACTCTAGCCTAACTGTGATACTTATATAAGGTCAATTTTATTTAGGTCAACATAACACACTTCTGGGCTCTTGCTTACAGGACGTTTTTTAGACTTTGTGTTAAAGCGTGTCTTCTAACATATCTCAAGTAATATAGAAAGCTAAACCAAGTCACAATAAAGAGCTATAAGCTATCCTTCATTTGGCCTTTAGCAGATCGTTGTCAAAACCAACAGTTTTGAGACATGATAGTAAAGCAGACACACAAAACTTGGACGGTTTGAGGGCCATATGGTGTGATTCTGCACCTGCTGTGAGATCCAAAATAATAAGGTCGATTTATATCAGCTTGCTTGTTTGTATAAAGGAGGTGTAGAGAAGGTACAGGGACGGCTGGTTCTTCTCCTTAATAATTAATCTAGGAAACTGTGTGGCACACCAGCAGCTGTTCTCCTGGAAGACTGTCTGTAGACATAGAGATAAATAAACACGATTTGATGTTCTACAGAACTACTGGGTGTGGAAAGAAAACCTTTTCGAACGCAAATACAAATATATGTTTATATAATCAGCAACTTTGCGAGATTTTTCTGGAGATGTTTTCTCTCTCTTTTACTGATCTTATTTTTTGTTTGGTAAGTAGTTCATACACAAGGCACAGATGAATGAACATAATACACTGTACAATGGGCTTTATCCTGGGGGAATGTTTGCTTTTGCTTTACAAGCTTCTTCAAAGCCGTAATAGGAGATGAGCTACTGGCTGAATTGCAGCTATTATGGTTGGGTTAAGATGTTTGTCATATGACTGGATGAACACGTTCGGCTTTTGAAAGCATGACAGAACTATTTGTTCATGAAAATGACAAGTATGAAAAATGTGTGTTTTTGTTCTATTTCCCTCTCAAGACAGTACAGTACAGTAGAAGTCCAGTTTTTTACTCATGGTTGTATATTGCCGTCAAATCAATTACACACTCTGTTTCTTTTCGGTCATTAGGCCACTGTGGCTCTAAATAAAAATGTGTCAAGTGTGGTAGCTGGACAGTGCTGTGCTTTGGGGTTTCTGTCACTACAAAATAGTAATAATAATAATAATAATCCAATTAAAATAAACAAATTAGGTCAGCATACTTTTATTTTCGTCTGCTGTGTGTTTTGCAACACATCAGATATCCCAGCATGCAATGCAAGTATGCCAGTGTTAGATGATTGATCTTAAATTTCATTTAAAAGGCACAATATGTAAGGTTTAAAATAAAAAATATTTTAAGATTAGAAAATATCCAAAAAACACTTGCACTGTGTTATGTATTTCATGCATCTCTGTACTTACATTATCTCAGACGTTCTGTAGGATTTGTAAATTCAAAGAAATTCCAAATTTAAATAATGAACCATCCCTGTTTCTTGTGACCTATCAATGATGCAATATCCGCGCTATCCTCGGTTTCCGCCTATGAATACTATCGAAACACTCGTGGAAAAATGCGGATGTGGTTACTGTGCTTTGCATGTCATGGATCATGATTGCACTCTCCACAATCCCAACAAACGTAGATGTATACAAACCGAGGCTAAAGATATGGGAACAGTCAACGAAATTAAGCGAGAACAAATTTCTGCGTGGTGTTTCTTGTAATAGAGAGAGCTAAGCAACACTGTAAATGTACTTATTTCACAGTGTAAGTTAATGTACCATTGAACCCTTCAGCTATGAAGAGCTAAAGATACGTACATTATCCTTCTTAGCTGTTTGCTACGTTTATGGATGGGCTGCTTGGATTGATGAAATGTCCATTAGTGGCAGTGGAGTAAAGATAATAAGGGAACAAATTAAGCTTTTTGTGAGCCACTTTCTACAACTTTTGTCATTAGCTGATAAGCTCAGCCTCCGCAGATCAGTGTTGATGTGCCATATACTCATTAGTTGTTACTGAATGCTCCCTATTAGGTAGATGGTGATAAGGGTCCTGATAAAAGTCATTAGATGTTCTAGCACCCGGCCTATAAAGTTAAAGGCACACTACACTCAAAAATTATGTGTAATAATCTATTCATTTTCATGCTGCTCCAAACCTGTATGACTGTGGGGTTTCTTTTCATTCAGTAAAAAAAAAAATAACTAAAGAAGTGAAATAATTTCTGTCAAGATAAGAGTTACTGTACATTTTCTGACTTTTTTATTTTATTTTATCTATTATTTGTAGAAACCGATTTCTGCCATATGATAAAATAATATGAAATGCAATTGCCAAATTTATATCACAATTCAGATTTTTTTTCTTCTCATAAATATAAACTTGCAATTCTGAGAATAAAATGTCAGAACTGCAAGATATAAAAACATGCAATTCAGAAGTTATATCTCACAATACTAATTGAGAATTATATACAAGCATTTCTGAGTTTATGTCTCTCAATTTGGACCTTACTGAATATATAGAAATTCAGATTTTTTTTTTTTAATTGTGGGAAGACAATATTGTGTATATAGTCTCAGAATTGCCAGAAAAAGTCAGAAAATTGTGAACGTTACCATTCAATCTTTTTATCCTAAAACAGGCTTTCATAAACATTCATAATTATAAGTACTGAAATGTAGCATTATTATTTGGAAGAAATGCTGACCAAAAATATTTTTTTATTAAATTATTCATAGCTCTTCTGTAAATTAGCTCCTCATTGTTTTACATATTTAAACATGTATAATTAAAACCATATATTATGCGTTGGCATAATTTATTCTAGAGATTTTCTAGAGATTTTCAAGATTTTCTTTTTTTGTTTAAAATCACTGGCTTTGTGAATCCTAAAATTATGCAATTGTTCTTGTATTATTCTCTGCAATCATCAGAGCACCAACCCTGGTAAAATCATCCCTGGCTATATAAGAAATGAAAGATTTTAAATACAATTGTTTTATTTTGCAGGTCCGACACAGAAAATGCCAGCCACTGCCACGGCCATGGACTTCTTCCAGCTGTTTGTCCCTGACAACGTCATTCAGAACATGGTGACCCAGACCAACATGTATGCCAAGAAGTACCAGGAGCGCTTTGGCAGCGATGAAGGCTGGACCAATGTGACGCTGGCTGAGATGAAGGCCTTTCTGGGCTATGTTACTTCTACTGGCGTGAATCGGTGCGAGTCAGTGCTGAGCATCTGGAGCAGCGGATTCTTCAGTAACAGCAGCATCGCACTAAAGATGAGCCAGGCACGGTTCGAGAAGATCCTCAAGTACTTCCACGTCGTAGCCTTCCGCTCCAGCCAAGGTGGCAGTCAGGGCCTCTATAAGATCCAACCCTTCCTGGACTCTCTTCACCAGAGCTTCTCCTCGTCCTTCAGGCCCTCACAGACACAGGTAAAGATTTAGCTCACTGTAGAAATCACTCAGTAGTCAATCAGCAAGAGCCAATATGTTGAAGGTGCAAAAAGAAAATGCACAAACCAAATCTTCACATGAACTTTTTGGAAACTAGGACTAGCAAACATATTCAGTTTCTGTGCCAGTAGAAAGTGGGTTTGGGACAGAAATCAGAGCAAGTTCTGCTGTAATTGGGAGAGCTTGGAGTCCCATCACATGTCCCCAGGCTGTGAGCTTTATGGTACTATTGAGAGGTCTGAAAGATTTTTCTTTGACTGCAACTTCTCAGATCTGCTGAATGCAGTACTCAGAGTTGTATTTTGAATCCTTATTCGTAACATATATTGACTGAAAATGAACTAGTAACATCTGCTCTGAAACACTACAGTTAAAAGCACGAATGCCTCAGGCCCTTGAAGACATTTTGAGTTATTCATAAGCTCAGAAGTCAACATTCTGACCTTTATTCTTTGTACTTTATCACTAGGTTAGTTTTATTAAGTGTCTGGAACTTATTTAATTAAAATTCCTGCTTTCATGAATTTATGAAACAATTTAAATTAAATTATGAATATATATTTAATTAAACTATTGATGTGTTATTAAATTCATATTTTTTAAAAGTGACATACATTAAAATAAATCACACTATTGTTCAAAAGCTTGGGGTTAGTTATATATGTTTGAAATAAATTATTGCTTGTACTCTATTCATCAAAGAATCATTCATGTTTTTTAAAGAAAACCGTGGTTTTAACAAAAATATTAAGCAGCACAGCACTTTAACAGCAACTTAGTATGTTCGAATGATTTAAAGGATCATGTGACACTTAAGACTGGAGCAAAAGTTGCTAAAAATTGTTTTAAATTGTAATATTATTTGACAATATAACTGCTTTATTTTTTATTTAATAATTCAGCCTTGGTTAACCTAACAAACATTTAAAAATGACTGATCCCAAACTTTTAAACAGTATACATATACTGATTACTTAATCTAACTAAGTGATATTCAGTTCTTGTGTCACATTAAATGCATATGTTTTTTAAATGAGCGTACAGTGGTAACATCAACTGAAAGAGAGACTTTATATTTACATTTCAAAACTGCTGTAAATAAACACGACAAACAATTAAGTCAGATTTCTGATTCAAAGTAGTAGACAGTAATTGCCAGTTCAGTTAATCTAATACCACCAAATCTCACTTTAAAAGTAGTCTTCTGTTAGATAAAATAACAATAATCATGCACTCATTGTGTCAGGCATTTAAATGTCAGACTAACATCAGGGAGTTTACTGTTAAATGACAAGACGACTTCTAAATGAGCACAGCTGTGCCAAGTAAGCCATTCCAACACCCTCCTACGTTTGTTCCGTTTCTTCTCTCTCTCTCTCTCTCTTTCATTTGGAAAATGAGTTTGGATTCACTGATCTGGGCTTCTGCTTTCAGATAAGGGACATAAAATTAGAAGTGAGCTGTGAGAAGTAATCTTGAAATATGGGCTAGAATCCGGGCAGTCCATTATTCAGCAAAAGTGAAACACATTTATTACATTCGGCCCAATTAAAGGCCTGATATACAATTAGAATAAATGATTTGCCCTTCCTGACTCAAGACATTGTTTCTCTAACAGCATGAATAATTCACAGGGTATGGTGCATCTTAGCACATTCATCTTTTACACAGCCATCAGGGCTTTCTTTAAGTGACTAGCTTTTGGTGCATTTCCCCCTTAATATGTGAGAATACAATGCATACTGTATATTGATTAACTGATTGATAGATTGATTGTGTAATTTAACAGAAGGAAAATGGTTCCTATATATGTACAGTTAGCTAGGCTGATTAAATAAAATAAAAATGTCATTTGAGAAAAGTGTTTCTCCTTTTGTACGATTTTGGTCCTTTGAACTCCTGCCCTTTGAAAACCCCATTCATTACCATTTCTACTGTAGTGATTTTGAGATCTTTAGGTCCTTTTAATACTTCAGGTAAAATGAATAATCTGCCATGGTGGAAATTGTAGGTTGTCAACTACTACATTTCCAATTTATTATATTAAAGGGATAGTGTAATCAAAAAATGTACATTTAAGTAACCAGCATTGCTTGTCATTAACCTGCATTATTTCTACTAATAGAATCAGCTTCAGCTCCTAAATTAGATATTTGCGTTTAATGAGGCCTTGTGTGACCCATCTCAGAGACACACCTAAATTACTCGCCTGCCATGAGTAAACTAAGCACCATCTGTGTCTCTCAGCTCTCCCAGTGCCATGGTTATACCACCTTGACAGTGTGTACCCTTTTTTGACTGTCACATTGTGGGTTTGGTTTTTTTTATCCCCTATTGGCACATGACACATGCCCCGTTTAACTACTTCAGCTCTGACAGAGGGCTTACTGAGTCAAACACTATCCATAGTGTAATTAGCTGGTTAGTTTTAACAGATTTATCATACCTGACTTGACCAGCCACCATCTTTTTGCAGGATCCTTAATCAGGATGCATCTCCTGCAGGGAACTAAGCTTTAAAAGCAACTTTGGATTGACAAGTGATGCGTTTGAAGTGTTATCATGGTGGAGTTTTCAAATCAGACATGCCGCTTTCCCCCAGGTCCTCCACGAGCCCTTGATTGATGAGGACCCTGTGTTCATTACCACTTGTACAGAGAGGGAGCTGCGCAAGAGGAAGAAGAGAAAGTTCAGCCTGTGGGTTCGACAGTGCAGCTCCACTGGTTTCATCTGTCAGGTGAGTGCATGGCGCAGAAGGACATCACCCCAAAAATGCATCAACAGCTCCAAGATGTTACATCACATAGAGTTAACAAAGAAAAAATAAAGATCACTTAACATATTGTAATTGCAATCTTCTCTTGGTCCGTGCTTATTAGAGAAAATAACTGCTTTGCGCCTAGGGAGCGAGTCAAACAGACAACACAATTTATTGTCCTTTCTTCAGTGTTTTTGTACAAAACCATTCGAAAGACTAGGAATTTTTTATGTTTTTGAAATAAATCTCTATTGCTCACCAACAAAGTAACCAAGTTATTTACACGTAAAGTATACTATGTACACCCCAACGCCTATTCAAATTGTGCCTTGAATTTTTAACTCTTTGCATGCACCATTAACCCCATATGTGGTACCATTTGAAAGCTTAGAATCTCTATTTTACGCAGATATGAATCACTTTGTATATTTATTTTACTGTAACAAAGTTATTTACATGTAAATTACACTACGCTAGCCCCAAAACGCCTTGTGTTGACATGGTTCATCTTAGGACAGACAACATATATAATAATATTTATCACTTACAGC
>JAUCMU010000024.1:7982151-7992977 GCA_032275025.1 Enteromius treurensis
GGGAAGCTTTTTAATTTGGTAGGCAAAATGCAGGGGGAATTCCCCAAAACGGCCGCAGAGTGTAAGAGGTTAAAAGCTACAGAAAGAGTCGGGCCGAATATCTCGAGGATTTTGCCAAGTTCATTGCATCTCGCATACACCCCTATAAAATAAATTAAAAATGTAAAAAATGTAAGTTATTGAAATGGTAACCTCATCTGTTTGGCTTAGTTGTTAATTTGTGACAGAGAAATTTAATTATCATTAATATTATTATTTTTTTCCTCTCTCGCTTTTCTTTTCTTTCATCTCTCCTTAATCCGAGTTGGTTCGGATACATATGTATATAAATATATATAGGTGTTTTTTTTTTTTCTACGAACTGAGATGTATGTATATGAGCTGTATATGCATAAATGCATATGTAGCATAAATCATGTTTAATATTACTTTATTTTTATATGCATTGTTAATTTTGTATATTAAACTAAATAAAAACAAAAGTAAAAAAATATATATATTAAAAACAAGGTTGTCACCATACCACATGGGACAATGTAAGCAAAGAAAACACTTTCTCTCTCTAAATTATAATAAGTGAAAGCTCAATTAGTGGCTCATGGGGAGACGGTCAAGCACTAATAAACATTAAATATTAATTAACCTGTTTGGCTCAATAAAATCTATATTAACTTCATGAGCACAGATTTATAAAACAAAAACAAAAACTTGACTCTCACATCTAATCTACTTTCTTTTCTTTACCATCAAGTAATTTGTGTTAAAAAAAGACAAGATTTTTGAAAGCAAATACAAGGAGCCTGTTTAGTTGGACTGAAATAGGATTGGAACAAAAGGCTTTGGATACGAATAAACAAACTGCAGTTTTGGCTACAGAACAGCATTTTTTGCTTGACAGATATATAAAACGCCTTCCAAAAATACACTCCAGCTCATAACAGACCATTTGCCTTCCTCCTCTTTAATTTTCTCCATATCTGCACCTATGAAGTATGCAGCGCTTTTAATGACTTCATGCTGAGGCTGGTCACAATTAGTCCCAATAGTAAAACTTTGTCTAGTTCGAATGGACGCCTAGATTTTAATGACCAAACAAGAGCTGCTAGTAAAGGGACACTGGTCCTTACATACTGTATCACCTAGGGCATAGTTTTGATTAACACTGTTACTGTGATTCAGAGGGTTATAAATCACTCACCTTCTCGACGATCGTTCCGGAGGACTCTGACTTTCTCAATTTTCCCAAGTAAGGCACCATCTTCAGCTGAACGCCCAGAGAAAACATTGTGTCAGCTCAAGTGTTCAGGGCAATACATCTCTTCTATTATATATGCTGTAGTTAATATACACAGGAGAAATGTGGTAAGATGTGCCAGTGGGCAACTTGTGTCACTTCGTTAATTCAGAGAAAGTCGGCACAATTTTGTAAATGTCACCATATATTTAGAAAGGGCACATCATGTACAGCTTGCTACAAACTTTGGTCTTGAGATACTTTAGGGCAGGGAACTACAAGTCATGGCGAACAGAAACCCAACAGAAAATGATTTTCCACAATTTCTTTTTTTTTTTTCACAAACTAAAGAAGCCACTTCATCTCAAACTTAAAAGAAACCACAAGGTAGAAGCATCATTTCATATTTTCTTGAAACCTTAATTGACTGTGTCCCTTTTTGACATTTCTTTGGTCGTATGTTACCAACTAATAAAAATGAATAGCAGACACACCGAGATATAATCAGGTGCACTAGTTTGACCCCATCTGAATTCTCCTTGCCTACAGATGACAATTTGATTAAAAAAGGGGCACAGATATCGAACTCTCTGCTACATATTGTAAAAACAAAAAATTGAAATGGAAAGTAGGATCGCAAGTAAAACCACAGCAGAAAGACGAGGACTAATAAGTCCAGTTCCTGCCAGGATCCCTGCAGCACAACATTATAGAGCAGGGCAGCTCTGCCTTAAGGACAGAGTTCATATAGAGTTCAGACAACTGAAGGGGTCACACTAGGTGTTTGATATCCAAAAAACAAAAAAGTGCAATGAGCTGGGGACTCGGGAACATTGTTGATGCCATGATGACACATTTTAAACAGTCATACAAATCTCAGTTGGACTGTTGTTGTGTTCTTTTATACGGATGTACTGCATGATTTATGTTGAGAATACAAGACTATGTGATGATATATACATGCACAGGGAAAAAAACTTCCTAAACAACATGATGAAACAGAGTGATAAATCATCTCACAGTCATCTCACAATTTAATTGGTAGCTAAAGGTCAAAACACTTACGGTTGTCACTGTAGTCGTCCACCAAGATGATCTCTTTGACCAGATGAGAAGGACTCTTCTTCAGCACACTGAAGACAGGAGAAGAGGACAGGGTGAATGCATTATGCTTAAGTGTAGAGAGAGAGAGAGAGAGAGAGAGAGAGAGAGATCTTAGTCTAGATTTTTAGCAGATATGCCAAACAAAGAAACGTTTAAGGTACATAGGATAAATACTGGTGTACAGTAAGGATGCATTCAATTAATCAAGTACCATTAAAAGACATTATATTAAAAGAATCCTGATAAGAAAATGTATTACAGCTTTCACAAAAATATTAAGCAGCGTAAGTGTTTTCAACATAAGTAATGTTTCATATGCCAATATTTCATATATTACCGTTTACTGTAAATATGAGCAAACAAACACAGTCTATGTGAATATAAGAGATAACCTTCAAAACATTATACTGACCCCAAACTTTGCTAAGTAGTGTACATATCTGTACTAAAGTGCGTGTGAGACATAATATTTGCGAATATTATTTATTATTAATAATATTATTTGTGGAAAAAGCTTTAAATCAATGTTTACTTGAGAAATACTCAGTGTCGCTGCTTAAAGTTCTGTTTATTCATACTGTAAATAAATGTGTGCGCTTAAAAACTGTTTTGCAATATTCAGATTAGTACAAAAACGGTGAAGTTTTACCCGTATTTGCATTATAATTTTGGTATGGTGACAATCCCACATCATAGTGCATATATAAACATTGCCATTCGACATGTGACGTCTCACCTGACCACAGTGCGCAGCAGGGCTGAACGGGCCTCATTGTGGAAAGTGATAACCACACTGGACGCAGGAAGATCTGTCTTCCACTGTTTGTGACGACAACTGAAAGAGAGCGAAAAAAATGCATTAATATATGGGCAACCACTTATATTTTCTTCAAAAATCGAGTCGAGCTCAACTGATGATCAGTTGTTCAACTTATTATTTGAAGCAATCAAAAACATGATGAGACTGACTGTATTTGTATTGAAAGAAGCGTTACACAGTGAAACCCACTGTCACACCGCTTAAACCCTTAGAGGAGCTCAAAACCCACATTCATTTAATGCTTCTGTGAAGCAGAGATGGACAGGGAGGTCATGCATGCTTAAACACTCTGGACTAGCGTCTACAAACATGCACACACACATATGTGCACACTACTGTATAAAAGGTTTCAGCTACACACACACACACTCGCATCGTTTTTATCCCGGAGGTTTTAATTTGACAGCTATGGGTCTAATCCTCCGGTTTCCTAGCACCTCTCATCTCAGGATAAGAGCACACAATGCTTCCTCTGCACTGATGCCATCGATTTTGTGGCTGCTGGACGCCTGGCATGGGAATCAGGGTCAATTCCTTCTACACTGCTGTTAAACAACAGGTCAGGGTTGAGAGCCCACCACCAGAGACTCAAACTGACTTCAGTAAAGGGATGAGATTAGTGTCATCCATGACACTAATACTACACACTTGGCATTTAATTCCATTACGGCCAGAGAAATCACACTCCTGAAGGTATAAGGTGGCACATCTATATTTTTTCCCAACCTTTTTCAATCATTTTCCATTGGACGTGTATAGGCATTCCAGCCATTTTCCACTCCTTGACTTCTTGGGAATACATTAAGGGGCCAGCGCACATTTCTAGCTCTGTTTGCTGGAGGTCTCGCGAGGAATAGCTGTGCAGTAGGCCATTAATAGAATGGAGGCTTTGACTAGAAGACAAGCACTTTTTAGAGCATATCCCATTGGCACGCTTCCCTCCGCCGGCCTCCAACCACCCAGCATGGCATCAAATAAACTCTCAAATACTTCCACTGCTGCAGCTCAAGTCAAAAGCTAATAGAATAAATGTTCTGGTCTCAGTGTGCTGAATGCATGCTTCTGTGTTTAAAGATTTTGATTAACAAATCAATATATGTAATTAATTAAAGCAGCTGTATTAAACACCAATATTTTAAAAAATGATGACCTCAGTAAAATAAGGATAATGTAAAAAAAAAAAAAAAAAAAAAACATTATGTGACAACAGGACTGAATAGACAGAAACACATAGCAACTTTTAAATTAATGTATATATATTTAAAATATTAAAAATATATTTTAAATTAATTATAATATAATATTATTTAGAAAATGCATAAAACTATAATAAATATTATATACATACAAACCTACACATATATACGTATAACACACACACACATATATATATACACATACACACATTTTTTTATTACATTAAACTACATTAATATTTAAAAAAACAATACATTTTTAATAAACATTAATTAAATGTAATTAAACATATATACATATGTGTGTGTAAATATATATATATATATATATATATATATATATATATATATAGTATGATAGTTATGCATTTTCTAAATAATATATTATAATTTTATATATAAAATTTTATATTTTAAGTTGCTATGTGTTTATGTCTATTCAGTGCTATTGTCACAATGTTTTTATACACACACACACACACACAAACAAAACAAATACATTTTTTAACTACATTAAATTAATATTTATAATCAATCACATGAACAAAGCCATCATTCATTAATACACTGGCAAACAGGTCCTTTTTATTTTTTACTACAGCAGCGGCCCGAACACCAGGCGCAAGCTGCGGCCTCAGCGAGACAACAACTACACCCGCCAAAAACATTTTCAATAAGACTCGTGGCCTGCTGCCATCAGTGGTAACAACAGAAGCAGAGTCTCTCAGGAGTAAACAAAGAGCATGTGCTCCTCATTACCAGCTTAGGTAAGCGTTTAACAGAGGGATTTAAGACTAGTGGCCTTCATTCTTTCAGTTCTGGGTAAATTTACTAGAAGGTAATGATGCAAAAAAAACGGAGGGCATATTCTCCTTACTTTTGGGTGAAAATACAAAAGGTTGGCTTTCTAGCAAACAAACTAACGCTCTGACCTTTAAAAAGGTCTCACGGCCGTTTTAAACGCAAGGTTTGTGCGTCTTCTGCACTGAACGTGACTACTGCATTGGGAATGCAGCTCACGCGCTGCAGGGATGGTGAAAGGGCAGCGATAAGACAACAAGGATAATGTCATCTGCAGCATCAGCAGCTCTCCAGGAGGCAAACTGACTGACATATAGTGACAAGATGTTTACATGCAAACGCACAGAGGAACACTGCTCAAGCCAAACACATTTACAGCAGCAAACCCAGAGACGGCTTCCACTGCTCATCAAAACAAACAAATAAAAAGCTTTTTAAAAGCAGACACTGCAGCATAAACTAAAACAAGGAAGTGCAAATTCTCGGATATTAAAGCATTCCTTTCTGAATATGTATTATGATGAATACACATCGCAATGCCTGCAACACTGCAAAAACCATTAAATGATCTAATGTGACAGATCGCTTAAATTTAGTCTTTTCTTTTCAGTTTCCATCTTGGAATTATACTGAACTCATCTTGGTGGTCTATTTAGTCATATAACAAGCCTTCAATATGGCTGTCTGGGACGTAATAATAATAATAATATAATAAAAACATTAACAGTTTTGTTAGAAATAAACATTTTAATCAATAGTTTCAGCCTTAGACTTGAATATCTGTGATGGCTCTACATATTTGCTGACAGCAGTGGCTGCAGTAGCTATTTGAGGTTATTTCTTTGAAATGTTTTAACTGCTGGTAAGGGAATAATTCAATTTAATATTCATATTAAATATTATCCATCCATCTAAGTTGAGGTGTAGGTCAGAGGTGACACAGAGCAGCAATGTGTGCTGCCCCCTGAAAATTAAGATGCATGCTCTTTTATCATTTGACTGTGCTCTGTTAAAAACTCACAAATAAAATACAACCAAACCCTATAATTGCAGGAAAGAACCTAAGATTTCAGATTACAACTAGTTTAATAAAGAAAGAAGCTATTTATGCTAACTTTATGGGCTAGTTATTACAAAACACTACAAAAGTGTTTTTTTCGATGCAATCAACCTTGGTTATTTTACTATAATACTGAGGTGCAGGTAATTGACAATATAAGTGGGATAAATAGCAAATCATTCTGCTATTAACAGTTTAAATACAAATCTAAGGCTATTTGCTCTGTAAGTAGAATTTCACTAAGAAAATACTGCTGTAAATAGTCACAGTGTAAATGTTTTTTTGGCCTTAGTGTAAATAGCCTCTATTGCCAATTACACTTATAGTAACAAATAGTTACTGCCTTAAATATTTACATATATAAATACATTTAATATGCATATATACGGTATACACATGATTTAAAAGTTTGATGCCATAAATTCAGTAATGGTAAATATATATATAATATTAAAAAAATATATTATATGTCAATTAAATGATTAAATGCTTTTGATTTATTGAAAGAGCACTGAAACAAACATCAGTTTCCACAAATATTCAGCAACATATAAGAAAAACAGGAAAAGGTTGTAACATTGGTATTATTGTTACAATAGAATTGTAATTATATTTTAAAATATTACTGTTGTAGAGAAAGAGAAAAAAACAACCCAAACTTAATGGTAAGTGCATCAATCAAATATCTGAACTCTTGACCTTTTGTCTAAAAGAAGAAATTTCCTCTGTAGCTAATGTTTATGTTATAACTCACCTTTCACGGAAGGAGATAAGAAGGGTTCGGTAAATCGTGATCTGAACATTTTGCTCTAGCTCTGTTCAGGTCACACGTGACGATCTCCGACACACATCCATTTACAATGCAATTTGAACTCTGTCCAACCAAACCATAGTCAACAACATTTGAGGGCCATGCCAGTAACATCCCCTGCCAAATGCCTAAAACAGAAATCCAGCTGACCTGAGATTACAACGCCCCAGAATAAACATGTCAACCATTATGTACTCGACACGATTCCCCAACCTCACACTTCACACATATCTGTACAGCAGGGGCCAGATGTCTAAATATCTATCTTTGAAAATCTGGGATTGAAACTCATTTTAATACATTTGAAAAGAAGAAACATTGTCAAGCAAAATAAGTATGTCATTGATAATGTGACTTTCCATATACCTTCTTGCTTCAGTATATGGAAAGCACACTCATGGGCAGAGGGCACACAAAACATTTCACTGCAATTGTACAAATGTGACAAATAACACTTTGGACCTGGAGGGATCAGATCGATATGAAATACTGACACAAAGAAAGGAAATGGTACTGGGCTGTGTGAGTGAGAAACACATCTTAATTACACAGTCTGTGTGGCAGCCATACAACAGTGGGTGAATGTTTGCTTGTGTGGCTCGTGGAGACTTCGGTCGATGACTTCATGACTGCTCTGCCAGTTGCAGCGGTTGGCAGCACTGTGAGATATTCCCAAAAGCCAGGCAGTCACCGGCCAAAGCACACAGTAGTTTTTCTGCAAGAAAGGGCCAGAGCTCAGACGGTTCAGAGGGATTTTGAAAATCAGGCAGGCTTAAAAAGGTCATGCTCAAGAGAGTGAGGAAAGAAAAGACGAACAGATGTCCTTGCTGCATCTCCAAAAACTAAAAAAGTGGCTTCTCATCATTCAGAGATCTGTTTCCGGCTTATTGATGCAAATATCTGCTGCTGGGCTTAGCGAAGCACCATAAATTAAAGCTCTGCTACGAGAAAATTCAATTCTGTCCATACTCTTGACTCAGAAGCCGTTCACGCAGGATGGGTTCAACTAAAACAGCTAGAAGCCACATGACACTTGTCTTGAAATGCATTGTGTAGTGATGTGTAATATATCTGTTTTTATACATTATAATGTATGATATTGAACAATACATGTATGCATACCCATTTCCTTTATTTTTACATTCAGATATTCTCAAGTCAAAATAAAAATACGATACATGATAATGTTGTGATGCCAAAATTCTAAAATTACTAGTTTTTAGCTTTTTTTTTGTTTATTAATTTATTTGGACAAAACGAAATATAAGCACCCATCACTGATAATATATTAAAAAATAAATCAATAAAATGGAAAAAATGTAATATAATATAATAAATAAATAAATTTAGTTTATTTTAGATATATTATTGATGAAGTGTCATGGTGCCCTTGTGAATGCATTTCAAAAACTGACACAGAAGACACAATTTTTCTTTGTTTCCTTTCTCAGTTTCTTTGTCATAACATTAAAGTTGAACCACTGATGTCACATGGACTATTTTAATTATGTCTTTACTAACTTTCTGGGCTACCCTTCTTGCACTGCTGACTGTGTCAGAAAGCTCTTGGATTTCATTTAAATTATTTCAAGATAACAAAGGTCTTAAAGCTTTTTAAAAGAATGACTTTAGTGTTTTGTCGTCAATCTATTTAGAATTTTGAAAGTGGAATTTTAATAACCAGCCATTTATTAGTCAAAAAAAAAAAAAGAAAAAAAAGATGTCTAATACCATTAAGTAGGTAACTGTAACAACCGTGAATACCTCTGAATTTTTTAAACCGTGACATGCCACAGCTGCCAATAATGTCAGTCTAACACAGGTTAATTTAGAAAAACCATCTAAAAACAGCCAAAGTAGATGCAAGAATGTGAGAATGTGTCCTGTGTGAACGGTGAAGAGTCACCGCATTTATTTAAATCACAATCCAGTGGCAAAAGTGACTCTTGAAATTCCTGGAACTACGAGCTGGGAACAAAAACATCCAGTTCTTAAACTGACACTGACATATCAAAGTGGGAAATGGACTCCTTGAAGTCAGGAACTGCCAACTGTCCAAGTGACCTGCCGTAGTACAGAGTACACAACACTGTCACGCCAACAACCAACATCCCTTCCTGCTACCCTCAAATCACTACAAATTAGTGTTGTGTTTTTCAGTATTGCATAGGACTATTTTTAAAAAGGTTTTTATTTTTTTTAAATTAAGGGTCAAGTTCATCCGTGTGCAATGGGAGGGTAATTTCCTAAGAGGGCAGCATCTCCCAAGCAGCCTGTTTATGTTGTGCGGAGAAGCGACAAGTGGGCTGTCCTGCTCATGACAAGTCTTCCTGCATGTCAGCAGTAAATCAGCGAGTGATGGGAGCCCAGCTCTGCACTGCAGGCCTTCAGTGGAAACAATAGTGGAAGACAGCACTCGCTAGCCAACCCTAACAGTCTGCACCTTCACCCCACACGCTGAGCTCTTCAAACACATGTGTCAGTCCACATGCAGACTGTGGCAAGACCACAAACCGAAGAGATGGTGGTGAATGCTTGAGTAGCGCTCTCCTGCCCACTTTGCTTTCAATGTTTCTCCATAAAGCTTTTAATAGTCCAATGAATGCCATGTCCACAAGTGTTATATAACTACAGCACACAATTAAACCATACTTAAATAAAGTATCGAAAATGGCAAAGACCCAAGCAACATAAATGAAGAAATGTACAATATTTTTTCAGAACTAATGTCTTTGCTTTATTGGGAAACATCTGCAGATCTGCAGGGTATCTGTAGAGTTTTAAAAACTTGTTTACTTTAATAAACTTTACAATTTATACCATATGTCTACACAAAACAAACTCTCAATGATCATAATCAACTGGAAAATCTTTAACATTTAAAATATAAAAATGCTCAACAGATGTTGACTTATATTTTTATGAATGTGTTTTAAAAAAATAAAAAAAAATTTTTTTGGATTGTTGTGGGGATACTAGTAAACTTTTTGCGTGACCAAAATGCTAAAGATATAATTACATATAACATAGCTCTATATGTAATGCAGCCCATGACTCTTGTATCTACAAACAAATACACTAGGACTCTTATTTTGAAATATGGGCCACTACCAGTTGTTTATTATAAAAACGAGGGAGACAAAATGTGCATGATTTCAAACATCTACTGTATACCTTTACAATATAAACACCAGAACTTAATGTAATAATTTATCAACAGTAGATCATGACTAATCATTTGGCATAAATGTACGGTATGAATTGATTGTAGAACGAGCAGCGTTTTGACTTTGAATTAAATAAATAAATATGTGCGCTAATTAGAGATCTAACAGTATTGTAAATACCGTCGTGCCGCAATATCAATTTTTTCCGATAATACCGTGGTCGCATAACTCGATAAAACGATAGGTCTTCTGAGAAAAGTTTGCTCAGGCGAATGGAGCGAACGGAAGGTTGCGGGAACTACAATTCCCATCAGCCCAGGAGTGCCCATAATTCTTTGCGGTCTGTTGTCAATACAGATCAGGGTTGCCAACTTAGCGACTTTTTCTCTATATTTAGCGACTATTCACACCCCCTGGGCGATGTTTTTCTCTAAAAGCGACTAGCGACAAATCTAGAGACTTGTTGGACAAACCTCAGCGAGTCTCCGGTACTGCCGCTCGAGCTCGAACCCTTGTTTTCTCGGCGAACACACACCTCTCTCTGCGTCTGTTCCAATCAGCGAGAGGCTGAGAGGAGCAGGGCTTTCAGTTAAAATAGATATTATGTTGCTTCTAACTCTATTTTACATGCAA
>JAUCMU010000024.1:8004994-8015581 GCA_032275025.1 Enteromius treurensis
ATATATATATATATATATATATATATATGTGACTATACATCCATAGCATGTTTATAATAGTATGGCTTTAAAAACTTGATGAACTACAGTTCTTCAACATGAGGCGGTGTCAAATATTAACGAAAATGTTCGTTATTGGGTGAACTAATCCTTTAAATTAGTGCCCATTGGTGGCTTTAAAAATGTACGAAGAGAAAAACAAATAAAATAAAGGTGCTTTCTCCTTACTAGGAAGGCTCTGTAGTGGAGTGATGGATGTAAATATTTGTAATGGTACTTATGAAAAATTCAAACACATTTTACTGCTTGATCCATCCAACAGCCCCAGACCTAAACTGTTGTTTTTGTGGCTCTGTGTTTTCTGCCCAGCTGTGCCATTCCGTCATGTGTCAGAGTGTGTATGACTTGGGTAAGACTGCCAGTGACAGGGCAACTCCCCATGGATGGAAAAACTCAAGGCAGGTTCAGCCTCACCTGCTGGCGACCGAGACAATTATTCAACCCAGTCACACCCAGAAATCAGCAGTCACGCTGTGAGCTGAGGAATGAAATGAGTCACAGACCGGCCTCTGTCTCCAAGCAGGTGAAACGGAGCTTAATTAAAGATTCAATTTGATCAGTGATGGGAAACCTTCAAAAGCGCTGACAGCTGAATTAAATTTATTCTAACAGTGTTTTTATATATCTATCTCCAAATTTCTGAAGAAGGCTTAGGGATATATATTATATGATATAAATCATATAAATAATTAAATAAAGACTAAAATGAGGTGTGATTCTGTAATCTGTCCATTTCAAAACTTCAACTTGTTAAATTCTTAATAAGCAGTGTGGCATTTTAAAACCATCAGCCTGCAAACCAAAAGAAAATCTGATTTAATTCGTATATTTTTTTAAAATAAATGACATCCGTATGAGAGAAAAATATGCTACTTTAATTTGGATTAGGCATGTCATGATACTGGTGTTATACATATATTGCACATAGTTTTTTTTAAATATAAAAAGTATGTCAATTTGCAACAATAAAAAGACATTTATGACATTAAACCAGCGGCATCTGCTGACGCACACCATTCGTTATCCTACCTGAAGATAATGAGGAAATTGCATCGCTCCCTTTGACAAGTGCATTCCAAACAACTAAATAATGGCACGCACGTGCTCTGCTCACTCCAAAGTCCTCACTAACAATTGGATAAGGACGATCACTTTGATTTGGGAAAATGCCCTTGAACCGGTCAGGACTCGATACCAGTAACGTGACATGCCTAATTTGGACAATGTGGAAATTCGTTGTAGCTTCAGTTATTTTAATATAATTCAATCATAAAAAATAATTGAATCTGGTACACATTTTCCAAATGCACTTATAACTTGTTTTGTACTATATACCAGGTCTGCTTCATTTTGACAAAATGCAGCACCAGAAGTAGGCTCACAATTAATCAACCTATTGTGGGGGGGAAAAGTACAGGACTGACTGTTTCATGTCTTTTAAAAGGTAAAAGAACTACTATATCACACACACAGCATCACAAACTGAATTCCTGTATTTTATATATTATACTATTATAATATTATAGATATTATACTAAACAAGCTAATAATAGTTAAACAGATGTCTATTAATGACTAAGGCTCGATGACAGAGTTTTGCATCATGCCAAGACAGACACAGCGATGGGGCGCATGATGGAGGCTGAAACCTAAAAACAGATGTCTTTTCTCTCTTCTTCAGGTAATAAGCCTTGAGCCGCTTCGTCTGCATAGACTAACGTTTTAACCATCTGTATGCTAGATGTTTGGATCTGAATTTGAAACTCTAGATCCCAAAATTTGCATCTTTGGCATGAGTCACGCTTTCATGTTTGCTGAAGCCAACCCCACTCTTTGCATGCTGGCTGAAATGTTGGCTGGGAGCTCTAACGATTGCATTTGTACTGGATTTACAACATTAGACTAGGTGTGGCGAACCTAAAGACAATAAAACAAAGAGCCTTAAGAAGACCGTGCATATTTCAAAGCATAAGGAGGAGTTGAACTAACACATTATGAGTTGAGGTATAGTTGGAACAAAAGCAACTGAAACAGTCAAGCGTTTGCTGAAAGCTTCTATTCTGCTAGACGAGAAAGAAAAATAATGTACAGAAAGAAATTGTTGGTCAGTGTAGCATTATGGTTTATCATTATTTATGAGGGGAAAAAAAAAATAAAAAAAATACTTTGGGAAACAGCATGACAGCTTATTAATATTTTTAAAAAGTCATGTGATGCATATCAACACCATGCAGAAAAAACTGTCACAGCCAGTAAATCTTAGAATATCAGACTAACTTTTTATGAAGAGTCAAATATTATGACTTCGATTAATGTGTGTACACTTAATCAAGGTCTAAGGAAAATGTTATTGCTTTATGACCTTTTAGAGTCATTGAATCTGAAAGATCTTTGAAAAATGGTATAAATGCTTTTCAAAACTTTTTCAAGCCAATATTTCTAACTTTTATAAACTCGATTTTTCTTTAGACGCTCTTATGTGTCATTGACCTTTATGTCTCTTGATGCCACTTTGGTCTTGAGCAAGCCCTGAATAATTGGAGCAGTTTCTAGTTCACCTCACCCCGATCATATCAACTTCTTCAGGGGGGTGCACTAATAATAAAAGCATCTCAAAGTAAACAAACCAATCATCTCACCATCAAATAGGTGGTTGTTGGATGACTAGTCAACCATTGAGACCCCATCCCTAATTAACTGGATAAGCTCACATGTTAAGCAGAAGTAAATGACCTTGCGTTCTCGCTGCTTGGTAACTGATGGAATGAGGAAAAACCATTAGCATGCTGCCCAGGGCTGGTATAACTAATGAAGAGCACCTGGCCAGAGCACAGAGGCTTTGAAGAGCCAAAACCTCTGTTCTCCCACCCACAGACAGCTCGCTAATCAAGCCCAGCATCACAGAATTACTGCAATTACCTGCCAAGAGATCAACCACGGCACCCTGCGTGCATTGACAGCCCATGGCCACAGCCTCCTTTCCATCATTCCACTGCAGGAGAGACCTGTGAGTCGATTTGACCGAGACCTTTCAGGTTAGTGTGGCTAAATGCACGCTAATTTTTCCACACACAGAGCCTCCAAGAAAACAAGACCCCAATTAAGCAGCTAAAATACCAGTGCTGATGAGGATTTGCACAGAGAAATCCAGACAACTCTGTTTGCTTAAGATTCAGAGCTGCTCTGTTTGCAGACCGTGAAGTGAAAGGGCTGAACAGGGAGAGTATCGCCAAATCTTACTCAAATCGGCTCCATGGTGGAACAATTAAGTGTCCTTCCGGAATCTTTACCGACTCAGAGTTTGACAAGACTCGAAGCATTACATTATTCAAAGATACACGCATGCTAGTGCAAGCCAATGAATAAAGATGGGCTACTGGTTTAACGCTGAAGTCAGTTCATGTGTTACGAAATATACTCGTCCCAAAACAAAATACGCAACAAAAACAACAAAACAAGACTCAATAAAACTTAATATAAATAAGAATATTTGTATTTTTGTGGGAGAAAAATTAAAAAATTAGGTTTAAATACAGTTTTGTTTTTAAATGACATTAACAGAATTCATAATAAATAATTAAAAAAAACATTACAACATCGTTCAACTGTTCATTACAGTTGTGCCATTGAACAAAGCTGTTAACTTCAGGTTTCTGAAGAGTGTGGGGGGCGTCTCAGCAAGCGGTCTGCTGTAAATTGCTTTGGATGAAAAGAAACTGCTAAATGGCAACATCTTGCTTGTTTATAGTGTTGGTTTAGGTTTCCTCTAAAGGGCATCTGTGCAATCAAAGCACAAACGCAGAGCAACAATACATACATTAAAATAGTTACACTGTTGCATTAACTATGATTCTAGTACCTAAAATAAAACATAAATGCTAATGTAGCGGACGCCACTAACAAAAAACTAAAACTTACATCATCTACAAGATGGTTGTTTGAAGGACTAATCGACCGTCCCTAATCCAAAGCCAACAAATAAGCAAAAGAACTTCACACCCATAGAAAACAAGTCAATGTACGCCAACACAATCTTTGCTCTTGATCACTTCTGTTTTGCTACACTTGAATTACAGAAACATGCTGAACAGTGACTGTCAGCCTGAATTTGCTTCTGATGCATCAGCACTGGGCAGAGCTCAGAGAAAGCCATCGACAGCAGCGCCTCTCTATTATAAGGCTGCAAAAACGGGCACGTTTGACACTGTGCTTTCACACATTTAGCCGACACAAAACAGTTGCATGCGAAAGCAATTTTTTAGCTAGAATTTACACAAAACATTAGAAATCTATCTCAGAAATAAAAACCAAAGGAAAAAAAAAAAGAGCAACAAATATCTAGAAGTCTGTTTTATAGGCAATCACTTCGATCAAGCACATAAAAGAAAGGAGGATGAGATACACACACACACAACATTTATGATGAAGATGACACACAAGATACACAAGGCCTTTACCTTTAGCTGACTGTGGGTGAAAGTGATGCACTAATGGAGTTATGGCCAAACTGTTATTATAGTCGCTACTGAAACCGTTCAGAATCATTAAAAAGTAATTGCTGGCTATATCCTCCACAAAACCCTGCAGTCAGACAGTCACATTTTGCCATAATGGACTGCAACCAATAACTGAACTATTGCTGCCAGCAAACACTGAAAACTGAGCAAAAAGTTCAAGAAGCAACTCAGAGGAAGAAGTACCAGGCTGTTGGAAACAAGGACATATTGTTGCAAACAGCAATGATAAAAACGGTCTCTAGTTCTCTTTTTAGAAATAACATACTAATTCACATTGGGGTTGGCCGATGTCGACCAATTTGGCATCGTACAATGTCTAATCGCGATGGCATCGTTGTTGGTAGCGGCGGGTGGGGGTTGGGTTGTTGTTTAGTTGTAACTAAAACACTAAGCCCCACCCCACAACTGACAAAATGACCAGTGTTCACGCGAGCAGGTGAGAGAGGATTGAGCGCAGTAGTGATCGCGCGCGAGTCCTGGAATTGTGCGCGGATGACACAACCGTTTGAAATGAGCTTGCGGCCCCATCTATGATACCTTTAGCAGAAAATTACATATCTTCTAGCAATGAAATAATTAACTCAAATACAGATAAAATATAAAGGCTACTGCTACGTTCTGAACCCAGAGGGTCTGATCTTTATACCTTGCGTTAAATATCTGGATTAAGTTGTCTGAGATTACTCGGTATGACATGTTTATTGAAAAGGGCTGACGATACTCAAACCATGATCAGCAATGCTGCAATTGGCTGGCTGCAAGACGGCAACGTAATGACATCATATAATTAAGATCAAGAAAACAGCAAAAGCGAGCAAAGTGACAAAACTTTAAACTGCTTGTTAAATGATATCCAATTATTTTTCACAGTTTCTAGCATTTGTATACAGGCTTAGCGGTTTTCAGTGTTTGCAATTCATTTCATTTTGAAGTGTATTTGTTATCAGGCACAGCATTCATTTCAGTTCCTTAAAGTCCATCTCAAGACATAACTGACTGTGTTTAAATTAATTGTGCATAATGAAATCAATTTGAGATTTGAGAAGCGAGTCTGCATCTCAATGCATCAAAGCCATCCGCATTAAAGCTCATCTTGAATGCAAAGGATACAAACCTTAACCTGCTTACATGAAATAAACCTGTTCCTGAGTTGTTATGCCAGCAACTCGAGAATGAGCTTTGTAGAACCTTACAATCCTGGATCTTCTTAATCATCATAAAATCCAGCTAACTGAGGTATCCACACACAAACAGACCCCTGGTTTAGCAAAGGTTTCATTTCCTAAACCTCTCCATACTCCAATTCTTAAAAATGATTCTATTTCTGACATTGAACCATAAAATATTTGTCTTTTTTAAGGCTTTATGAAAACATTGCACAGAGATAGAATTACATGAATAATATATGAATGTATTTACAAATATTTCTCTTTTGGGCCCACTTTTCATAAACCCTTATGTTTTTGCAGGCCAGCCCGAATATTACAGTAATATAATATTGATGATGATAATGCTTATAGCTGTTAAATGTTTTACACAACAGTAATGTATTTTTGAACTTTTTCCACTCTCACACATCATTTTAAAGTGCTGACAAGTAATGGCCAAAGACAGTAAGTTGCTATAAAAAGGGCAATTCGCAACAATAATTTTTGGGTGAACCATTTAATATTAAAAGCAACTGAAATCTGATCACCCATTCACAAAGTATGTTAGTGTGGGAGCCCAATGTGGCAGTTTTCACCAATAACCACAATTGTGATTAGCCCTAACAATTGCAAACATTATTACCTCACCGTTTCTCAAACGTCCCAAACATAGCAAAACCCTAGAGATTAGTGAAAGCCACGTCTAGTGTGCATAAATGTAATGAAATCCAATCAGATATTTATTACAGCATTTACGTTTCAGGCAGCTCTTCTAATGGTGAATCAAACAGCCATGACTCCTCAGGGTCTTCTGCAAGCAGAGGAGGCTGTAACCATGGTTACCAAGGCCTGGACTAAAGACATGCTCCACGAAAGCATCTACACAGCGTTATTCCACCAGACTACCCACTGTTTCCAATTTCCCAATAAAAAGTCCGAGTTAGATGCCGGAGTCGACTGAATGTGGCAGGAGCATTAACGGCCAACCTCACTGTCGCTCAAGCCTGCCCACTCACTTTTAACTGCCCGCTGAGGAAATATGAGACCAGGAGCGCAGGAGAGAAAGGGACATACCGCCTGTCTACTAGATAATTTAGATGAAATCTAAATTATAAAATGGATCAATCTGGTCCTAGAAGCTGCCAATGAAAAAGAAAAAAAAAAAAAAACTACTCCAGTTGTGCCAAAACAATTTAGTACTATAAAAATGTTTATTTTCCACTCGACACAGACTATGTCTATGACAAACATAGCACTAATGGGGCAAAATGAGTCAAAACATTTAAAAGCACCTGCAAAAACGAAGCAAACAAACGTGTCCTGTGTGAACAGATCCATAGTTTACAAGGATACAATAACCGGACACTTTCCACTTAAGTCTTAAGTCTATTTTTAGTTTCAGCTCGCTGAGCTAGTCTCCTTTTGGTAAGAATGGCAAGACGTTGAAGGACATGTTGGGAGTTTTAAACTAACACAAGCTGCCAGATTGCTCTGCGAGTACATTTACAGACTTTTCTTCACTCCTAGAGTCATTTAACACTTGCTTTTGAGCCAGAGATCCAAGTATTTCAACAAACTATACCAGAAGGCTTAAGTTCTTCAGCCTGCAAAATAATAAAATAAGTGAATAAACCAGTAATAAATTGCAATTTCTAAACCAAATGGCTTAATTTGGATGAAAGCCCAGCACTAATTTTACCTTCTGGAATATGATTCAGCTCTGGATATGATTAAGCAACCAAAACGCCAGCAACGTCAATGGTTACACAAGGCATAAGTGAAGACCAAATAAGAGCGTGTCTGGGGAATTCACTGAAAACACTGGAAAGTCTGACTCAATAAAATCATGCAATGTTTAATAAACAGATTAAAAACAAACAAATAAAAAAAATGGTGTTTTACATAAAAAGTCTATTTTTTGAGACTAACAATGTTGGTTAGAATGAGAAAAACAGGTCAGGCATTGCTTAACCATAAATTAAATATGATGGTATCAACATTGACACAATGTTTTTGTAAGTTTAGGTACTTGTAATGAACTGTAACAATTTTTTTTTATATATATGAAGCAGTTTCAGTGGAACATGGGGAGGTTTTTAAATGAGAAAAGGGCCTTTAAACAAACCTCTCAGGATCAGATTCTTTTCTAAAACTTATCCTTGCTGTTCAGGGCAGGTTGGTCGTTTTTCACAAACTTAACTATATATTGTGAGCAAAATAGCAGGCTGTGTCAAACAATAGCTATGATAAATCTCTTAATAGCAAGTTTTATATTGTGCCTGTAAAACTGAATGTGCTTTGTCCACAAAGAGACCTTCGGCAGTCAAACGAGAGCCGCTGCTCTTCTGCAGCTGCGGCTGTAAGGTGCCACTGTCAGTGTGTTGACAAGAACCAAAAATGCACAAACTGAGAATACAAATGTTCTGGGGTCTGTTTTTTCATCCTCTCATGCTCTGTTCTGAATTTTGGATGAAGGAAGCAGAGAAATATGGCGGGCGATTTCCCCCCCCCCTGTCCTTTATGTTTGTTCCTTGTCAGTTTGTACGATATACCCCAGTGAGATCTTGACTAATCTTTATGATATCAACAGTCTATTATATCAGACTATTTCATATATCAGAGTTTGGTCACAAATGACAGCATTGGCTTTTTCCTTTTTCTTTTTCTTTTTTTTTAACATCAATCGTGTCACTTTCTGACATCCTCATTGACTCACGAAATTGAAATGGTACCGCATAAATCCAAGCAAGCTCTTGAAAGAAATAAAAATCTTGGGAGTTGTCATGGCCAGTGTTGGGGCTAGTTACTAAAAAAAGTAATATATTACATATTACATATTACTCTCAAAAAATAGTAGTGCCCTACATAACTTTATTACTCCCTGGAGAAAGTAACTAGTTACATTACTAGTAATATTACTAGTTAAATTTTATTTTTCTGAATTACTCTATAATTACCTGAGATGCATCAGATGGAGGGAGAACATACAAAGGAGGAGTGTTCTTTAGGGTCTTTATTAGGCCAACAACAGACTGGCACTGTCTAGCACAAATAACTACAAACAACTGTACTTGTGCAATGAAGTACAAACAAGTATTAGCTTTTATAGGCGCGGGACACGCCCCATCACATCACTTTGGCGCCAACCGCAGCCATTGGCTCAGCGGTATCACGCCATGGGGTGTGCTCGACGGCATTGGCCCGCTGTTCGCGGGGCCTTGCCCTATTGGTTAAAATAAGTTCCCTCACAGGGGCCAATGACCGTGCAGTTTTAGTAAATAATAAAAAAGAGTTTTCCCCATAGCGTCTTAACAAATGCAGTACTCGTTCCATGTCTCAGGGAACACTGGTTACGGTAGTTACCTATAGTTTTCTGACCTTGCAGAAAGATAAACAAGTCTTAGGTGTTTGGAACAACCAGAGGGGGAGTAATTAATGACAGAATTTTCATTTTGGGGTGAACTATAAGTTATGTCAGGATGTTCTGATGTTTGCTTAGTAGTGTTCAGTCACTGGTTTGTTTCGGTAAATCTGAGCCCGGTAGGGCATGTCTGTATGTACCTGGCCACAACTACTTGCTCATGCTTGAGTGCTTACACCCTTAACGACTCTCCCAGGGCCAGCCATTACAATTACTCACTGATTTCCCTCCCAGCCAGGTGAGCATAACATGTTGTCTCAACAGCTGTTCCATGAAACGCCTCGGGCACCTTCATGTTCTAGTATCTCAGCTGCTGGAGTGTGGCGCAGGAGGCTCAAAGGTCACGGGTTTGTTCCCCAGGAAACACTAATATAATCGCAAAATGAATGCATACAGCCTGTTTTTACATCTACGCTACAGTAGGCTAATGATGTAGTACAATGCTAAACCCAGACAAACACTTAGGAAATCTGTAAGTGTGCTTAAATGTATTGCACTTGTAGCACATTTTAGATCTTTACTTTATAAAGTGCATTTATGAAAAACAGTTCTTGCAGGGCTACTTAAAGTGAGTTCATTGTTTATTATGTTTCTTAAAATACACTTAATAAGTGCACTTTGCTTTAATCATCTAATGTTCTGAACATGCCTCTCATCTAATGGAGCTTAAATAGATACAGAGAATAGCTTTTCATCACCTGCATCATTTATTTTTTAATACTATATAATATTTTTCCACACACATACATATGTTTATCTCTCAGCTTGACAAAAGGTCTGTTTCTCTTTTGGTTTTAAAACAGACCAATTCGCGGCGCACAGCGAGATTGCAAGCGTCATTACAGTGTAAACTGATGGTTATACGGACAAACAAAACCATACCTGAAAGAGAAAAGTCATAGAGACAGTAATATTCCCTCCTCACATCGAAGACTTATAGTTCTCAAATAGATGCGCATACATCTGCGTGAGAAACGTTTATTAGACGGGAAAGGGCGTGGTCTCAAAATTAAAGATGAAATATACAAAATAACGCCAATAAGGGTCACTCATACTTCATTAAATAACAGACATTACATTTTTTACCAAAATACATTGTTTTTGCTGTATTAGAGATTGTTTATGTTGCTAAGAATTTTGCTCAGTGATACCGGAGAGGTTGAGGATTAAAAAAATACAAGTTAAATACAACATTAAATACAAATGTTGAAATATACTAAAAAACGTTCCGTCTTTTCAAATCTTCTATTGTGGGTCATTATATTTATCGCTTTCATTTGTGTGGGTTTTTTTTCAGGCTTCAGAAATGTGACGTTATTTCCCGGCAGAGCCGTTTAGAATTATTAGGTGGGTTTGACTTCAGCTGCCTCCTTACAAAACAATGCATTCTGGTAAGATAATTTGTCCGACTTTGATCGGCGCTGCAGCCGCCTTTCGATCA
>JAUCMU010000024.1:8015681-8026206 GCA_032275025.1 Enteromius treurensis
ATGATCCGAACTTCCCATCTCTATCGTGCCGCTCTGCTGCCGGGTGTTGACCAATCGGTGATGGTAAATGATACCTCATGCCAAACCCAGACCAATCACTGTTCCATTCAGGCCCCCTCCCCTTCCCTTCTGTTCTCGGTGCTGTGTGCCTTGTGTGTGATGAAGGTGCTACTGGTGAATGTAACGCAAGTAACTAGCTCTGGAAAATTGTAAGATGTTGCATCCTGTCAGCTGCTTTTAGAAGTCAGCCAAAACCGCAAAGCAGAGCTGGGCAAGAAGAATTCAAGCAAGATGCGAACCTTCAATGCCTTTAAGGCTGGGGGTCTCCCTATATGGAGTTGCTTTATTTGAAGAGATATATGTGTAAAGGATGTGTTCAGAATTCTATGTAAATGAGACAAGTTCTGAGAAATGTTTGTGTATGTGTATAAAGCAGAGAAGGGGAAGAGCTCCTCACTCTTCTCTAATGATGAGCTAAGTCCTTGTACAAGAATAAATTTTACTGAAGGATCAATCTGACTCGACCTGGTTCTCTCTCAGTCATCACCTATAGCATTTTTCCATGACTAATTGGCGACAAGGATTGGGGATCCCACGACTCAACGCTGAACTGATGGTCTGATCAACTCATCCAGAAATCCAGGGCGACCCTAAACCCCCTCATAAGGGACGAGGGCGTCAGGATGGGTTGAGCGCTGGGATCCAGACGAACAAGTAGTGGAAAATCAGCGAGGTGAGAGAGTGTTAATTTTACTGAAAGAGATAAGGGGCGTGTAGTAGTATGCAGGGATTTGTGGATATATGTATGTGTGTGTGTATGGTATAAAGTATACATGTCTGATATGCATATGCACATATTGCCTAAACACTCTGAATACGAAATCTTTTCTGCCTGAGTAAAATGGGAAATAAAAATACATCCGAGGAAGGATGTGGTGAAGATTGGTCGAGTGGTCCTGCAGGGGAATTTACCAAAAAGCATGGTACCACCTGGTTGAAATGCATCCCAATCTTGAAAAGGTATGGGTTTGAACCAGGATGGTCACCAGATAAATTGGATTTGATTAAGATAAAAATAAATGAAGGCTACAAGCCAGGGAAAAAAAAGAACCTTTGAAATCAACAGTTCTGGAAGTAATACAGCAGTGGGTGACAGAGGCTAGAAAAGCAGCAGCGAAAAGCACAACATAAAATAGATTGTGAATTACCAAAATCAGACTGCCTAAAAGATGAACAAATGCAACCCTTTTCTCATGTTTCTCCTCCGAGCTCTTCCCTGCCTAAGGTGACCCTGGAAGACAGCCGACCTCCCCCTTATCGAACCGCGACACCCGATCTCATGCTCAACGTGGAACCTATGCCGGCACCTGTACCCATCTCACTGCAGCCCCCACCGCAACTTCCAGCCGCAATATACCCTCACCTGCCGACTGACGACCAAGCAGCAAAAACAGAAGAACTGGAAGCCGTGATACGCCGCTCCACAAGGCCAAAGAAAGAGCCGGAGAGATCTTATTCAGTGCGTGGGAGAGGCCGACCTTCCAGCCAACCTTCTAGCCTTGATCGTCACCACAAAAAGGAGCCCTCCCAATACGGAGAGTGGGAGAAACAGGAGATTGACCCCCCCGTCAACACAGATGCTGCACGTCCAGGTGGCGGGCCCAGAGGGTCCGATGTATGTCTATAGGGCCTGGACTGTGAGCGACATGAAAGAGGCAGCGAAACAACTCCCCGACCTCGATGTGGGGGGATTACAAGTAAAGGAAGAACTGATAAACTTCTGCAGAGAATTTAGCCCCACTGGCACTGAGCTGCGACATCTCTTCGTCCTGCAATATGGCGCATCATAAGCCAGGAAGCTGGATGGTAAAAGGGGAGTAGGAGAATGGGTCAGAGGACACCAGAACTGGGACCACGACGCAAACGCCGATTACAAGGGAAAGGTGGAAAAGCTGGCTGAGGAGGTGGAGAAATGGTGGAAGGCCACACCTGACTTTGCAAAAATTCACAGCTGCACTCAAAAGCCTGGGGAAACAGTGGCAGATTATCTAGACAGACTGACAACCTGCTTCCAGCAGCACTCTGGCATGAAGAACCCCACTCCGGAAGAAAGAGCTAACATGACTCCATGGGAGGAGCAACTGAAGAACTGTTTTCTGTCAGGGTTGCAGGAAGGCCTGTCAAAACAAACCAATCTGTCCTGCATAGGGTGGAAGAGACAACGCCTAGCAGATATTGTCATCCACGCTCAGCATGCTGAGGAAAGAGAAGAAAAGAAACAGACAAAGGAGTCTCAGAAAATGACGACGCTACAAGCAACACTGTTACAGATGCAAGTCTCCTCGCCCAACCTTCAACCCACACCTCCACAACAGTATGGCCAGAACTTCACCCCACGGGGGCAGATAGGGAACAGAGGCAGAGGAAGAGGGAAAGGCAGGGGCAGGATCAATGATGACCAGGTCTGCTGGATATGCGGATCTATGGATCATTGGAAGGACCAGTGCCCTAAGAAAATGGGGCCAAGGCCTAACCAGGGACAGTGGCAAACCCGTGGACAGTTGGGAGACTGAGAGGAGGTAAAAAGGGGGAGCGAGGCGTCCAAAGGGGAGCCTGAAACAAGGGGAGGGGTAAGTGAGACTACAGTTATTGCTGGCAATGAAGACTATCGCTTGCTCTGCATTTCTGACTGTGCATATTTAGATTATCCTATGATAACTTTAGCTGTAAACAGATGCCCAATCAGAACTGTCATTACCCCCTGGGGTCCGCAAATGGTATTTGCATGGAAAAGTTTTTCTAAATTCCGCATGTGTCCTTAGCCAAAAGCAAAAATTGTTTGTGGCAAGACAACGGTCCTTTTACTGCAGGATTCGAGTGCGCGCGCGATTGGCAACCACGGGAGAACAGTGTAGATTTCTCCCCTGGAGCTGGGGCCTGGCGAATGTACATACTACAGCCTGGTTGATGTCTCCAACGCCTTTTTCAGTGTGTCCGTGCACAAAGACTCTCAATTCTGGTTTGCTTTCACTTATGCAGGGAAACGATACACATTCACAAGGTTGTGTCAAGGATACTGTGAAAGCCCCACCATTTACAATGATGCCCTAAAAGATAGCCTGAGCACGCTAAATTTAGACCCAGAAGTCAGTCTGCTGCAATATGTAGATGACCTTCTGCTGTGTGCCCCAAACAAAGACAGTTGCTTGACAAACACAGTAAAGCTGCTTCAACACCTCGCATCAGACGGCCACAAGGTCAATCCTAAGAAAGTTTCAGTGGCTGTACAAACAGTAACATTTTTAGGGCATGTCCTCACAGCCACAGGCAAGCATATCTCCCCATCTCGTGTAGAGGCTATTACAAACACACAGAAACCTTTAACTAAGAAACAAAAGATGTCATTCCTGGGGATGACATCCAGCTAAACCTTTTGTTCAAACTGTAGATGAAAAGAAAGGGTACATGACAAGTGTGCTGACACAAAACCACGGAGACAAGCTCGACCCTGTAGCACAGGGCCCCCCTCCATACGTCAGAGCAGTAGCTGCAGCAGAAAAAGCAGTAATGACCCTCAGGGAGTTTGTGGGATATGCTGACCCAACACTGTTAGAGCCTCACAATGTTCACATGATTTTACAGGAAAACAAAATCAGTCACCTGTCTGCCGCCAGATGGCTTCGCTACACAACTACCCTGCTTGACATGCCTAACATCACCGTCAAACGTTGCCATCCCCTTAACCCTGCTTCCCTACTTCCCCTCCCCGAGGATGGGGAACCTCATTGTTGTGTTGCATCCTTACAGATTCAGTGTAACCCTCGCCCAGACTTACAAGATGAGCCCCTCCCTAATGCTGACCTAACATCATATGTAGATGGTAGCTTTTCAAAACAACCTGATGGTTCACTGATATCTGCTGTGGTCACTGACCATGACACTGTGTCTGCAGGCCCACTGGGCCCTCACTGCTCAGCACAAGCAGTTGAGCTGCATGCATCGACACAGGCCTGTACCCTGGCTAAAGATAAGTCTGTCAACGTATACACAGACAGAGGGTATGCATTTGGAGTTGTGCATGATTTTGGCACCCTCTGGAGACACAGAGGGTTCCTTAAGGCAGATGAAAAACCCATACTGCACCATGACAAAGTAGGGGCCCTTCTGGACTCGATGCTACTGCCAGCCAAAATAGCTGGCATCAAATGTCAAGCCCACAAAGCGGTAAATGACCCAATTTCACGGGGAAATGCCAGGGCGGACCCCTTTCAAGCCACACTGCTGTCCTCATCCATTAACCCCTCTTCCCTGTCCCTCCAAGAGCTCCAAAAGTTTGCCACAGCACATGACAAGCACCTCTGGCGACAGGCAGGCAGCTCTCAGGGGGAGGGTGTGTGGTGTATGTCTAACAGTCTCATTTCTTTCCTGCATATTGTGCATTAACACATTCTTTAGATCACGTGTCAAAAGGGGGAACGATAGAGGCTATCAGATGCCAATTTTTCACGAAAGGTTTCACAGCAGCAGCAACAGATTACACACAAAGATGTATGATATGTGCCAGAATAAACGTGGGAAGGGGCCTATAAATTCAACAAGCAGGCCATCCCCTTTCCCTGGCACCATTTGCTCATGTAATGATGGATTACATAGAGCTGAGCCCCTGCAAAGGAAAAACTCACTGTCTAGTAATGGTGGATATGTTCTCAAAATGGGTAGAAGCAATGCCCACAAGTAAAGCAGATGCTAGGGGAGTGGCAAAAATGCTACTAGAAGTAATAGTGCCTAGATGGGGAATACCCAGGAAAATTTCCTCAGACAATGGGACACACTTTGTTAACTCTGCCATAAATCAATAAGGGCAGGCCTTGAGTATGGATTTGACCACCCACTGCGCCTACCACCCACAATCAGGAGGAGCAGTGGAGAGGGACAATGGCACTATTAAAAACAAACTGGTAAAAATAATGGAAGAAACCAAAATTAATTGGGTTGACGCTCTCCCCATCGCACTAATGTACATGAGAATGAGAGAGAGACCGGTCACAAAATTGTCTCCCTTTGAGGTCCTGATGGGAAGACCACCACACATGGGGTGGTCCAATCCCTCTCCACTCCAGGATACATACACAACAGATCACAGCATGCTTGAATATTGTTCTAATCTGTCAAAGTCTTTGCAAAAAATATCTGTGCAGGTGAAAGCAGCAAGACCCCAGAGAAAGGAAGGAAAGCTGCACCCACTGGAACCTGGTGACTGGGTGGTGGTAAAGGATCTGAGTAGAAAGCATTGGAAGCAGAACAGGTGGAACGGACCGTTCCAAGTCCTCCTGGTGACCGACACAGCTGTAAAAGGTAGCTGAAAGACAGACCTGGATACACGCCAGCCACTGCAAAAAGGTTCCTGCACCGAATGAAACAGCTCCACAATCACTTCCTCCTAGGCTGGCAGGGAACTGTGGAGAAGAAGAGGGAAAACTTCTTGACACATCGAATACTACATAAAGAGAATCCACAGCTGCTAGCATCAGTGTGGACAACCAAAAGGACTGTCCGGTGGAGACAAAGTAAAGTAGCATTGGTGTATGCTAATGTGTTTGTACAAAGAAGGATATTCCATATATTTTTGTTTTGTTAGTTGTGCTTTTGATACCTGGCTTGATTAACTGTCTTCAGACTATGATTCTTAAGATGTTTTCCAGGAACATAACCACTTATTATGGAGCCCTTTTTAGTCAGTATGTGACTATGCGTGACATAGGGAATGAGTTGGGAAATGAGGCAACCAATAGCAGTTCTTCCCAAGGAGAATATGAAAATGACCCGTAATGACGATCATGACAGAAAGGGCAATGTCATGATCTGACCAGCATGTTTGTGAAAGGGGGAAACTGTATTGGAAAACTGAGTATTAAAGAATATAGCTTTTATTGTGTGTTTAAGAAATGTTTAATTATCTGCACATTTTGGTTTCTGCAGAGAGTGTTTGAGAGCTGCAAGACGTTGCATCCTGTAAGCTGCTTTTAGAAGTCAGCCAAAACTGCGAAGCAGAGCTGGGCAAGCAGAATTCAAGCAAGGTGTAGAAGTACATGAAGAAATATACATGGCTCTTGAAAGATATGTACTGTATTCAAAATCTGCAGATAAAATGATAAAGTGTAATAAAATAAACTTAAATGTGTATTTTGGATTCTTTCACTGTGGAAGTACAATAGTCTAAATCTCAAAATTCACCAATGAATAAAAACAAAACAATAGTTTGGCATGTAGCCTATTGCATAAGAAAATTTATTTTGATCATCTTTCCGAGACAGATTTTGCCCTGTGATAAAAGAACTCTCTCCTTAATTTGACCAAAAATCGTGCAGTGTGCATCCATTGTGCATCCAGTGTGCCTTGGGACTGACTAACAGGAACAGCTGACGGTTCGAGGGCAAAACCTGTGCTGAACAAACTGTGAGAAGTCACGATCGAGTGCAAGCAGAGCTAAGGACATTCAATGAGACAATTGTGTAGCCTTGAGCCCTCCACTGTGTCCACTGTCCAGGTCTCTGAGGTGTAAGAGAAACTGGAGGTCTGACATGCACTGCCCCAAACTGGCACAATCAGGTCACCGGCAGAGAAAAAGAAACAACAAACACAGACACAACAGCCATGTCTAAAAAGCACTGGGTATTAAGTGATACTTTGACATTTCTGTAACTCGTGAATATCTCATAGCATTTATTTTCTCATGGGTTTAATCGATCAGCAAAAATGACAAGAAGAAAAATCATTGAGTGCGATTTTACGGAGCTCACAAACAATTTAAGCAATCCACACTGAGATCTTTGCTCATTACCCAGATTTCCTTGAAATATCTTTACCAGGGTTCTGGCAGTAAATGCACGTCTTGTACAAATGTCCACTTGTGCTTTAAAGCAGAGAAAAAAACTAAATGATTTTTATCTAGCCATACAGCCCTCTTGATTAACTTGCAGCTAAACTTCCAAAACTCCATAACTGATTCCTCTCATCCCTATGCCAGGGAGTTGATGTTGGAGTTTTGTATTCATGAAAGTAGCTGGGTGCACACACACAGTGAAAATGACATGTAGCTCACACTCGTCCCGGGGAGAATTCATAGAAACTGAGGGACTGGGTACAAAAGCACTCATGAAACCAGTATGCAACTCAGGTCTCAACTGCTGACTGAAAGCTCACAGGCCAGCTGATCATAATTACAGCCCTTCAGAGGAAACCCAAGGATGTGTAATGACAAGACAGGCCAGGCCACAAACTAGCCCCTCCAATGTTCCCACAGTGTTGCTGAATCTGCCGTGACACTGCTGTGAAACTTTCAAGTTTGTACGTTCTCAGTGTTTGTCCTTTTTACTATTAAGTTTATTAAAAACAAACAGCTGGAAAAAATGTCAATCTTTTTATTTAAGAGACGTTCATTAAAGAGACGTTGTGGTGCAAAAAATACAATTTAAAAAACGGCTGATGCAAGTACAAATCAAGTCATGAGCGGACCAAGGCAAAAAAATCCTCATTGTTGGGTCCTGATTGTGCAAGCAGACAGATAAGCCATTGAATCATTCAGCTTTATTGTTCAGTCACATGAATCGCATTAACGGCTGGGGACGTACAAAGATTTCTCTCAGAAACATCTGTGGACTACAGCCCTCTGTCACCAAACATAAGGGTGATGGGTCTGACAAAAGCATTCTTGCTGGAAAATTGGGAAGAGCAACCAGTGGCAACAGAGTTGTAAACAACATGTGACAGCAGACCTGATCTGTCAGAGCAGAGATGATGAAACCACACACAAACTGAGCGCGCAAAGAAAAAAAAAAAGATGTGAGAATGTACCGGTGAGAAAGCAGCAACGATCCATTTCAGCTCAAAATATGGTTTGTTGGAATAATGTGGGTCAATGGGTTGGTCGTGTCGTCAGTTCATCCTGTCTTAATTCCCACTGATTGCCTTGTTTGGACAGATCAGAGCCAGCCATTACACATTAAATTGCTTAGCTGCCTGACATTTACAGTCACAGGAATAGGCATTTTGAGTCATTTGTAGTTAAGATCGCTTATACACAAACTCAATTTTCTCAGTAATTTGTCATTTTCCAATCCAGATTTTTAAATAGTTGTATCTCACCCAATTATTGTCCAATCCTACCAAACCATATCATCAATTGAAAGCATATTTATTCAATTTTCATGTAAGGTATGTAAAAATGCACCCTTATTTTGTGGTCCCCTCTCACACAGGGACTGAAACTGAGGCCTGTTTCATAAAACAAGTTAACCAAATACGCCAGGTTTATCAAAATGAGTCAGACTAACTGAAATAAGCCTGGCTTATTTGATAAACTCGTTTTATGATACAGGCAACTGGTCTGTTAGCTAGGGATGGGTATCGTTTAGGGTTCTTCCGATATCAAATCGATAATTTTTTAAAATCGTTTCGGTGCCTGAATCGATACTTTAAAAAATAAAAATAAAAATGGTAACACTTTATAATAACTGCACACTATGAATCATTAGTTAAGCATTAATAGTCATTAGTAAGCAGTTTATAAATACAGCTGTAAATGCCTTGTTCTTGATTTATAATCATTTATATTACAAATGAGATTTAAAGGCTTAATTATCTTCCAAACAGAACAAATAAAAACAACACAGAGGGATACAGAACTATTCATAACTGGTGTTTTGATAGGGTTAGGGTTAGGTGCCATACCGGTTATCGGTACCCAACACTACTTTTGAAGTGTGTTACATATTCCATTTTGGTTTTTGTGAAGGGCTATGAATGATGTAATCACACTAGACTTTGAGGAAGTCTCCTTGGACAGTGCAGTGGTTGTGACAGGATGTAAAGCTATAGGGCTGTTCTATTAATCGAAATCAAACCACAATCGTAATTTCCGATGTTACGAGTTGCTAATTGTAAAGCCTGTCATGTGAACATTATATTCTTGGTTCCAGAGTTAATGCAAATGCATGACTGGCAGCCTTGAGAGCTAATCTTATTGAGTCCACTGCTGTCTCCCAAATCAGCTCTGCTCTAGTGAACTGCATAAACCAACACCGTTCATTTGACAAATTATTGCGAAAGAAAAACCTGTTAAAAACAAGTGTAAATTCCATCTAAACGCTTACTAGTTTCACTCGTATCAAATTAAACATTCAGCACATTTTCTACTTGTTCTGTAACCTAATGCTATACTATTGACAACACTGAGCTGATGCTTGGCTTTGCAAAATTGAATTGCAATTTCTGTCAAAAAACGCACACGCAGACGCATTAATGCAAGTCAATGGAGTGAAAATTGCAGCGTGACCACCGCTTATTCTAATAAATGCTCTTTCACCTTGTGTGTCAGGTGGATGAGCACTTCAGCCGTCTCCATGATGCCCTGCCAGAGAGACACCAACTGGAGCTGAGCAAGATGAAGTGGGGAAGATTTGCTTTGGTTACATGTGCAGGCCTGCAACACTCCAGCAGCCGGGACTATGTTTAGTTTTGTTTTTTTGTTTGTGGTGGGGTATTATTATTAACTGAATCTAAAATCATGATGCACATCAAACATCTTTGAGGGCAGGGGGTGTGGGCTTAGTGGTCAGGGTAATGCAGGTTCCATAACAACTACACGCTATGAACCATTAGTTGAGCATTAGTAAATAGTCAGTTTATCCTTTATAAAGCATTGCCCCAACATTAATAGTCATTAGTAACGTTAAGTGACTAATAAAAATGCATTGTGCTTGATTTATAAGCATATCTATTACAAAGATTTAAAGGCTCAGTTATCTTCCTAACAGAACAAAATAAAAATAAATAAAATAAACGCAACACACAGAGACGCAGAGCTATACGTTACTTAAAAAAAAAAGAAACTTGTACACTTTGTGAATGTTTTTGCAAATAACACAATTTCGAGATGATCGCTGAACGAGTAATCACACACAGCTAGCAGCCTGTTACCGAATCATCGCTCGTTCATTCGCACCCGATCAAATCATTTCCCCTTCACTATAAATTCTCCCAGCTTTCATTTCCCCGCATCCCGCTTTTGTGCATTCTTCGGCATCGCACGACCGAAAACACACCCTCGCCTGCCTTCCTCCGCGTGGACCAGATTCCTCTGCCTGCTTTACAACAACCTGCTAGCGCTCTAGCTCAACACTCAGCCGGTCTGAACCTCCACGAGAGACCGCGGCTTCCTATTCGAGGCCTTGCCCGCGCGCTCTCAGATCTCTTTCATCGCGCTATCCGCCAAAGCAATTCAAGTGAAAGAATCCTCGGTAACACTCTAGAATAATGGGCCGTTGTTAAGAAGTAACTATGCAGGAACTAATAGATAGTTCTACACTAACACTTAGTTTAATATTAAATATTAATATTAAGTAATATAGAAGCAAGATTAACTAAGCAGTAAGTAATAGCTAATTTAGGAGAAAGGTAGATCCTTATTAGGTATTTGATAATTACTAAAGAAAAAAAATGTCATTCAGAACTACTTGGGAACTAT
>JAUCMU010000024.1:8026306-8036493 GCA_032275025.1 Enteromius treurensis
TACAATTAATGACAAAAATAATGTTTGGAAATGTAAACTGATATTTCCAACTGACACGCTACCGCAAAAGATAGAAAATAACCTAGTTAAAACCATTTTTTGTTGCTGAAAATACTAGACTTTTGCATAGTGCTGTATATATATATATTTTTTATGTTTCTTTCTTGTTGTCATAGTTACCTAAAGAGCACCTTTCCAGGTAGACTGCAGACAGTCAGTACTGAGAGTCCAAATTTATCAATAGGAGACCTCCCACTGCTCCTACAATTTTCCATTTCTGAGTAGTGAGGTATTAGGTCCTTTCTTTGCTGAGTCTAAATGTCAAACTTGATATATGTGTTATGAACCCTGAGCAATCCATGAAGGCAGAGGGGCAGCTTTAAGAAAATGTTAGATGTGATCGCTCTATCGTTGGGCTCTTTCTGAACTCTCAAGGAGAAAGGCAGTCCAATTACTCCAACAAAGGCCACGTTTAAGCTTCCAGGCTAATGCCATCCTGATGTTACAGGGCAAGATATTGTAGAGAAGATCAATATATATCTGTTAAGGTACTACTTTGAGAAGATTAAGTTTTGGCTTCAATCTAGGGCAAAAATGTGCCATTGTCACAAATTTTTGACGCTTGATCCTTTATATGGCATCTAAGCCTCTGAAAAGATGACAACAAATGAATCTTAAATATTTTTTCTGGCGATACAAAAATGTTTTTTTAGCAAGGATGTATTAAATTGTTTAAAAGTGACAGCAGACACTTATAATGTTATGAAACTTAAATGTATCACGGTTTCCTCAAATACATAAGCAACAAAATTGTTTCAGCTGTTTTCAACTGATCACCAAATCAGTGTGATTTTGAAAGATCACTTGGTTTTAAAGATCTCATAACTCAAAGCTTTGTAAGGACGATCGATGGGGATGATCTATGAATTTACAAAAATTCACTTGCCAAATTTGAGTGGGACTTGCAAACGTACTACACTAATACCTGCTAAACATCAAATGACTATCTGCAGTTTATCAACACCTACTAACACATCCTTTGGAAGATTCTCAGCCTTTTTATTATCTCAATGATTACATTTTCTTACACAGATTTTAGACTGATCAGTTGCTTTGTGTGTAATTGTGTTGTTCTTTACAGTTCACAATGTAAAAGCCGGTCGATTTTAACAGTCTGTGTGTAAATTTGAAACACTTTTTTCATATTTTAGAATGTCTCCAATAGTACACAGTGCTTTGGGACATCAGTGACAGTTGTTTGTATAAAGCTCTGATTGTTTTGTACTCATGCATTAAGACTTCTTATTAACACTAAAAGGTCCAAGCTGTTTCTTTTAATAGAGGATGAATTCAGTGTGCCACTGGAGGTCAGCATTGACATTTAACTGAGGGATTCAGGCTTTGGTGGAATTGATTCTGTTGTTAATTTCCTGGCCCCTTTTTATTTATGACTTTATCTGTTGTTTGCTCACCCTCACAATAGTTGATCATGGTACGTTTGTTACATAACTAGATGGTTATCATATATTTATTTTCATTATCCTAAAATTTTAATAATTATTGGCTCAGGAGTTATGCTTGCTTTATGAATCATAATTAGTGATTTTGTAATACCAGGTTTTTCAGCTGAAAAGTATTTAATGCTTTACACTTGTAAGGTTAGGATGAACTACAATTATGTGATATAGCCTACTGGAAAAATAAGAACAGATTTAGTCCTGCTTCAGAGCATTGGTAAATGCAAAATCGTTTTTCTGGATTGTAAAGACATCATAATATGCGACAGCCATGTGCGCGGTGCCAGATTAATGTGTTGTGCTTGGTTTTTGAAGCAGAATGCTCTTCAGATGCGGTTCTACTCTGGCTTCTGTCTCTTTGACAGAACTCCAGTTCTCTGATTGGCACCATGCTGTGAACCTATGGAAAAGGCCCTCTTTGACATTGTTTTCCTTCCTTCTCGCTGGACCTTATCCAGTCTTCAGGCTGAGCAGCAGCTACATAATAACATCCTTGTAGTAGGGAAAGCAGAGTGCGCGGGCTGACATTCCTGAATATACAATTCAGTTCTTACTGCAGATGTCAGTGAAATACTCGGGCATGTCCTCATCTGAAGAGTCACGCTGTCTTTCGTCTGTCAAACGTCAAGCTTGCGTTGATGCTTTCTTGGCCATAATGAGCATCTGAGATATTGTAGTGTGCTTTGTTGTACAGTGGGCACTGAATGGGTGCAATCTGGTGTTTGGCCGACACACACGCAAATCATGTGACCATTAAGAGTCTTTAATTAATTCACATTTAGGTCATTTAATTATGGCAAAACAAGACCTATTTTAACTCACCTTGATAAGGTCTGTGATAGCTTTCAAAGAAACGCGTATCATACCATTAATTCACACTCCTTATTCCACTTGCTTTCTTTTCTTTTTAAACAGAGAAAGAAATAAAATCACCCGTAGGCAAATAATAGATCATGGTTTTTATTTTCATGCTTTACAAGTCTGAATGGCCTCAGTGTTGCATTGTTTCGGATGAGGAAAATTGGATGTTGAGCAGCATGGGCGTAATACAGTTACAAAGGAGGACTTGTGACTGTATGCTATGATCTATTCTGATAGACATCAGATCTCTGCAAATTGGGCCTCATGGAAGAGGAAATGGCATGTTCTTAAAGAAACAAGGACGTTAAGTACTTGACAAAAATATGTCAAACTGTATGAGCCTTTCCTTTTAGCTGCCATCTATTGAACCCTCAATTATTTTGTTCACACAAGGTTATCTGACCGATAACCTTTAGAATTGTGACCTCATTATAACCGGTCTTCTCCCAAAATGGAGAGGATTTTTTTTTTTTTTTTTGAAGACAAGTGGACTAAAGTGGCATTTCTAAATATTAACGTGACGTATATTAACGTTGTTTTGTAGTGACTTTTAAAGGTTTTGACTTTTAGGTGTATTTATTTTTTTCCTTATCAAAATGTATTTCTAAGCAATAGGCCTGTGTATTTAATGAGTGATCAGAGACCTGCTCAAGCTGGTACTTATCATAAACAAGTACTTATCATAAACAAGTAGTATAACTAGTATAATATACTTCATATCCAGATTGATAACGCATAAATCAGTGACCATCCCCATTCCCCTGTATTTATTAGGGTTGGGTATCGTTTAGGGTTTTTTCGATACCGGTGCCAAATCAATACTTTTAAAACAGTTCCGGTGCCTAAACGGTGCCTGAATTGATACTTTAAAAAATAAAAATAAAAATGGTAAAACTTTATAATAACTACACACTATGAATCATTAGTTAAGCATGAGTAAACAGTCGGTTCCTCCTTTATAAAGCACTGTTCCAACATTAATAGTCATTAGTAAGCAGTTTATAAATACAGCTGTAAATGCCTTGTTCTTTATTTATAATCATCTCTATTACAAATGAGATTTAAAGGCTCAGTTATCTTCCAAACAGAACAAATAAAAACAACACAGAGGGATACAGAACTATTCATTTCGAGATGCAAATAAATAGGAAACTGTATAACTGTTCACGTGAATGATTTGTCGTGAAATTGCATGAAAGGTTTAAAAAAATTAATAAAGTATCTGAAAAAGAAAAAGATTTACTCTATGAACAATACATTAAATTACATTAAATAAAAGACAAAATCAATAACAAATTAATAAATAAAATAAGCTTATGAAACAATAACTAACATATGATCCAATGCCAGAAGTCTCAAGTCGTGCCAGAAGAGAATAATCTCGTGCAGATGACATATCATGCACGCGCAGGGTTTGAAATGAGCTCGCGGGCTCCCGTCTCTTCGCATGTAGATCTGATTTCCTCTCACGGAAATGATTTACCGTGGTGCGCACGCTTATTAATGGCATAAATTTGGTGCCATAGATTTGTTGGTTTTTTTGTTGAGGCACAGCACCGAAATCCACGTTTTGATTCGGTTTGGTACATACCGGTTACTTACTGGTACCGGGTTTCGGTACCCAACCCTACTGTTAGCTGGATAAACCCTTCCAGTCACTATCATGACAACAACTCAAATGCATCAAGAACGCAACACATGTTCTTGAATCTGAACTGCTTTCATCTTCAAAGAGTTTGCTCTAACAAAAAAAAAAATGCTACGCGAATGGACGGGAGCAGACAGAACTCCGCAAAAGCCTCATGCGGTGCCTGAGATTCCTTTAGACTGGATCATTCAAACAGCGTGATACGATATTCCCGCTCGCACAATAAAAAGGCAGTCATGTTTAATTAGTCTCCCCTTGCCTTGAATGCCAAACAGGTCCCCGGGGTAAAAAGAATCCTGCTACTGCTTCAGATGGAGATAGCATGGTGATAAGTTGCAGAAAGACGGCAGAGCGAGAATGGACTTCAGGCTTAAGAGCCGCTTGTGCAGTAATTTAATGTCACACTTCCACTTTCTCACCCATGAGGGAGAGAAAACAGTCGCGACAGACGCGGGGTAAGATGGAAATTAGGGATCAGTACTTAAATGTAAATTTTTTTTTAAGTAAAAAAAAAACACAATACACTAAAAATACAGAAAACACACTCAATGTGAATTATTAAATAGTTTTAAAGTGTTTTTTAAATTCAGAATGCAAAACATCGCAGGTTAATAACTGGCACATCTTACCCCACTTGCACTAAGGAGTTGAGAAACTCAGTTCAGAAAGGAAAATAAAACAAGTAAACCGCTGCCAAACATTGAAACGCTATTTCAATGCATGACAACCCAAACAATGCCTAACCCAGTGAGGGAGGCCAGACAGAGAAAAATACAGGCTAAACATCCGTACTTGCCTCTGTCATGCTGTGGGCAAGGGCATGACCCAGACTGACAAAAACGCTGCGTTTTTGCATAATAGTTCTGCATAATAGCCTTGAGATCAAGGGCATGTTCCATTAACATCTCTCCCAGCGCCAGACGTATTGCAATTTATACAATATTTAGTTCCAATTCTCCATTCTGATTGGCCGAGCTGCATTCAAAAGATGGATAATATTTAGCATAACATCACTGGGAGATTTCAAATTTGAGATAATTTCACTTGTCCATGTTTGTGAAATACAAAACACAATATGTAAAATAGTGTGGAGGCACAATCCCCCCATATACACCATCTCCAGTATTTGACGTCTGAAAGCAGTCTTGTCAAAGCAGAAAGGGTTAAAACATGTTGCTTGCTATGTTTTATTCTTGTTAACTCAGCCGTTAGATTAAAGGATGATTACCTCATTCACCAGGAGAGGGGCACCCACTCTCCAAGCCTTCAGGGATGGGGAAACTGTAGGCTAAAAATACATTCTTCCCATACATGGAAAAACCTTTGAGGGGTTCTGAGCAGAGTTTCTCAATTTTATGAAGAAAAAAACCCAACAAAGACTTAAAGTTTTGTCTTGCACACGACAACTGGTTCTTATTGGGATTAATGCAATAAAAAAAATTAAAAAAACCTGAGGCTGAACCTGCAAGCCAAAAATACCAACAGCCCTCCCTCTACCTTTGTAAAAAGTCTAACTTCAACGTTTACCATTTGTGGACAGGCAAATCTATGACTTCAAAGAGGAAAATTGTACAAGTTGAAACATGAGGAAGAACGTGACGAGTTTTGCGCATGGACACAGGTGGTGCTGTGTGTCAACCCTGGCAGCGAACAAATGGGTTAATATGTAACAGAAGTTTAGCGTTAGAAAACTGAATAGCCTACAAAGTACATTTGTGCACAACAGATGCCGAACGATGATCTCCATGCGGTTTACACGGTCTGATGTGGGAATGGTTTGGAAAGGAATATCCAGAGAGAACTAAACCTGCCATTCAAAGTATGTGAACATGGTACAATCCCTCAATAATTTAAGACTCCAAACAACTGAAATGGAAGCTAATCTGTTCCCCATTTGGCCTAATTATCATGTTTCACTTAATCAGATTGAGTTAAAGCCGAGTTTCCAAAACGGTGAATCTAGAGAACACATTGGCGTTGTAAGATTACACACAATGTTTTCTGCAACCATTTTGACCCGAAACTCACTGCTCTTCCAATTATCTGGTCAAATATATTGAATGTGTTCCTTCACTTTGAGTTTTATTTAGCTTAGTAAATCAAAATAAGCAGTGTTAATCATTGAGATTAAAAATAAAAGTCACTAATGGGGCGCTCAAACGTTTTACAAGAAATATGATCAATGTGGCTTGATGTAAAACTTCAATGAGGAAGGACTGTCAAATTTACTGCCAAACAATGTCCCATAAATCAAAGCATAAAGACGAATTGTAGTTAAGCTCCTTTAACCCTCAAAAAAAACAAATGTTATAGGAATAATTTGCTTGACTGTGCCGACTGAACCAGAAAGTCCACATTTTTTAATGTCTGATCATAAACAGTTTTGATTAAAAACGAATTTGGCTATAAACTGAAATATAAAATCTTCAAGTTAAAATCCTTTTTTTGAACGGTTTTCCATTGAAAAAAAATATTAAGCCATATCAAAACCATTGCCTAGGAAAACCAGCATTTCTCTCTGGTAAACTTATATCTAGTGCCAAAAACACAAAGCTGTAGTGCACAGAGAAAGACGTTGTTGGGCTTTGTCGAAAGCGTTAGACATTTCAGCTATTTTGCTAACTTCCGCCATTATGCAACTTTAACCACAACGTCAACCACACGCCACCTCCAAACATAGCACATCACCTTCACAGCAGATTTCAAAGGTTAAAGTGACATTGAGCTTTGTGTTTTGATTATAACGTCATCCTTCAGCACACAAACAGAGTTTATGACAACCCAGGTTGGAAAGGAAGTTTAGTTCATGGATGATGCTTTGGTACATTAAGCAAAGTTAAGCTGTTTTCTTTATAACGAGCACCCGTTCTTTTCTTTGGCTTTAGATAATGTTTATTACAAGCACAGATAAAAAAGAAATCTGGCTCTCCTTATTGACTGCTTTGTTACATTAAGCCACATTAAGAGTTTTTTTCCACTTTAAAGTATTTTAAAATGACCAACGTGGAGATAATGGGTAAACAAATCAAATCTCAGTGACTTTATCAAGGATATACCATTATAAATCCCTCTGAGGCCCTACAGAAAATATCCTGTTCTTTTTTTTTTTTATCTAATGGATAGGGGGTTGAGACCCAGGTCCGGCAGGGATTGTGGGTGGGGCTTGTAAATAACCAGCGCTCTCTCCACCTTCAATACCACGACTGAGGTGAGACCCTTGAGCAAGGCACCTTTCCCTCAACTGCTCCCCAGGCACCGCAGCACTGGCTGCTCACAGTGTGTGTGTGTGTGTGTGTGGTTGTTCACTTCTCACTGCTGTGTGTGCACTTGGATGGGTTAAATGCAGAGCACAAATTCCTAGTATGGGAAACCATACCTGGCCACATGTTAAATGTATAATATTAACATATAGTTATTAAATATATAGAAGCACATTTAAAATACATAAATGTTTTAATATTACAAATTAAGTTAAATTGACAAATTTTGATAATATCAAGAGAGCCTGAAGTCAGCTGATTGATGGGCCTGGCCAATAAACCGGACTATCACTCAACACAGGTTACGTATGGGAAAAAAATAAATAGTAGACTAAACCATGATGATTACTGCCCTAGTTTTGTAATCTAAAGAACACCCATAAGAGATTTTGTAAACCGCCAAAAGTCCCTTCCCATAATTGGTCCAAAAGATCCGCCTAAAAGCTAGCAGCTAAAAACACGCCAGTCAGTTTATATGCTCAGTGAATCTGTTGTCAATTATTGGCTTATCCGTTCAATATGCAACTGCATGCAAAGCAATTCGGTTTCAAATAACATTCACAAATAAATCAGTATATGGAGCAAGTATTACTTCCAACTGAACTAAACTTTTTGTCCATTTCTAAGCCATTATTTGGCATTCCCATAAAAGCACAAAAGCAGATTAGTTGCAAAGTGTTGCATTTCAAATCAGGGAAAGCAACCAACGGTGAATAATCAAATTGGCTTATAATGGGAAAAGTTATGACTTGAGCAGAAAGCTTAAAAATATGTTTTTGACTCGAGGGATTTCATTCATTTCTGATTTGTGGCAACAACGGTTGGAACTGAGAGGCTCCATGTTGTCCTTGGCCTGATGGTGTTTGAGCGTGATCGAATTTGTAAGGCAGTTAACGCTCTGACATTGTGGTTATGTTATGCATTTCACCCAAGCGGTTTCATTTTAGCAGAGAAGTGACGTGACAAATTTCTGCTGGTAGCTTTAGCCGTTTTGGATTCAAGAGAGATCACTAAAGTCACATTGCATAAACAAAAGGAGTAAATGCTGAATAAACAGCAAAAAGCTATTACCTTAAAGTGTAAGGTTAGAAGATCTTAAAGAGACAAAAAAAGAAATAAACTAAACCCACTTGCTTTCATTCTACAGATAACAACAATAAAATATCTTCTGCATAGAAGAAAGAATGCTTAGAATGACATATGGGTGAGTAAATAAGAGCATTTTTTATTTTTGGGGGAACGACATTTTAAGAAGCTTGTCATAATGAAGGACACAGAGAGCTTTTGCAAATCTCTTGGTGAGCGCAGCGTCACTAGAACTATTTTTCAGCAACGTACCCTCAAATCAAGACGAAACGAAACCTGTTATACAGAGAGTAAAATTATGCCAAACAAAATCAGGCATCCTGTCGGAGAATTAGGCTACCACTCACTGACATGCCAGCGAACTGCTCCGGCAAAAGGTGAGAAGCTGTCGACGGGGTAAATGTTCACTGGGCATCCAGAAGGCCGTCACTTTGTATATGGAGACAAGTGCAAATTGGCTGCCCTGCAGGTCCGGCGTGTCAATCTAGAGGCTGCTGCGATCAGTTCGCCATCGTCCTTCACCCATCTGTCTCGGCCCTATGCTGAGGCTTACTTAGCAGAGCTGGGGAATTCTTACAAATATGAATTACAAAGTAATAGTACATTTCACCAGGTACACAATGACCTTTTAAGTTTTATTCATTCATGTTGCTAACTGCAAAAACCACAAAACAGCCCACTAAGACTGATACATCTTCATGCAAAGCATCCATTTGCTGATGATCATTTATATGAATGTTCCGCATTCAATGCAAGTTGAGTTTGATAAACAGCATTTGTAGTATAATACAGATTATAATTTAGATACTGCTTAGCTTTTAGGGTTTTTTTTGTTTGTTTGTTTTTCAGTAAAGTAACTAACAAAAAAAAACTAAAAGCTAGTTAACCAGTTAAAAGCCAGTGTGTTTATAGCCACTACAAGTATAGTTAACTTAAACATTATAACATGATCACTGACATTTCAGTTTCAGAATTTAAAGAAAAAACTGAATGCACTGACCTTTCTAAATGATGATAAATGCTAAATAAAACGTATACATAGGTAGTTTCTCCAAATGTCCAATTGCGCTCCTATCAGCCGATGCCACGTAATCATGTGACCAAGCGATGATGGGTTCGATCCCAGAGAGCACACATGCTCATGAAACATATGCACTATTAATCGTCATTTTACCCGATTTCTGTAAGGGGTAGGGCTTAGGAGTCGTTCATATGAATTATCTTATAAAAATATGTACGAGTAACTGTGAGATGAGGTGTAAAAATGCACACACTGCATTTAAATAAACACACATTTTGATCGGTAATGACAGTCATGCCTCATTTCATGATAGACACAACACGACACCGTCATTACTATATCTAATTCTAAAATGTCATAAAAGGATGTTTGCACAAATGACCTATAGAGTTGTTTTTTGTTGGGGGACAAGCTCTATGGAACAACAGCAATACAATGTTTCCTTGGTTACTGCTTTAAACAAAGCAGCTGTTATAAACTACATTAACGTGCACTATATGTAAGAAATTACAATCAAATATTTTATATTACAAACCCCCACCTTAAATCAGTATTTAAAATGTTCTTCTATTTTAGTAGTTCTGAACTGTTTTCTCTGGCTTCAGTTAACAGCTGTTTACAATTGGTTTATTTGCCTCATTAAAGTTGTGTTTTATTTTCTCTAAACATTTTTCAAAAATGTGCAGTTAACAGTAACTGGTTTACCTTTTATATTAGTTTATACTACGGGGCCGTTGAATGCTTGAATCTGATTGGCTGACGAACGTTCTGAGGTGTGCAATTATTTTCAGGGA
>JAUCMU010000024.1:8044647-8066938 GCA_032275025.1 Enteromius treurensis
AACTGACGAGATCTAATAAAACTTTCAGATGACACGCAGCTCATTTCTCCATCACTATAAGTTACCCCAAACACACACAAAACACCCGGTAGAAGCGCGTTTGTGCATCAGAGCGGCAGTGAATGACGTGTCCTGTTCCGTTCACACAGGGCGTGTGCTCCGAGAAGGCGGTTGTAAGTTCTGAACGTTTACAGGTGAGTTCCGTTACAGAACGCGGTTGTCATTCCCTGTATTAGGACTCAACAACTGTGTTCTGCTGCTGTGTGAATGTGGCCAATAAAATGAGATTTTATATGAGTATGTAAAATACTGAAATAAATAAATAAATAAAATGACCCATTAAACCGTTAAAATGATTCTATTAATCGGTCAAAATTCAAATCGGTCAGTTAACGGTTAACCGGTTAAAATGAGCATCCCTTATAGATCAATTTCATTTCAGAGATCCTGTTCTCTAAAATATCAGCATTACCGACCCCCCCAAAACAATCAATCAATCCAAATGAAACCCAAAGTCTCAGTCAAGCTTCACTTTTATTTCTCAATACAAATTCACCAGAAGGACACTCATCAGACCCAAATGGCTTACTTTCCTCTGGTATCAAAGGCGGAACAAAAGAAAAAGGAAGGTACACAGCTTTGTGAGAGCTGACCGAATCTGTCATGCACTTTGGTTCATCCTGATGTTAACAAGCTTTGATTTGAACAAGTGACTGAAAGCAGTTCGGCCCATCCCAACACCGCCACTGTAATCCTGCCAACAGGGGCAGAACAATCAGCATGTCAATAATTGTGTTGTGGAGCAGATATCAGATCAAACACATTTCTCTGTGGAGATAAAAGCCTCCTGTTTTCCTATCCTGCCCGAATCCGAGGCACCAAAAAGCAATCCAACAGAGAAAACATTCAGAATCTGACCCTTGCATAACTGAGGTACTAGAATCAGTAAAGGAGCATCTGTGAAACCCCACCATCCCGGGGCAGTCATCCACCCTCGCTGGTTGCAGTAACTCATTTCCTTGCTGAGACACGATCTTTGACATCTGTTTAAAATCTATTTCGTAACTAGCACAGCTCTCGCCGAAATAAATGCATAAGGACAAGGCAAAGGTCAGGTCAACTTAAAATCTTCAATGAAATGAATTCACTTGTGCAACTTTAAGGATATAAGGGAACGCAAGCTGCACCAAACGATGCAGCATCGATGTCTCATTCAATGTAGGGAAGGAATCAACATGAAGTGCCCAGAGCCAGATGAAGGTGCGCTATCCAGCTGTTTAGCCACTTGCTTATGCTACACGACATGAAGCTTTAAAAACGAACCCGCAAGCACCCGTCTTCATACATTATGAGGTTATATGATAAAAGCAGCAATTAACCAGTGGAGAAAGCAGCTAAACAGCAGGGTCTTTGAAGTTCAGTATATTTCGATTCTAGCCCATGCAATGCTTCCAGTTTCGGGACAATAAAACTTGTGAACAACAAACTGTGATCAATGCCGCACTACAAACAACAGCGTTACATTCAGTAATGTACATTCAGAGTGACATAAGGGAGCAATTCCCAAATGTGCAGCGGTCCATTCACCTCATTGTGCCTTGATCACAATATCAAATGCACTCACAATAGAAAACGAGTTGGCTGACTGTGGCTGATGGACAGCTATGGAAACAAAGCACGAAACACAACAAATCCTCAAGACAGTACGTGTCATTTAATATAAAGGGAAGTACACAAGCTGAATATTTGCCTGGGAGCAAAGGAATTTCTGCTTCCTTCCTTCGAGACAGATGGTGTGTTACTAAAAAGTGTGGTTTCATGGTACACCACTCTCACTCAAAATGTGCAAAATGTACACACTATCGAGTGATGATTAATGAGATACAGACATACAAATTCTCGAGATCATAAGTTACTGTAAACTCTTCTGAGCATATTTGCATGCACAAGACACTTTAATATGTGGATTGCACAGCCCCTGGACATTACCATTTTTATTTATTTTTCTACTTTGTAAATTCTGTTTTTCTTCATATATTTTTAAATTGTACTGCACAGTTATTTATTTTAATTTTATATTTTTTATTCTTTCCTAGTTAAAGTTACCCTCTATTTTATTTTTCATATTTATTTCCTATTCATAGTCTTTTATTTTAAGGTCAGAGCAGTTGCTAAGCATTTCACTGCACATCGTACTGTGTACGTGACAAATAAAATTAAAATTTGAATGCAAATCTTTATACAACAGTCAGTTCACTTTTTTTTTCGCGGTGTTACAACAGTCTGACATATGGCACAGTTCAAATGAACTGGGATTTTATACACGCTATCATTTTCAATGTGGAAATAAGCCATTTCCTGTTAATTGGTTATATGTACGATTTATCAGCCCAATACGTAGACAGGACAATAATAAAAGTACAATAAATAGTTATTATTGTGCAGTTAAAACAACTGAAAGCAACTGAAACCAAATATTTTGCACATTTTATCACTACATCACTCCACTTCTGATATGCTTTACACATAACTATTAAAATTAACTCTATAGATCTATATACTACTACCGATTAGTAGACTGCCGCAAAGTGCAATAAAAATTAAATAAAACGTTTTGGTCGTGAACGATTCAAAGACTCGTACACAAAAATCATACTCTGTCGTGTCGCCCCCTACTGACGTAACGACGTAAACTGCAGAAAGCGTCACTGAAGGAGTCTGAACGAATCTTTCAGTGAAAAGATTCGAGTCACGGAGAAAAATCATAGTCCCTACCACCAGAAAAAAAAGTCTCAAGACTAAGTACTAGCCCTCAAATTTGAGAAAACAAAAACAAAAACTGAGAAGCTCATGTTTTAAACGTAGCTTCAGCATTACTCTGTAACATTCACGAGCGAACAGCTCATGTTTGTACAAGCAGTTAACGTCGCTCCTGCTTCGAAGAAAATCGGCGCAGCAAAGCTTTTAAAAACGACTTCGGAATAAATGCGCCTTTTAGAAACACACACACACAACATAGCGGCTCTGGATTCAGTTACAACAAACGCGGTTATTTGATAGTCTTGCACTAAAATCACAACACGGAGATAACACTATCTTTGCGAGTCCACTCAGCAGACTTTGGCTATTTAAACGTGACGGTTCTCTCGCCGTAGAGACTGTTTTTCCTTTTTTATCCGGGAACGAAATATTTCGACACAGTCATCCCAAACAACTTATAATAGCACCGATCCAGCAGCATGCAACACAAAAAAAAAACAGAAAAACCTACCTTTCGACTCAGCGTTGTCCCCGAATAGAAATAATATGCTATGCCTAGAACCCAAAGCACAGCGAAACATAATAATACCCTAGATTTCCTGCGCATTGCTGTGATTTTGGATGGTATAACGCAGTGGCTGTCTCGGGGTTTGTGCCGTGAAAAGCCACTGACGTCCTCGCTCTGCGTCTCGCTGTGGCTACAGCGCCCAACTAACACGAAATCACCAGCAGCAGCGGTTGGATAGAGGAAGAAGCAGGAAACAGCCAGCATCACCGGGTTAGAGGGGAAAGGGTAACCGACTTTAATCCAATCACGCTCCGCAGAGACGCGTACGGAGGAGGGGTTGGGGTGGAGACATCCATCGTCAGCCTGTACCTCAAGATGCGCCGAGGAATCATTGTTTGGTTCACGCTGAATTCTGACAAACACATTTTTGTTATATAGCTATGCTTTTTTTTTTACGAAAGTCATAAATGCCCATTTGTGTGATTACCTTATATTACGCACACGGCAATGTTTTGTGTCCGGCTGTTCCCTGATTACTAATTTATTAATTTTAGCAAACTGTTTTAAATTTTAAGCAACAAAACCAGTCTTAAGTGTTAATTGCTTAGTTACATGATCTGAAAGCTGAATAAATAAACTTCCCATTAATGTATGATTTGGATGGATATTTGAACGAGATACAACTATATGAAAATCTGGAATCTGAGGGTACAGAACAATCTAAATGCTGAGAAAATCATCTTTAAAGTTGACCAAATTAAGATCTTATCAATGCATATTACTATTCAAAAAATACGTTTTTAATATATTTTTGGTAAGAAATTTACTAAATACCTTCATGGAAAATGATCTTTACTTACTATCCTAAGAAAAAAGAAAAAATCAATCATTTTGACCCATACAATGTATTTTTGGCTACAAATATACCCCAGCGATTTAAGTCTCAAACAGCTATAGCCTATTTATGAATAGAATGTTGTATATTTTAATTGGTAAAAATTTACTTTTATATCACCAGGTTGTTATATTAATCAGCATTAAATAAAAAATGAAAAAAAGTTGTTTAAATTACAAAAGTTTATTCTGTATTTAAGGTACTTCTCTCTTCTGTGATTCAGGATTATAGAGTTAACCAAAAAGAAAACCATAAAAAAATTTATTTCTTTAATTAATTAAAAACTCAAACTGAAAAGAAATATATAGAAAAACTATACAGACATAATAAAAACAAATAAAAATAAAGATAATAAATGAAAATACAATAAATATTAAAATAATAAATTAAAATAAATACTATCTCAAAGGTAGTAAACCAACCACACTGTAATTGATATCAGCAAATTTACTTACTTTAATTAAAATTATTAAAAAAAACTTTAAAAATGACGGTGTCTATTTGGCACAGAGGATCCATAAGTGGGCAAAATAAATTGTACATCTGTTCTAATTAGGAAACAATCTCATCTGACGACCTGAGGGTGAGTACTGTACATTTTCAGCAATTTCTTTTTATTTTGGGGTGAACTATTTCAAATTTAATTTAGACTTTGGGACCCTGTATAAGTTTGCAGAAGGCCCCTGGTTGAGAACCACTTCAACCCGTAGTTACCGTCCAGTGTGTCAGCCCCAAGCTTAATAAAAAAATGCCACTGGAATGAAAGCAGTTTTCCACTTTGATGCCGGATGTCTGCTGGAATCTCAATGAGATTTAGTTTAAATATTTGATAATAAGATGAGCAGTGCCGGAACCCTGCAATAGCTGTCTGATGACTGATTTTAGCCGATAGTGACGTTAATTTATTCATCAAAATGGCTCCACTGGGTGTCTTTTAAAACCTGTGGGGAAAAAAAGCCAACTAATGTATAGATAAAAAATGCTTTAAATTATCAGTAGCCTACTGTAATGAATAATAAAAGCTACAGTTAGACAAACTTGTTTCTTCAGTTTTAAATAACAAATTCAAATTTCACCTCAGATCCATAGTGATTTTGAGCCATCTGATAATTTGAATAAAGGACGAGATTTAAAAACACTGCTGCACTTCCAAGGAAACACTTGAATGACCTACTTTTCATATGATGACAAGCACTGCAGACTGGATCTTTATGTACACACAGCGCTGCAGTTAAAGATTTGGGCTGGCAAGTGGCACCCCATTCAATCCCTTTTCAAACTTGAGCGAAGCACTTATCCTCAGATTGCTCGAGGACAGCTGTTGATGTTGTAAGTGTGCTGTAAATTGATTAGGATTGAGCGTCTATGAAATAACAAATAGCCAGATGATTCAATCACGATGTGCCAAAACTCAGGCCTCTCAAAGATAACCACATTATAAGGAAAATGCTTACGTTATTTGTGGATGACACCAACACATAGGTTACATACAAAACTGAAAACTTGCTATCTGAAAGAATGTATAAAATATATCTAAATGTGAAATAACCTTTAGCTTTTAAGGACGAAATTTAAATATCAAGATTTTCAAATGTCATCCAGGAATAGAATAAAATCCATATCTACAGTATTTCAAGTTTTAAGCCATTTTCTGTATCGGGATTGCCATGATCTCTTGCATCACAACATAAATCTGTCAGCCTTCCTTCATAACAGAAAAATCCCAAATGACCTATACACTACTCCGGCACTATTCAAATTCTAGCATAAATAGTTTATAGTCAAAAACCAATACAAGCCTCAAGAACGTCTTTAAACACCACATTATTATTATTCTGTAACTGTGTGGTTGTGCATTTCCTGCTCATAAACTTGGCATCTAAAACTTCTTTACCGTGGGAACATTTGGCTCATTTCCTACAACTGCAGAGTACGTATCATTTCCTGTGGCATCCATGTTTTCTAAAAGGTATGCTTTATTACTCCCTCAACCTCACAACCTTTTCAGTCCCCCCAAATCAGCTTTTTTTTATCTAGAATCCCTTAAGAGGAGGAACGAAAGTAAAGTCTATATGCTTAAACTGCTTAGGCAGGGAATATGATTACAATTTTCTCTTGTTGGTGGTAACAAAAATATGCTTTATTCTCTCATGTCATATGAGTATCCCTCTGCATAAACACACAGTAGATATTTAGCCATTCAGGGGAACAGTTTTCATTCTGATGACAGGTTCTCAATGTACAATCATGTACAAAAGATGTAAAATAAGAGGCTTTCGGTTCTGAGATACAGCCTGGGGCGTTTTTAAAAATGTCCAGGGAGTTTATGGAAAATAAAGATCTCCTAGTGGCTATAAAAGGTCAACATGTTTTTATGAAAGCTCCATCTCCATAGGGAAATAACAGCATTCTCAAAATTGGCTGCTGGACTATATGACAACATGAAGTCAATGACCACTCTTAACCTTGATTGAAAAAACAATAACATTCGAAAACAATTTGATTTCCTAAGGACATCTTGTCATATTTATACCGGGGCAACACGTCAACACTTTCACTGAGTGATTCAACCTCAAATTTAACGCCAGCTGATGATGATAATAAACGCATGCGCATGCGTGAAATATGATAGAACGTGAGAAATAACATTGGAACTCTTTAATCTTTAATCTAAGTATGCAATTCTAATTGTCATGCAAAATTTCAGACAGAAATCCATGCTCTGTGAGCGTGAACAGGGCTGTTTTAATCTTATATTATTATTTTTTATAACGTGTCTGTAGATGTGTACTGTGAGCAAACGTCTGTTCCCTCTTCATTCAATGGTTTGTTGTATCTAAGGGCCTACATTTGTGCATTGACCCAGACTAATGAGGCAAATCTGTTTTTCAACAGACTTGGCCATCGTCCACTGGTCTGATCATCCCTGCCAGCTCCTGGGTGCCGGCTGGGATGCTTTCTGCCCTGTTTTATTCCTTTGCTTACATGCAAGACCCCCCACAGACACTAATTCTAGGGTACCCACTATTACTCTCCTGAACAAAGGAAATGAAAGCCGGGGAAACTTCAAACAGGAATGGCTGCAGAGCTTCTGTGAACCTGATAAGGTTGTTGCAACTCAACAATACAAACCGGGTCTTCTAAACCCCATTCCTGGTTCTGGTTTATTTTGCATGTCCCTTTTGACACACCCTGGAGTTTTTTCTAAAGAATTTATGACCTGATGACCTCAATCATGTATGTTTGAACTGAGGCAAGTGTTGGATGCGCTCCAGGAATGTGGTTGGGAATCACTGCAATGTATGTCCTATGGAGCAGTTGTGAAACAGCTCCACCATCAGTTTGCCCACCAAACGCACATCTGTTTGTTTGAATCTGAAAGCCAGAATATCATAGTCAACTTGTTCTTGGATCCCTCCTGGATAGTGTGATTAACATGGTTGTCAGCAATACTAAAGCACAACTAATGCTAAAACAACTGAAGAATTTTTGAAGAGCCTAAAGTGCTTTAGCATGTGCAACAAGTTTTCGGTTTTGTTTTTTTTTTGAATAGCCAACAGATTAAATCCATCATGATGTTCTACAAAGAGCTAAAGAGAGCTCCAACAGACTTTACTAGAAGTTTCTAGTGAGCCTTGATTGGCTGGTTTAGGTGTGTTTAATTAGGAGTTGTAGCCGCAGGACAGTGGCCTTCAATGCATTCGTGATGATTGGGCCAGAGTTGGTAAATCCAGCTCTAGACACATATCGGATCAAGTCTGCCAGATTCAACATAAAAATGTTCAAGATACACTGAATCTGTTACATTTTTTATATTTTAGTATAAAACGTGAATTTTACCTACTACCCTGTTCCTTAGTTCATTAGCAGACTGAGTAGGTCCTGTAGTGTACATTACATTGTAAATTGAGTTCCATAGAGCTAGTCAGGAACAATAAAGATTATTAGCGATTTAAAACATAGCAAAAGTGACCCTGGAACACAAACCAGTCTAAAGTCACTGGTGTATATTTGTAGTAATAGCCAAAAATACTTTGTAAGGGTTAAAATTTTTTTTTTTTTATTGGTTTCACATAGGGTTTTTTGCACTCACTCTGGACACTGAACTTTACTCTCCGCTCCACCCAATTCAGACCATTGCACACTTTCATTCTGCATCTGTACTTATCTGTTATTTGCAGTTGGGGAGAAGGCTACGGGGGGATAAATGAGTGGAATTTACATACCATTTGCCCCCTGTATGCCTTTTTAATCAATTCACTATTTCACTCTTAATTCCATTGTGTGTACATATACTTACTTATATATTCATATTCAATTCTACATTTATTCTATTTTATTTTATTGCTAGTTATTTTGTTATATTTATTTACTGTACCTATTTTCATATTCTACCTCTATTTTGCCATTTTAATTGTTTTCTAATGTGTCAACTTGTTGGGGCAGTCGTGCAATACATTTCACTTCATGTCATACCGTGTATGTATGTGAATGTGACAAATAACATTTGAATTTGGTTGCTCTTTTAAGCCAAAAATCATTAGAATATTAAGGTCATGTTCCATGAAGATATTTCCCACTGTAAATATATTAAAACTTAATTAATATCCATTGCTAAGAACTTCATTTGGACAACCTTAAAGACGGTTTTCTCAGCATTTCGATTTTTTTGCACCCCCAGATTCCAGATCTTCAAATGGTTGTATCTTAGCCAAATATTGCCCTGTCCAAAAAAAACATACATCAATAGAAAGTTGATTTCTTATTTATATATCGCATTTGACTCTTGGTTTTGTGGATCTAAATCACAGACAAGCTTTCCAGCTAATGTAATAAATTGACCTCTTTCATGTTTCCTGCACAATCACATCTACACCTTCAACAAAGACAAACCCTGGTGGTCCCCCTCCTTCATATTTCCTCATGGATCCAGTAACATCACCAGCCTTTACAGTGCATGTTGATCATGTTGTTATATTGTGATGATGTGTTCACATAGTTGTACATTTATTCAGTCTGCATCTGAGGTTGTTCCTGTTTTGCATCTAAATTCTCTTCAAAGAGAACCTCAGGAACACGATGTTATTGCACACTGCAGTACAGCTTAAAAAAGTCGAGGCACACCAGATCACTTGATGTGGCTGCTCTATAAATGTTTAACACCATTTTTACAATATAGGTCTAACGGGGTGCATTTTTAATTGGTTATTTGTCTTCCAGGAGACACTTTCACAGTACACTAATTTTAGTGTGTCCACCTGGAGCAGCCTCGGGTTAATTGGTTTACTCAGAAGCACAATCCTGAGATGGGATTTCATAACTTCATTTCAGGACTTATCAGTTGGGGTAAGCCTCTGTAACACCCATACTCTTTGATAGGTCTAACTCTTAAAAGGGTTTGTCTAAGAACATCAGTAACGGTCGGTTACACAGAAAATGAACTGTTCTCAGAAAAAAGCATCCTGTTTATCAATTAACAAAAATGAGGAGGTACAAAATACATAATTGCCAAAGACTTTCCCCCTTTATCTAGAGAGATTGTTCACCCAAAAAGTAGCATTGTGTTATTTATTCACCCTATTGACTGTCCCAAACCTGTACGATTTTCATTTTGCAGAACACAAAAGAGTGTTTTGTAGAACACTGGGAATCAAACAATGGAGCCTCTATTGACTTCCATTGTATAAATGATCAAAATAAGTCATAGGTTTGGAACAGCAAGAGGGTGAGTAAATGACGACACGCATTTACAGATTTGGGTGAACTGACATAAACCACATTTCTTTAAACATTCCTATACTCATCCATAATTATAAAAGAGTAACTAAAAGTAAACATGACAAATAACAGATCTATTCACTTCAGGCAGAGGATGCATTTTTTAGACTGTGTACTTTTCTTCCCCTTGTCTTTGAGATTTGTGATAGTGTGTGTAACTATTGTACAGTTCGTTGAACACTTCCTTGACACCCATTTGAAGGGTGGTGTTTAAAAACTTAATGTCTTGTTCAACACAATGGTCCAGGATACAGTATATTCCCTCTGTTAGATGTGCTTTAATTTCCGGCTGAAGCGTGACCTGGGAAATCAAGAAAACTCATAGTTAGAGTACACAATGACAGCGATTATCTACAAAGTGATTGTTCAGTCCAGTAACACGAGTCTCAGGCCAGTTAGAGGTCAAATGCATTTCACACTTGTTGACAAAAACAATTGCCTCTCAAATCACACTGGACAATGCGTTCCTTCTTTCTAACTCGACCTCTGGTTTGTTAGACTAGCGTTATTCATCGGATCAATCCCAGTGCATCAACTCTCAAGCTATAATTGTGCGGTTTAAGGTTTAAGACACGGAGTAAAATCTTCTAGAATATTCTTGCAAATATTGACAGGCAGTTCATGAGAGCAGAAATACAATTTCAGGAAGGATGCGAGTAGAAACTGTCACAGGCATGTGGCAGATAAAAAAAAAATCGACAATGACTAGTGCCTCACCCTCTGCAATTCACTGACATATTGTGCAACAATGAATGAAGAAAGGACGGTGAAATCTTCAGCGGTATTGGCAATATGAGTGTACATCCTCTCCACCAGCATGGCACACTTCAGAAGACTCTCTTTGTCTTTCTCAGAAGCTGAAAAAAGAGAGAGATCAAAGTAATTGTAATATTTTAATTAGAACTGTTAACGCATGTGATTAATTATGCTTAACGCCGTTGGTGCATTTAATTAAAATCTAATCATTAACTCTAATTCAAAAAACGTGGCATGACCTCCATAAGACACGTCTGTAAACCTTTAGACGGGTGTGCATATCGATATACATTTTACATTTAATATTGCATACTTTCGGCACCTTTAATCAAAACATTAAAAAAAAAAAAACTCTCAAAGAATTCTCCAATGCTCACCAAGGCTGCGTTTATTTGATCGATTTATTTTGTACAGTACTACTACAATGTAAAATAAATATTTTGTATTTAAATTACATGATCCTTTAGAAATGATTCTAATATGCTGATATGGTGCTCAATAAATATTTCTGTAACTCTTTGTGTAATACATTAATGCATTAATTATGCCTTGTAATGCACTTTACAATGCATTATACAGTCTCATGAATTCCATTCATTGTTACCATGCATTTTAAATGTGGTTATAATTATTTACAACAAGATAGAAATGTTACATTGCACATTGTGAGTAATTATAATGAATTTTACCCTTTAATAAACCTTCATAATGCATTATAAATAAAGTCCACCAAAAACACTTTCTCATTGGACCTGCACAGATCTCACAGGTGATCTATTTTGATCAAAAATGAATGCATATTTAACAGATAAATGTTTTTAGCATTCAAATGTTCTGTAAGAATTATTTTATTATTCAGTGTACAATTGTCTGATATATGCAAGTACTCCCAAAACCCATTAATTACACATTTTATTCTCTTGCTTTAAAAAGGAACGGAACATTTTTAACCACCAATCATTAATTTAAAAAAAAACATTTTAGCTTCTAAATATGAATCCTGGTTAAATCTTTTCAAAGCCAGATAATCTGTCACAGATAAGAGTGAGCATCAAATTCATGTTTTAAGAAAGCTTCACAGTAAGATTGAAATTGCCTCACATCCAAATACATTTCAGTTCTGACAAAACTTTGATGTCAAATATGAAAGTCTGAGAAATAAAGAAAGACTAATAAAAAGGCTTCAAATCTTAAATCATAAAAAGAATTCTCAATTCAAAAAGGCTATGCCTTCAGTGCTAAAATGTGTTGAGCCCTGAGCTTCAGGATCAAATTCAACCCGCTTTCTTCATGGATTTTTTTCTTCTTCCCTTCACTTTGAAATTCAATCCACAGAGCCACAGTCTGTGCGTGTCTGTTTGTGAACACGGCTCAACGATGCGCTTGTCTCATTAGGTGAATCATACCTCAAAGAACATCCTTCTGTACAATTCAGTGCAGCTTGTAGAAGAGACAGTATCAGGAGATATATGGCTCTATTGATACTCAATAAATTACTCATTGGTTGAGAACAGGACTCTTTTTATATCATATCACTCGTCAGCATCAGGTGCTTTCCAGAATCTTTTTTTCTCCTACAGCCAACAACAACTGCAGACATGCTGACAAGAAAGGGCCTTTGAATTCATTGATGTTAAATTTGTTTGCTTGTACAGAAGTCTTATGTAAAAGGTTACAACAATGGAATAATTAAAATATTAACAGCCAGGCATTGATACACAGCATTGATATTTACACAACTATAATACCCACTGATTATCAATTAAATAGCATTTATGCAACGGTGGTAAAATTGATATCTCAATGTACTGGCATTATTATATACATATACTGTTCAAATGTTTGGGGTCAATTAAACTTTTTGAAATAAATAAATGTTTTAGTTATCAAGAATGCATTCAATTTATCAATAGTGGCAGTAAGTACAAGTATTATATTTCAAACAAATACTTTAGGGTTAGGGTTATTTAGTGAAAGATTGTAATATGTAACATATTATGTTTCTTGAGCACCAAATTTCTGAAGGGTGTGACACTGAAGATTAGAGTTAAGGCTGCTGCAAATTCAGCTTTTACATCACAATTGACATTTGGAAACAATCAAATATAAAATAGTTATTTTAACTATCATAACTGTATTACTTTTTTTTTTTTTACAAGTAAATGTAGACTTAGTGAGCAGAAGAGATTTAACTGTAGGTAACCTTTAAATATAAACACTGTTCTGAACGTGGCTAGTATTAGGTATGCTTACCTCTGTCAGAGTCGCCCCGCTGTCTGCCTTCATGCATGACCGATGAAACCAAGCGATAAAAGCAATTCAGGAAGGTGGGAGAAGCCTTCAGCATCACCTGCAAACATTTAAAGCTTTCAAAACCGGTGCACAGCTGGGCTCAGTGTGAAATCCATGGGCCTTTAGGTTTATCCAATGAATGCAAAAACATCTGACCCTGAATCAATTCTAATTTATTTTATTTTTCAAATGTTTTTTTTGTTTTTCAAATCATGTCCAGTTGTTTTGACATGACCATTTAAAGTTTCAAGTATGAGAGTATTTAAGTGAAATTTCACCCCCAAATTGGTTGGACTTTCTGGTTACCAACATTACAACAAAACAAACTATTTCTTGATGAACTATTTCTTTAAGAGTGGCAAAAACAACTAATAGCAGCTAAGTTTGAATTAACAGGAATTAGTAATGTGGACATTCCAATTAATTGATTAAAATCTCTGATTTAACATGCAAGTCTCCTACTTTCACCGCAAGCAACCCGTACACCCTGAAGTCTTACACTGTCCCAATATTCCTTACCTACACCACACACTATGACCTTTCCCCTCGGGATATGTGGCAACTTCCCAAACTACGTTTTAATTTTCACTCATATTATCTGCAAATTAAACGCTTCTCTAGGGCACTGTAATATTCACTCCTAAAAACCAAGCAGCATTAGCCTGTAATACACCTATTTGCATAAACCTATGGAAACATCAGCATTATCCAAATTCATCTTATGGAACTAATTTACCAATTCAGTTTAATGTACCATATTTAACATGATATCCACTGTTTCACAATAAGATCAATTTGCTGTATTTTACTCAAACAGTCAGTCTGAGCAACAATGTTTTTCATCTCAAGAAATATTCATTTTTCCTCTGCCAGACAGAGTATGTTGGGTGTGTTCATGAAACAAAATCCTGAAAGCCATATTAATTATATAACATTTTCCCAACGCAAGTGCAGATAAACAGATGTCAGTGACCCGTCTCTGGCTGATGTGTTAAGTCAATTTAAAACATTTTAGGATAGAATTCAAACTTGAAGGAATACAACAATGAAAAGGACTGTCTTTTATCACGTTTAGGCTCTTATGTGTCTCTCCCTCCCGTCCCAGGAGACTCACCTGAGGGTAGCAATGGATAGTCGCGAACAAGGCTTCATGGACGGCCTCAAAAACAGCATGGTAGTCCTCCATGGAATGACTGTCGAGAGGCACAAACCGCAGGGCACCCAGAACCACAATGACATGGTGTGGGTTGGAGATGTTTGCTTCACTCTGCCGGAGCAGGACAGTTAGAGTCTCCAGAGTTGGTAATGTCAGCATATGAGTCCGAGAAGAGATCTTGCTGGACTCCTTTATAACAAACTAAAACCAAGTTGGAAAAAAAAAACAAAAAAAATGTAAATGTAATGTCTCTTTATTCAATCTCAAAAAAGTATATGTGAGAAGAAAGAGACCATATTGCTGTAAGTTAAAAATGTTTAATAGAAGGCTACGTTTATTGGAATGAAATACTTTTAAAAAAACTAAATATTTGATACAATAAAGCTATAATATTGTAAAAATATGGCAAAGCTGAATTTCCAGCACCATTATTCCAGTCTACATGATCCTTCAAAACATACTGCTAATATGCTGATCAAGAAGCATTTCGTATTATTATCGAAGTTAAAAATGGTTGTGCCTCTTATTATTCTTGCATAAGCCATGATAAGAATAAACTCAGGACGCTTTTATGAATAGAAAGTATTTTAGATATAAATCTTATGTAAGATGTCTTAAAAACCAGGCTGACATTTGGCAGTAATCTTCAAACGTAGCACAATATCAGTTCACTTTCTCGCAGAATACTTTTCAACCGCAGAGCAAACGATCAGTGCTATAAAATATTAATCACAAAAGTGACGATTACAGGGCTTGTTCTATATTTGTGTACTAGTATAGGTGTGTGTGTACAACATGAGGTGAACAAAGCCTGTGCTCGCTGTGGAGAACTCTGCTAGCGGCAGCTCTAGTAAGTCAAGTTCTGACACTGAGAAGAAAAGTGCAGTGATAAAAGTAACCTGACAGGCACACACAGTCCTTTTCTGAGTGAACTCGGTGACATAGACAAGACTTTGAAATCTGACTTTTCCAGGCAGATGAATTTTAATGCTAAATCAAGACAAGAGAGAGTCAGGGTGAGGTATGTGATATGTATTACAGAGCTAGCTGCATGGTGTTTTTCACTGCCATCTCTCTAGGCACCCTTAAAGGAACGTTACAGGCTCGATAGAAGCAAAGCTTCATAGTTTTTATTGCATAATGTCCCATGGTTTTTATTTAAGCAAGACGTCCAGGAAATTATTTACAAGGGAAATAAACAGTGATATGCAATTGGAGCTTTTAAAAGTGGAAACGTGAGCCTCATGTTTTTTTGTTAAAGTACTTCTTCCTTGTGTATTAATTAAACTGTAAAGGTATCTTAATTAAATGATATTTTTCTTTGTTCTGCATTTTTTTGTTCCTCGGTTTTGGAGGACAATACTTCCCTCAATTTTTAAATTGTTACAAAAAAAGTAGGATAACGTGGTAGTTTTCTCTTTAAAAGATGATCGCATTAAAAAGAGACAAGTACAACAGAAATGCATGTGTGATTAATCTTATTCAGGGAGATAAAAAACATCAAATGGGAAACAAATTGAAAACAGGTAATACTTACAATGAGAGTAGATATGATTTGTGGGGTGATGAGCCAAAAGGCCTTTGAGCAATGTTTTGAAAACTGACAACAGGCAAGCAGCTTTATTAAAGTTACTGTGGCCAGAACCTCCTGTGAAAGAATAAACAAAAAACATAATCAATGCACAAATGCTACAAATATACTTAGAAACTCTTAAAAAAAATGAATTTTGTTAACTTAATCTTTTAATGTCAACTTCAGTGGTCCAGAATAGAGGGCCGGGTTCTTTCAGATATTTAGAAAAGATGCTTGGGTTCGGGTCGGGCTTGGTCACATCAGCGCGAATGGGCGCCTGTGTTAAAACGCGCTTTTTGCCCCCCGTGCGCTGATGCTCTCATCTGTTGACATATCCGAATGCGTTCCTTACAGTTGCTTAATAAAAGCGGGCTTTCCACACAAAAAATGCATGTGTCATTAGTATGAGAAAAAAAATAGATCGGGCTGGGATTGGGCTGGAACATAAATATCTTAATGCCTGTCTGGCTCGGGTCGGGTTCGGTTACTGCTCTGTCAGACGCGGACCGGGCTCGGACAGTAAAATGCGGCCCGATCCGCACTCTAGTCCAGAATAAAGTCACCCAATGAATCTGGCGGCAGACTTTTAAATATACAACCTAAGACTGTCATTCAATTAAATAATAACAGTTAATAATTACTAATTATTTTTAAGCAAAGAAAACCTACTAATAGGCCTTTATGTGATTATTAGTCTCAGTAATTTGTCTGAATAACATTCATAGCTTGATTTATGCAACAGCAAAAAGAGCACTAGGGACTGAGACATAAAACATCAAAACCTGAATAACCGTATTAAGCCTGTAAACAAAGGGATGGCATCATGTGAATGTATCATCTATTACACTATATCAGTACACATAACAATAAACACTACAAGAATCTTACAGTGCAGTGGCCTCCTTCAATCTTTGCTGGCACAAGTCCCTCTCTGAGCATCAGCAGTAATAGATGGAACTGCTCTTGAGAACAGCTGGACACCAGCTGATTTAGCAGCTCCTTTACTGGCCCCTCCAGCTCCTTCACGTCTGACAACGACAGCCACGTTCCTGATGAAATGATTGAAAGACTGTTTACAGAACAGGCAGAGGGTTCACAAAAATATGGGCCATCAATTTACCCAAGTCAAGCCAATGTTTTGAAAAGTTTTAGGATACCGTACCTGACAGCAGCGCATGGATACTCTGCAAAATCTTGGTATGGAGTTCTTCAAGATCTGTCACTTCAGTCGTTTCTGCAGCCGTGTAGAACGCAGAGAGATAGTGAATTGATGAAATGAGGAAGTCCATAGGGCGAGGTGCCGGGCTGAGTTCCTTTAGGATCTGCAGGCAGAAGCTCCGGTAGAACGCCATGTGGGATATTTTCTCCTGCCCGTCATTTTCAGAGATTGAGGCTCTTGCTAGTCCACTCCTGATCATGACTGTTACCATTTCAACCGAAAAGGACTGAATCTTTCTACTTCCCTTGTGCATCAGCATAGCCTGTATGGCTGGCTCCATGACAGAAGTGGCCTTCTCTATTAAATGAGTCAAAGTCTGATCCAGCAGTTTGTTCTTGCCGAGTCTTATGATCATTTCTTTGCAAAGCGTGCTTAAAGTTACCAGATGGAGTTGTAGCGAACAGAGATCCCCTGCATCCACAGCCAGTACTCCTGTGGCGAGGTTACTTTCAACCATGAAGGAGGTAAACTTCTCCAGATTGAGGAACATGCTGCTCTTCCTGTCGATTATGAGTTGAATTAGGGACTGAACAAAGTCTTGAACTGACTGAAGGAAAGACAACCAGATCGAGCTATCCAAACCCTTGAAGAGCGCCTTGCTGCTCAGAGAAAAGAGGGCTGTCATAGTTGCCTCTAAGAAATTACTTCCATGAACAACTTTCAGGATCATTTGAGAGTTTTTAACTGCCAGGAGCGAAGCCATAACATTAAAAAGCTCTTTAAACAATACAATAGATAGAGAGAGATCAATGCTTTCATCACATTGAACACAAGTAGTCAGTGTGAACAAAGTTAGAAAAAATTCTGAATAGTCTTCAGAGGACATTGCATTTGCATTCAGGAGACTTGTGACTTTGAGCAGCTGCTGTAATCGATCTGCCTGTGTTTTGGATATAGGTATGGAAGAGGTTTTTTTGACAGAGTTCAACACCTCTTGTCCGATGGCTTTCAGCCTCTTCGTGTTTGTTTCTTCATCTTCAACTCCAACCATTTCCATGCAAGGTTTCAAAAACGAAGGACTGACAGACTGAACGTGTGATGAGCCAAGCAGTCCAATAAATGCTTTGATGATGCACTTTATCATTGCAGAGAACATCTCAGGGAGCTCACAAAAAACAGGACTCTCGAGTAACTGCCTGGACATTAAGGAGACAGAGATCCCTGTGTTCTCCAAATTGCTTCCAGAGGCATCCAAACTCTGAAGCAAAGACTTCAACATGCATTCTGCAAAAACAGATGTGTCTTTTGGTCCAAGATAAGGGGCAATTAATGGAAGGTTGGAGGTAACAAGAAGCCAGTGGGCTGCCATATAAGTGCTGGCATTAACAGTACACAATTGAAAGTCCCAGATCTGGTTGGTATCGAGCATCATTGAAAGTTCTTGCCTCTTTAGAATAAACTGAGCCATTTTCTGCATCTCTAATGCATCTGATGTTTCAGTAGATGGTTTGAGCAAGCGTACCTTCAGCTTGTTAAACGTAAGGAGATTCTGTAAAACTTTACTAAGTGGACTGTCTATGTCCCTAAATGTCAGGGCTTTGTCCACTAAAGCGCCACTCTGTGAGACTGCCGGTGATGTGTACTTAAAACAGTTAATCTGGAAGAGCATATCCACCTCAACCAAAGTATGAGTCAGCAGAAGAATCACCTCTTGGATCTTTTCCATCCAAGGACCTTCGGCGACAAGGTTCTGCTTCAACAGGTCTTCAATAACCTTCAACATCTCCATCATGAGATTCTCAGTCTTCTTCACGATCGGCACCGGGGTGGTATTGTCCAGGGTCTTAAAACCGAAGAGTACAGCATTGAGGAGCAAACTCAAAGAAAACATTTTCAGCACCAAATCCGATGTTTCATCTTGGATGTGGGGGAGAAGGCGGAGGCTCTGCATCTTTTTTAAAATGAGCCAACAGATCTCAAGATTTTGGCTCGGAGGATTGTCTAGCAAACACTGATTCAGGGCCTTTTGTATGGTTTCAGGCAACAACGGCGGTCTCAATTCATCTGCTGCAGGCCGACACACTACATCAAGCAGCTCTTCTATAAGTTTAGGCAGCTGTCGGAGTTTGGCATAAGTTTGCAAGACGGCAGACATGAGTGCTTCTCTGGCTTTCCTTACACGTACTTCCATGTTGTCTGCATCAACCCACACAGCTGAAAGGAGCTCATCTAAATCTGGCTCCAGGATATGGTGATTCAGTGCTAGCAGAGCTCTGAGACAGCGGTACCAAGCTGGGATGCCCATCTGGGTATTGTTAAATAATAGGCGAGCCAGTTTCCTGTAGAACTTCAATTGCACCTCTCCATGTTGTATTCTGTCTGCAGCCACATTGTAGATATCACCAGCCAAACAGGAGTTCACGAGGTTCTCCAGAGCGAGTAAAGCAATACCCCAGTTCAATGCATTACATTTCTCATCAATATCCAGTTCATCTGTGAACCCCAATCCAGTAATGAGCTTAGTCATGAGGTGGAAGATCACTTGCTTGTTTTCTCCTCCTTTACAAAATGAATCTATGGCAAATTTAAATAGCAAAGTGAGAGAATTTGATTTAACGGCATAAAATAAAGCCTCTTCCTCTTTGTTAGTTCCTTGGACATTAAGTTTTAAAAGGATTATATTGGTGGGGCCTTGCAAGCCCTTCCCCACATTGCGCTTTTTGGCCCCAGCTTTATCCTCTGATGGTAAAACTTCTCCCTTGTAGGACAGCAAATGATCAGGGGCGAAGAGCGCTGACTGAAGAACAGCGTCCACTTTGCTCCGGATTTCCTTGCTCAGATGATGGCGAATCTTAACATCATCCTTCTCAGTCCACACTCTAGTATTCAGCAAGTGTCTGAGCAGGAGAAGAGGATGAAGAAGGTGTGCCGTTACCTGGGAAAACACTCGGTTGGAATTTGCCTGCTGTTTCTGAACTGTAAGGTAGGTGCTGAGAACAAGGAGGAGAACCTCAAAGACTTTGAGAGAAAGAGGCTCCTCACTTTTCTGCTGCCTGAGCTGCATGCTGGACAAGCCACAGACTCGATTCAAGAGCTCCACTAACAACTCATACTTAGCAGTGTAGGTCACGGAAAGCACCGGAGAGGTCAAGATGCCATGGCAACAACTCAGAATGGTGTAGAAACTGACAGATTTGAATCCTGAAGAACAGTCCAAAATCCTGTCGTTGATGATCTAGGATAAAATGTAAAAATTACATCAATTGTTTTATATTTTTATAGACCAAAAAAATCCTTAAAATTTCTTTATGCTATATTCATTAGTTTTGATCAGTTTTACTCTGAATAAAATTATATCTAATTTTAGACATCAAAAACAGGATTGCCAAAATGTAATATTTTATCTTTTAATTTAAACATGTATAAACTTTTAACAAAAACAACATTTAAAAACTACCGGTTGCAAATAAAACATAGTATACTTTGTATACATTTTTGTGCATGTTTTAGTTATTCTAGTGTTGTTATAGAAAAAGTGTGCATTAACAACTTGACTTTCATTTTGACTTATTTGAAACAATCATATTCTTTCTAAAAAAAAAATATATATAAAAAAAATACCAGATTGTGGGGGTATTTATTTTTTATCCTTTTTGTATCAACAGCACAAAAGAAAAATCTTTACTAATACTCAAGCAATATTGATGAAATTAACTAAATTAAAGAGACTTAAACTCTTTTTTTACTGTGCATTAATAAATATAATTAATCTTAATCAAAGTGCGGTTGGGTTATTTTGCCTAGGTTAAAAAATATACTTATTTTGTTAGCATGTTTTTCATTATGTTTTATTGTATTAGTGTTTTTTTTATATTATATTATATTATATATATGCACACACAGGTGCTGGTCATATAATTAAAAATATCTTCAAAAACTTGATTTCACTAATTTAATTCAAGAACTGAAACTTGTATAATGAATACATTCATTCCACTCAGACTGATTTATTTCAAATGTTTATTTCTTTTAATTTTGATCATTATAGCTGACAACTAATGAAAACCCCAAATTAAGTTTCTCAGAAAATTTGAATATTGTGAAAAGGTTCAGTATTGAAGACACCTGGTGCCACACTCTAATCAGCTAATTAACTCAAAACACCTGCAAAGGCCTTTAAATGGTCTCTCAGTCCAGTTCTGTAGGCTATACTGACTTGACATTTGTCCAAAAGACGACCATTGACACATTGCACCAGGAAAGCAAGACACAAAAGGTCATTGGAAAAGAGGCTGGCTGCTCACAGAGCTCTGTGTCCAAGCACAGTAATAGAGAGGCGAAGGAAATGAAAAGATGTGGTAGTAAAAAAAAAAGTGTACAAGCAATATGGATAACTGCACCCTGGAGAGAACTGCGAAACAAAACCGATGTAAAAATGTGGAGGAGATTCACAAAGAGTGGACTGCAGCTGAGGTCAGTGCTTCAAGAAGCACTATGCACAGACATCCTCTGTGTTTTCTGAGGTCCAAGGTCAATGCAGCACGTTGTGAAAGTGAAGTGACTTTTGGCCAGGTATGGTGACCCATACTTGGAATTTGTGCTCTGCATTTTACCCATCCAATGTGCACACACACACACACACCGTGAACACACACCTGAGCAAGTGCCACAGACTGATCACTCAATGCCACGCCGCATTGCTGCAGTAATTCAGGCAAAAGGAGCCCAAACTAAGTATTGAGTGCTTTCTAAAAGTCCTTTCTTTATATTGGTCTTAAGTAATATTATAATTTTCTGAGATACTGAATTTGGGGTTTTCATTAGTTGTCAGCTATAATCATCAAAATTAAAATAAAGAAACACTTGGAATATATCGGTCCGTGTGGAATGATTGTATACATTATACAAGTTTCACTTCTTGAATGAATTAGTAAAATAAAATCAACTTTTTGAAGATATTCCAATTATAAGACCAGCACCTGTGCATACAGTGGGTACGGAAAGTATTTCACTCTTTGTTATATTGAAGCCATTTGCTAAAATTATTTAGGTTAATTTTTTTTTTCTCAAATGTACACACAGCACCCCATATTACCAGAAAAACACAGAATTGTTGACATTTTCCAAGCAGGGTTCTGGCTGGGCCATTCAAGAAACGTCACAGAGTTGTTGTAAAGCCAGTTATTTTAGCTGTGTTCTTGTGGTCATTGTCTTGTTGGAAGGTAAACCTTCTCACCATCTTTGGAGTCCTTCATGTGTTTTTTTGCAAACTCCATGCAGGCTTTCATGCATCTTGCAATGAGGAGAGGCTTCCGTCGGGTCACTCTGCCATGAAGCCCCCGACTGGTGGAGGGCTGCAGTGATGGTTGACTTTCTACAACTTTCTCCCATCTCCCGACTGCATCTCTGGAGCT
>JAUCMU010000024.1:8069209-8079235 GCA_032275025.1 Enteromius treurensis
ATATCTTCATCTGAGACAGCTCAAACATGCAATTTAGTCTGGGACTAGCTTAAGCCTTGTCTGTGAAACTGGGGGTAGGATTATGAATTTTATTTTTTTAAATAATAAATTATTTTAATTAATCAGGAAGGACACAATAACTTAATCAAAAGTGAAAGGAAAGATATTTATGATGTTTCATATAAATGCTTAAAAACTCTTAAAAGTCTTATGGAACCCAAAGTTTTATGTGCACATATTGATTTTTTTATTTGGTCTAGTTTAGTCTTCTTAAATGCATAATAAGTGTTTCATCTGATACGTTGTGTTGTCCAGCATGCATTTCTCTGCTTGATTTCTAATAAGCCGTTCTGTACTTCCACAGGGCAACAGATTGTGCGCAAGTTGCGCGAGTCCCTTTTCTCCTCGATTCTAAAGCAAGAGGTGGGATTCTTTGATAAGACCCGAACCGGTGAGCTCATTAACCGCCTTTCAGCGGACACAACCATCGTCGGGCACTGCCTCACTGACAACCTGTCTGATGGGCTGCGTTCCCTCGCCCAGGCAGGGGCCGGAGTTGGCATGATGGTGAGATGCTTGTGATAGTTTGACATTGTAGCAGCTAATTCCCTTTACGAATATCACATTGTAACCATATATTTTATTAAGACAATATCCGACACTCGTTACTTCCTGGTCCGTTTCTAAAAACAGAAGATACAACAGAATGTGGTGATTGTAATGTTGCCGCACTTAAATTTTTTTGTAATGGTTCCTCATTGAACTATGTGTTTAAAGTATATGTGACACCTTTGAACTTTAGAAATTTGTCCATATTCATCACAAATTTTCTTTTTTTCCTCAGTTATATGTGTCACCTAGTCTGGCAGCTTTTGTGCTGATGGTTGTTCCTCCTATTGCCTGCTCGGCTGTAATTTTCGGTAGATTCTTACGATCCATATCGAGACGCACACAGGATGCATTGGCAGAGGCTACACAGGTAAGACGCCATGTTTCCTTTTAATGGAGCTTTATTGCACATTTTATGGCAGATATGGAAGTAAGCTTTAGACGGTTATCATTTGGCGGCTGAATTCATTGCTCTAATGCAAGCATAAAATACCAGGTAGCCAAGGAATCCTTTTACTCTGTAGCTGCTCTTCTCCATCTCCTAGTTGGCAGAAGAGAGGATCAGCAACATACGGACAGTCCGGGCTTTTGGAAAGGAGCTGACGGAGGTTCAGAAGTACTCTGAAAAGATAGACTACATTTTTGAACTGGCTAAGAAAGAGGCTGCGCTGTCTGCTGGATTCTATGGAGTGGTGAGATGCTTAAGTGTTGTGCAGATATTTAGGTTGTGTGCATGATTTGTGCTTTTTGTCTAGTAAAGTAGCTCTGTACTTCTGCTCTGAGGTTTTCATTTCTTTAACAGACAGGACTGAGTGGAAATGTCATCATCCTGAGTGTGTTGTATAAGGGAGGTCTGTTAATGGCCAGTGAGGCCATGACTGTTGGGCAGCTCTCCTCTTTTCTAATGTATGCCTTCTGGGTGGGCATCAGCATTGCAGGTACGGATATAAGGAATATTCATAATAACATATAAACTTAGGATGAAGCCAGTTTAACCGGTACTTCCAGGCTTTGGGCGCTTTCATTTTCACCTTTGCAAATTTGCCATTTCTGTGTCCTAATTTACATGAGAACATCTTTAACTTTCTAAGACACAAAACGAAACACTACAATCAGTAATAATCAATAAAGGAGAGGCATGGCATGCTTTATAATATAGTTATATAATGACTAAATTACACCAAGTTTTAAATTAGCAAACTCTGTAGAACCGAATAAATAAAGCAAATAGTAAAGCCTCCCACCATGTAGCATAACATCAGGCTAACAGCAAAATTCAACAAGGTTTTCAACGTTTGCAAGTGCTTGTACATGTTCATCTTATTTGGTGTAAGAAGCACTCTTTTACACTATCTAATCTTATATTCATATCATTTTTTTTTTATAATTATGTAAAATCTGACTTCTGCTGCACTGCAACTTATTTCTGAAGAACCTTGTGACTCAGAAGAATGGAGAGATGGCTGATGAAAATTCAGCTTTGTCATCACAGGAATAAAATAGGTTTTAAAATATTTTAGGAAAATATTGAACAAGAGACTTCAAAATAGTTTACGTTTTACTGTTTCAAAATCAAATATTTCGTATTTTGAAGTATTTTGATCATTAAAAAAACTACTGACCCCAAATACTCTACATATATTAGGACTTAGTACAGTCAAATTCAGAGCTTCATTTTCAGTTTCCACATTAGGAGGTTTGCATAAAATCCACTTGATTTAGGTTATCTGGTCCCAAGGCATGCTTTATCATTTTTGTAGCCAGTGTGCAACATGAGAGCAGGCAAAAGAATAGCTTTCTTTCAACACAGTTCTGTTGGGATTTCCCAACAAAACCACTATTGTGGGGGGTTGAGCATCTCACACACTGGGCCTTATTCATAGGTATAAACCAGTCTAGCTTTATCTATTTTGCCCTTTGCAGAAGTTTTTAAAGTACAACTTGTCATTTTCCTGTGAATTCATTTAAGGTTTCAGCTCATTCTACTCTGAGTTGATGAAGGGGCTTGGTGCTGGGACTCGTCTATGGGAACTAATGGACCGAAAGCCTGAATTTCCTCTCAATGGTAAACAGAAATACCTTAAATAGTGCATAAAATGCTAATTGGTTCCTAAGAAAAACTGTTTACCTTTTCATATGTAAAGTGCAGTGCCATACTTATTTTTGTGTTGTTTGTTTTTTCTTCTTTAGAAGGGCTTGTGTTAAAACCAGAGCAGTTAAAAGGAGAACTGGAGTTTCGTAATGTGTGTTTTGCTTACCCAACAAGGAAGGATTCCCCCATCTTCCAGGAACTAAGTCTTTCTGTGCCGGCTGGGTCGGTAATGGCAGTAGTGGGATCCAGTGGTTCAGGCAAATCCACACTGGTGTCACTATTGCTCCGACTGTATGATCCTGATTTAGGTGAGAACTGAAAGTAAGAACATAATAAAAAATCTTAATGACCCAGACATAACAGCAGTGATAATGTATAGATAAATGTGAGGTTTTAACTTAAATGCAGGTGTGGTCAGTGTTGATGGCCGTGATATACGAGACCTGAATCCTTACTGGTTGAGGAATCACATCGGTACTGTAAGCCAGGTAAAAAATTCCACCAGCAAAAAGAAAATCAGACAATCTGCATTTTATTCATTTCTGTGTGTGAATTTGTTTGTGGTAGGAGCCAGTTCTTTTCTCCTGCTCTATTGCTGAGAACATCGCTTACGGGGCGGAAGACCCGAGTCATGTCACAGTAGAGGACATCTACAGGGCAGCGCAGATAGCCAACGCTCATGACTTCATCCAGGAATTCCCTAAGGGCTATGATACAGTGGTAGGAGAGAAGGGGGTATTGCTGTCAGGTATGAGAAAATCTCATGTCTGTAACAGGACAAAATATTCTGTAAATAATCTTATAATTCACCTGATAATTTATGCATAACTACATTTATTTGTTGAACAGGCGGACAAAAACAAAGAGTCGCTATAGCACGAGCCCTGCTGAAGGTAATCTGTGCTCCATAGCATTTTACTGAATTTTAAAAATGGGTTGTTTATGAAAGAAATATTTAAGTCTATTTTCTCATGCTTTTTACAGAATCCAAAGATACTGTTATTGGATGAAGCTACAAGGTGAGATGCTTTTTGTGTGCTTCAACTTACAAATTCAATTGTACTAGGGATGCTCATTTCAGTTATTTCTCGTAAACCGACAACCGACGCTCGTTCTCCGATTATTAACCGTTAACTGACAACATTATTTTAAATGAGAATTGAATTAAAAGGATAAGCGCCTGTGACCCGTTAAAAATAATAATATTAATATCAACGATGGCTACGTCCACAAAACTAAGTCTTACCACTTTCTGACATAACAGTAGTCCATTTGAGGCGCAAGTTCTTTCATCAAACCTTAATTAACCGACAGCAGCTTTGCGCGCAGAGCGGAGCATATGAATCGCGCACAGAACACAAAACTGTAGAGATCTAATAAAACTTTCAGATGACACGCAGCTCATTTCTCCATCACTATAAGTTACACAAAATACACATAAAAACACGTAACACCCGGTAAAAGCGCATTTGTGCAGCAGAGCAGCTCTCCTGTTCCGTTCCGCGAACGCGGTTGTTAGTTCTGAACATTTCCGGATGAGTTCCGTTACAGAACGCGGTTGTCACTCCCTGTACTCAACAACTGTGTTCTGCTGCTGTCTGAATGTGGCCAATAAAATGCTATATATATATATATTTTTTTTTTTTTGTCAACACAATTTTATATAGGCTGTGAGTAGGTAAAATACTGAAATAAATAAATAAAATTACCTTTTAAACCAATTATCTGATTGTATTAATCGGTCAAACTTCAAATCGGTCGGTTAACGGTTAAACGGTTAAAATGAGCATCCATAACTTGTACTTAAAATTAAATACACTGATGAATTGAACATTTTCAAACTGTGGGATCTTCTGAAATAAGTTAACACATTTCTGAATGGGTAATTCCCAACTAAAAACACTTTTTTATATACAATATGAACATACATAATGAAAATTATGTATTTTTGTCTTTAGTCTTATCTATATCATCTTTTAAAATAATTTGAAAAATAACTAAAATCTTTAACTAAGTCATCAGTCTTTTTTATATATCTATTTTATGTGTGTCTGTGTTAATATAATTATATAGTGTTAAGAATTTATTACTTTAAAAAGATTGTCCTCAAGTTAAGCGTCAATTCTTTTACATTCACCTTTTCCATTTTTTTTTAAATTAATGACTCAGGAAAAAAAACAAAAAAACTTGGCATCATCCTTTCGGGGTCTCATGAAAAGTCAAAGCCTCGACTTTATCATCACATTATCTTGTTTTATGAATAGAACAGTACTGCATGAACCATAAAATCATGATTTTAAGAAGAACCGATTGTTGAAACTACCTTTTGCACAAGGTTTGTAATCAAACCTGTCGAAGTCTCAACCTCTTAACGTTTTGATTAATTTATCCTGGGATGTTCAATGCAGTTTACATGAACCTTTTTTAAACACTAGCATTAACATTATTTTATAATTAAAACCTTAAAAAATAGCAACCACATTTTCAAACCACAAAATGCACTTGCTTACAGAGAAATGTCAACTAATTATATAATACGACTTGCCCTGGTCTCTGTTTCAGTGCTCTGGATGCAGAGAATGAGTTCCTGGTACAGGAGGCATTAGAGAGGTTAATGGATGGCCGTACTGTGTTGATCATCGCTCACCGCCTCTCCACCATCCAGAGCGCAGATGCTGTGGCTGTGCTGGACCAGCATCGCGTGATGGAGATCGGCAGCCATGCCATGCTTCTTGCCAACGACCAGGGGCTCTTTCGCAAGCTGATGGAGAAGCAGGCCTTCCTGCAGGCTGAGCAGAAACAAGCTCTCTCCAAATAGGAGTCGCACACATTCAAACATGTTTAAAAGCATTTAATATTTTTTCTTATTGTGCACTCCAAAATGACTGAAATGTAGCTATTTATCATAAACTGCCAAGTAACTGGAAACCAGTTGTATACTGATCATTGTTAATTACAATGGCAGACAGTCACAGCAACATGCTGTGGACCTAAATAAATACTCATCTGAGTTGTGAAAAACACTGCTTTTTAAATTGTTTTATGCTTTCATAGTCCAAGAAAAACATTAAGCTTGAAAGGAATATGAAGGCGAAAGTTACTTGATGCTACTGCTACTATTACTTGTAGTAAATCATGTCAGTCCTTTATTACATATAGGGAACGGGGTGATAATCAGTTTATTGAGTGTGTACCTAGAGCCTTAGTCATGAAACACAAGGAGAATTAATTTCTGTGTAAACTGCACATACAACAGTTGCATTTGATTCACTGGGAATATTTACACAAGAATGATTTATGAAAACGTAAATTAATTTCATGTACACAAATCCGTTCTGCGTATGTTTTCTAAAGAAGTACTTTGTGAGGGTAATTACAGACACGATGGTGCTTCTGTCCTTTCTTATCACCTTTGGTAATGACACAGATGTCAGTGAATCGTGCCTAGATCATAAACCGCAAAGCTTTTACTGGGATACTCCAACCCAGTTACAGTGCCATTGTTATTTATCAATAATGATGGAAGATAACGTTTTAGAAGGATCACCTGTATGAACAATTGTAAAAGAAAAAAAGATAGATAGATAGATATGATTGTCTCAGTTGTATCTGAGAACAGACACTATAACAGAGATATTTTAATGTAACTTTTAATCAGTATATATTTATATATGAATCATTTGGATAAGAAGAAATCTATTCAAAACTTTAACAGATTTTAATATTTACTGTGGTAACTTATTAGGTTTCGGGTTTGTGAAATGTATATGTTTGTCTGTTTGTTTATTTTCTATTGTTTTATCTGTACTCTTAATAAATTACATTGAAACGCTGACTTGTGTTTGAGAACATAAGTTATTTCAGTTGCCAAAAGAGGGTGCTGTTGACAGTTCAAAATTGGTATGAACTGCACTACACCTAAATAAATAGTGAAGTGGGTTGATTTAACAATTAATGCCCTTTCCTAACCTTAGAAACTAAATGATCAGCTCTGATAAATCTGAAGCAGTGGGTTGTAGCTCAGACTGTTGTTGTTTGCTGAAGCAGTAAGCTGCTTACCTTCAGCGACTGGCTACAGGCTTCATTGACTCACTCAGCTCAACATAAGCTCTAGGGCCAACTATGGCAGAATATCTTGCGCAGAGACGGCCCTCTTTTGAATGAAGTATGTAGAGCAGCCACACACCTCCCTGCACTGGAGGAAGAAAAAAAAAGTATCATAATCAACATTTTTTGTCTTGTTTTTCAGTAAAATATCTGTTTAAATACACTTGAGAAGCAAATAAGCATGTAAAAACTTTCTTACTTTATGATGTAAATATATTCAGAAAATATATACTGTATAGTACAGAGAAAAATGACAAAAAAGCAAACACAGGAATAAAACACATACAAATCACAACAAATGCATTAATTTAAAAAAAAATCACAAATGGCTGTAGATGATTTGGGAACAGATGGTCCAAATGTTCCCAATGTCTAAAATAGGAAATGTCTACAAAAGATCAGACTACCCACAATTCACTTATATTGTCTTCGTTTACAATTATTGATGACAATAACGCGATAAAAATATGGGCTGTGCACAAATCTGTAAACGTGCCGTTTTACAGTGACAGAAAGCACCATGTGGGAAAGGGCTAGTAGCAACACCAGTTCCGCCCCCACACCATACACAGCTCACGCCGGGTCAGGAATGATGACTATCAAACCATAAAAGGACAGTCATGCTCACTAGGATCCTGGAGACACTGGGAGACACGCCGCTTCACTAGGAAGTCGCCCCTCGCTTACCCTGCAAGAGCCTTATATAGATGAAGGATGGGAAAAAACACCTACTGAACTTACAGATATGCTTAACAGTGCGCATGGGGAAAAACACGAAGAGTATATAAGGTTTTCATGCCTCAGTCAGCCGTGACTGGATCCATCAGCGGCTGTGTTCTGCACTGAGCTTCATCACGGAAAGGTAAGAGCTATGCAGCACTAGTGTACTTACGCGGACTAACGGAGAAACTTTTAGTCAATGTAAGGCAACTAACCTATTTTTTTTTTTTAATACAACAAGATACAAGATATAAATAATGCATTTGCAATATGTATTAAGATGACCTAACAATGCTTCAATTAATTAATTTACTTATTCGTTATGTTTTGTATACTTTGAAGTTGTTGCTGGCAGTGTTGATATAGTTTGTATAGGCTGCTTAATGTGACAGCACTCAAGAAACAAATTTAACATAACATATAAACTGTTGGCACATTTCTAAAAGATGTGTAGATTTATGACAAAACGTTTCTTTCTCACCACATTAACTTGCTCAGTGCAATATGCAGCTTTATCTTTGTTGAACACTATAAAATAATGTCATTTTAATTTCTGGCTTTAAAAAAACTAGGTGCAGTCATTATTGTAACTTTTAAACATTCTGAATTAAGTTAAAAACTGACTCATAAGCCCTATGAAATAAAGTTAGTATTATGACAATATATTGTTAAATGGACGCATATAAAATGTCATCATGATGAAATGCAGTGTATAAACTGACTGCAGGGGCATGGGTGCATTGCTGTAGAAACTTCGCTTGATCCTTTTGCATAAAGCTGCATCCAATTATGATTTACGATTCTGTAAGAATTCATATGATGTGATTCATGTGGAAGCATAAGATTTATAGACATAAAGCATGGTGGTCAACCCCTAAACTAACTATCAGCAGATCGTACTAAAATGTGTGAATGAGATTATACGGATTCATATAATTAGCCACCAGTTTTAGACAGTGTGCTGATATGTTCCCCATTAGAATCCATCAAGATGTGTGACGACGACGAGACTACCGCCCTTGTGTGCGACAACGGTTCAGGCCTGGTGAAGGCTGGCTTTGCCGGTGATGACGCCCCCAGAGCTGTCTTCCCCTCCATTGTTGGTCGCCCCCGTCACCAGGTTTGTTCAGCTGCCTTTTGCCCTTCGTAAAGATCATTCACATGGGTAATCTTAAACTATTGCAACATTTAAATACTGTGTTGTAAATACTCATTTTCTTTTTCCAGGGTGTCATGGTGGGTATGGGTCAGAAGGACTCATACGTAGGAGATGAAGCTCAGAGCAAGAGGGGTATCCTGACTTTGAAGTACCCCATCGAACACGGTATCATTACCAACTGGGACGATATGGAGAAGATCTGGCACCACACCTTCTATAACGAGCTTCGGGTCGCCCCTGAGGAGCACCCAACTCTGCTGACTGAGGCCCCTCTTAACCCCAAGGCTAACCGTGAGAAGATGACCCAGATCATGTTTGAGACCTTCAACGTCCCAGCCATGTACGTGGCCATTCAGGCTGTGCTGTCCCTGTACGCTTCTGGCCGTACCACTGGTGAGACAATTATTTTAGCTTTAAACACTCCCACCAATCATGTATGCTCAAGATTTTAAATTACAAATAATTTCATTGTATATAATAAAATGTACCTTTTTTCTCCTGTATTTAAGGTATTGTGCTGGACTCCGGTGATGGTGTGTCCCACAATGTTCCCATCTATGAGGGTTACGCTCTGCCCCATGCTATCATGCGTCTGGATCTGGCCGGTCGCGATCTGACCGACTACCTCATGAAGATCCTGACTGAGCGCGGTTATTCTTTCGTCACAACTGGTGAGAAATTGCAATTTCATTTCTACTTTGTTTTCTTCTATCACAACAAACTGTTTTTTTATATGTGTATCTCAACTTATATTTGTTGAATTTGTTTTTGGATACACAATATTTCAGTACCTTAATTGTTATATTGGCAATAGTTTTACATTTATTGTATAAGTTATATACATTTGGGGTCAGTGAGACTTTTAATTGAAGGAAATTGTTTTATTCAGCAAGGATATATTAAATGAAGTGAAATTAATGTAAAATTGATATAGTGATGTCTATAAAGACATCTGAAATGTTACAAAAGATTTTTTTTCAAATAAGGATTGTTCTTTTGACTTTTTAATTTTTATCATACTGGATAACTGCATGCGAACTTAATAGTACTCTAAAAATGTATTTTTTAGATATATTATTTATTTATTACACTGCTCAAAAAATAAAGGGAACACTTAAAACAACAGAATGTAACTCCAAGTCAATCACACTTCTGTGAAATCAAACTGCCCACTTAGGAAGCAACACTAATTGACAATTAATTTCACATGCTGTTGTGTAAATGGAAGAGACAACAGGTGGAAATTATAGGCAATTAGCAAGACACCTCCAATAAAGGAGTGGTTCTGCAGGTGGTGACCACAGACCACTTCTCAGTTCCTATGCTTTCTGGCTGATGT
>JAUCMU010000024.1:8079335-8100982 GCA_032275025.1 Enteromius treurensis
ACAAAACACACAGAGTTAGCTGTGCGCTGGAGTGCCCTCCAGTGGCCTGAGCTGGCAACTCCAGCTGATCATGACAACGCCCATGCTTATGGACAAAATAATTCTGTTTATTATATGCACGTTGTATTGCCTTTAATCGAGATCTTTAGAGCAGATTTGATTTTCAGCGATGGCTAGTTTTTTATCGTTCATCAGCTGGAAAAGAGATGCTGAGAGTGATTCCAGCAATATTATTTATTTGTGTTACTAACATAGAGTAAGTTATTTAAGTATAACTGAATTATATTTTATAGTTATTCATATTTTAAATGAGTTTTTATTTATCTTTTTAGTTATAGTATTATTTTTTTATTTTAGTTAACATATATTCATTTATTCCTTTATTGTTTTAGTTAACTCTAACTCTGCATAGAATAAAAATTGCTTAGGAATTTGCCGAAAAGGGGTGTTTTGAAATGTCTTACTTTTTAAAAATTATTTCAGTTGTTGTGTTTTACATAACTTTTAGTACTATTTTCATTTCAAGGTATTTTTATGGTTTTAGTTAACTATAACTCTGCACAAAATAAAACATATTGCTTAGCAATTTGAAAGTTATGGTTATAACTGGCCTTAAAGCTGCATGTGATGCATATCAGAGCAATAAAAAAACACAGTCAAACATTCTACTCTGTACTCCAGGCAACATCACTAAAGTCCATTCCTACTCCACCCACATAGACCTATTCCATCTGACCGTATGTGTGTGGACAGGTAGATGTTTGTGAATCTATCTTTCACCTGTCTCTCACAGTCTTCAATTTCCTTTCCTCTCCTCCATCACAATCTTTCCTCTCCTCCTCTCAGCGTTAATGGAGAAACGGACGAAACGAGTGAGATGATGAGTGATGGTTATCTGCTCCGGAGTCCCTGTGTGTGTGTGTTAATGTGTGAGAGTGTTTGTCACAATGTGTTAAAAGCGTCTCTGGCACGCTCAGGTGCGCTCGGTCCGTTCCAGCCTTGACTTTCGCCTTGAATCAGCAAAGCCCGCCATATTTTGGCAGACATTCCGCGGCAATAAAAGAAATAAATAGAATGCACCGACACCTCAAATATTTTAAACGACAGTGGACGGCACTCATAAATTAGTGCGTCTCTTTGATTAACGGAATAGTTCATCCGCAGATGAAATCCAGTCATTCCAAACCCACTTTTAATGCGGAAATAATGATTTGAGGTTTCCTTTTTGGGTGCGCTATCCCCCCCTGACCTCTTTCCAGACGAATCCCTGATCCCGTGGTGGAAAATCCATTCCATTTCAGCTCATTTAGTCGATTCGCTTCCCCTCTTTGCAGCGTTTTAGTGTCGTACACTAATTTAATGGCTTACTGTGGGCCGCTGCTTCATATGCGTCTGCGGGTTTATAGGATCAATTTATTTGTTATGTACATGCGCTGGCAAGATAAACGCCTCTGTGCTTCGCCAATTTTGGCGGATAAATTGCAGCCGGGGAGTGAGATGGAACGGGAGGGGCCAATCTATGGGCTTGCGGGAAAAATAAAGGATGGCTTCCATTTGTGGTGTTTGCGGTGGTCCGAGATCAGCTGTTTGTTTCCATATCCTCGTGAGCGCTGACTCAGGATCAGTCAGGATGATTTAATAGCGGCGCTCTGAGGAATGACTGAGCGCACGGATCAGTTTTGTTTGCTTGGCAGAATGCAGTGAGGGATGGAAAAGCAGGCCCGGGATCAGGTGTTAGGCTGATTTAGAGCTGAGAGGGCAGCACTATACCTGGAAAGAGCTGTCGGTTTGCGCTCGCATTCATCTCGGTAGCTGGTGCATGCAGCCTGTGTGTGTGACCTGCAAGTCTTTGCTTCAGGAGATGCAAACAACTTTAAAACATTTCGAGACATTACCGTTCGAAAGTTTGGGTTTGAAAGATGATTTTATATTCTCAAGGGCTGCATTTATTCGATCTAAAATACAGTAAAATTTGTAATATTGTTGCAATTTAAAATAGCTGATTTCTTTTTTTTATATATTGTGAAATATGTTATTTCTGTAATCAAAGCTGTATTTTCTGCATCATTACTCCAGTCTGGAGTGTCACATAATCATTATATTACATGCTACTTTGCTGCTCAAGAAACATTTCTGATTATTATCAATGTTGAAAACAGTTGTGCTGCTTCTACTTTTTTGTTGTTGTTGAAACAGTGATGATAAAGACAAAAATAAAGACACTTTTTTATGTATACAGTTTTCAAAATTTTAGTAAAGGTAATATTTTATTAACTGTCAGTAGTTGCAATCAAGCTGAGGAGAGATAGAGTTTAAAGTAGATTTAATATATGTTAAAAAGAAATAAGAATAATTTTTTAATTCCAAAATTTGCAGCATTGACAGTAAACCCTTGTCATCAGATTAGTTTTTTTCCTTAAAAATAGGGAAACCAAATCCAAGTCAAACCCTTTATATTTGTCATTAAATTCTGTGTGATTCGTTGCTGTCACGTGAGCTTTAGAAGTAAGTGCGTCAATTCTAAAATAAGATAATTTAAAGTAAAAAAGCTTAGCTCAAGATTTTGCAACGCAGGACGAAAATTTGTGCTAAAAATCCATAAAAATTTTAGAAGGAAGATATTTAGATTTCCTTTCAGGCCATTTTTGCATATGCAGTTGGCAGATTATTATTATTTTATTTTTTCCAGAAAAAAATGCTACACTTAAATGTTTTGCTCGTTTCAACATATTTCTGAGTAGGTTGAGCCTTGTGCGAGAGACGCAGGAGTGATTCTCTACATCCTCCCGTCTGTCTGTTGTCTGTTATCATCCCTTTCCTTGTATCATTGCATCCGTCAAGAGCGGCACAATCGCTTCTGCTGCTTTGTTGAGGAACGCCTCCAAAAGCAAAACAGAGTTGTGTCAGGGAAAATACTGCTCGCTGCGAGGAAATGCCACGTCTCGCAGGTAACAGCCTTTCAGCACAATCTCAGTCCCAGATGTCTTCCCCCAAGGTGTTTTTCAGCTCTTATACGAGCATGTGCTTTATTAGTCTGTCATTTCCATCCCAGACTCCAAATCTGCATTCGGAATCCAGAGAGCTTGAGACATTTTAGTGCAGTCATAAAAAAAAGCACATTTTGATGAGGAAAAGTCAACTCATGCACTAATCCACGGTGTACAGTATAACCATGCTTCAGCTCTAAATTGAGAAGGTTAATGCCATACTTCCAGTTTATGGAAGTAATTTTTGTAGTTTGCAGGACTGTTGCTTGAATTCATAATGTGAGAAAGCTTGTTGATTCTAGGATGTTCTAGACAGTTGCTAGGGTGTTATGAGTGGTTGCTAGGTAGTTACCCAATACATTTTTCACCATGAATTTTGAAGTAGAAAAACAAAGTACTGCAATAATCTTTGTTTTATGCACACCAGTTAAAAAAGCACTTTAAATGGAAAAAAATGGCCATGACCTACTACGGTAAAAACCTGTTAAGTGGTTAAGGGTAAATTCCTTGAAACTATACAGGGAAAAACTGTAAACTGACTTTCTAAGAATTACTTGCATTGCATTTAACTTTTGGATTTGATGTTTTTTCTTTGAAAGAACTATGTTTCTTCTTAGTTTTTTTTCTTATCAGTTATCTTTATTAGAGTTGTATGTTACATGTAATGCTAAATTAGTGTTTACTGCATATTTCAGTTTAATGAGTCTAATCATGATGGTGTTTAGTGTTTGTGTGAATGATTCTTAGCTCCTTATATGTTACTATTTAAAAGCTGCTTGTGATGGGCTTTGGTTCATCATATAACTTTCTCATCAACACCTGTTTGGGTGCTTATTAGTGTATTTCAAATCTACAAAACAGATTTCAGTATTTTAATAAGTTGATATATTAACAGTATATGTTAAGAATCTTCTGTTATATGTTTTCACTGCTCAGTCAGTCACACTTCTTTGAAATCGGGGCAGTCATGGCTGAATGGACTTATGTGCCCTTGGATGGGTTAAATGCAGAGCACAACTTCCTAGTATGGGAAACCATACCTGGCTACATGTCCTTTCCTTTCCTTTCCTTTCCTTTCCTTTCCTTTAAACTGCCCACTTAGGAAGCAACAATGATTGATAATCAATTTCACATGCTGTTATTTGAATGGAATAGACAACAGGTGGAAACTATAGGCTATTAGCAAGACAGCCCCAATAAAGGAGTTCTTCTTCAGGTGGTGACCACAGACCACTTTTCAGTTCTTATGCTTTCTGGCTGATGTTTTGGTCACTTTTGAATGCTGGCAGTGCTTTCAATCTAGTGGTAGCATGAGACGGAGTCTACAACCCACACAAGTGGCTTAGGTAGTGCAGCTCATCCAGGATGGCACATTAATGCGAGCTGTGGCAAGAAGGTTTGCTGTGTCTGTCAGCGTAGTGTCCAGAGCATGGAGGCGCTACCAGGAGACAGGCTATATGTCAGGAGATGTGGAGGAGGCTGTAGGAGGGCAACAACCCAGCAGCAGGACCGCTACCTCCACCTTTGTGCAAGGAGAAACAGGAGGAGCCCTGCCAGAGCCCTGCAAAATGACCTCCAGCAGGCCACAAATATGCATGTGTCTGCTCAAACGGTCTGAAACAGACTCCATGAGAGTGGTATGAGGGCCCCACGTCCACAGGTTGGGGGTTGTGCTTACAGCCCAACACAGTGCAGGACGTTTGGCATTTGCCAGAGAACACCAAGACTGGCAAATTTTCCACTGGTGCCCTGTGCTCTTCACAGATGAAAGCAGGTTCATCGACAGATGTGACAGACTGTTCTGCTGCCTGCAACATCCTCCAGCATGACTGGTTTGGCAGTGGATCAGTAATGGTGTGGGGTGGCATTTCTTTGGAGGGCTCCACAGCCCTCCATGTGCTCGCCAGAGGTAGCCTGACTGCCATTAGGTACAGAGATAAGTTCCTTAGACCCCTTGTGAGACCATATGTTGGTGTGGTGTTGGTGGGTTCTTCCAAATGCAAGACAATGTTAGACCTCAAGTGGCTGGAGTGTGTCAGCAGTTCCTGTAAGACAAAGGCATTGATGCTATGGACTGGCCCGCCCATTCCACAGACCTGAATCCAATTGAGCACATCTGGGACATCTGTCTTGCTCACAGACAGTCCAGGAGTTGGTGGATACTTTAGTCCAGGTCTGGGAGGAGATCCCTCAGGAGACCATCCGCCACCTCACACACTACTGAGCATCATTTTGACTTGAAGTACATTACATCAAAGTTGGATCAGCCTATAGTGTGTTTTTCCACTTAAATTTTGAGTGTGACTCCAAATCCAGAACTCCATGGGTTCATACATTTTATTTCCATTGATCATTTTTTTTTTCTTTTTTTTTCAGCACATTCAACTATGTAAGTATTTAATAAGAATATTTCATTCATTCAGATCTAGGATGTGTTATTTTAGTGTTCCTTTTATTTTTTTGAGCAGTGCATTTCAAATGATGGTTTTATCCCCAAATACACTTAATTTAAAACATTTTAGTTTTATTTTTAAAATAATACACAATAGAATTTTAATATAAACCTATTATACATTACCATCAATAATATAGCATTTTCATGATATTATCACATGCTAGTCTGTATTGGTCTTTATTATGGTGCATTTATTTGTTATTTTGTCGTTTTGTTGTTAGTATGTTAGAAACCACTGACTTTATTAAAATGTTGTGTATAGCTGAGCGTGAGATTGTCCGTGACATCAAGGAGAAGCTGTGCTATGTGGCTCTGGACTTTGAGAATGAGATGGCCACTGCTGCCTCTTCCTCTTCCCTGGAGAAGAGCTACGAGTTGCCCGATGGCCAGGTCATCACCATTGGTAACGAGCGTTTCCGTTGCCCAGAGACCCTCTTCCAGCCTTCTTTCATTGGTGCGTATAGACAAACGCTCTTCAAAAAGGCTGAATTTTCCATACAGCTTTTAGTTTTATTAAAAAGTTGTTTTTAAACAGGTATGGAGTCTGCTGGAATCCATGAGACCGCCTACAACAGCATCATGAAGTGTGACATTGACATCAGGAAGGACCTGTATGCCAACAATGTCTTGTCAGGTGGTACCACCATGTACCCAGGTATTGCTGACCGTATGCAGAAGGAGATCACTGCTCTGGCCCCCAGCACCATGAAGATCAAGGTAATGCATCTGTGGTTATTATTAACATGGTCTTGTTCCCCACAATGCATGACTAACCTGTTCCTGTGTCTCTTTATTCTGACAGATCATTGCCCCACCTGAGCGTAAATACTCTGTATGGATCGGTGGCTCCATCCTGGCTTCCCTGTCCACCTTCCAGCAGATGTGGATCACCAAGCAGGAATACGACGAGGCAGGCCCCAGCATTGTCCACCGCAAGTGCTTCTAAGTCCATCATCTACACCTATTTGCTGTGGAATACGCAATAATGGAGAATACATTCATCGTCATGGGACAGATTTGGTACAGATTTATTTTGTACCCATTTATTACTCGATGAACATACCTTGGATTACCATGTAGGAACACGAAGAGGCAGGTCCCAGCATTGTCCAAACAGACACAATCAAGATCCAGAAGACCATTACACTGTTATCTATCATTGTAATCTGTACATAAATAGTCATTAATTTATTAAAGTCCATTATTTGGTATTTGGTTTTGTGTTAATAAATTGTTTGACTTGAAACGGCAGACTTGAGAATAGTGATCGAGATCTTAGTGAAGTTTGCTTAGTGTACAAGTTTTCAAAAATCAATCGTCAAATGGTCACCCAAGTTGGTGAGCGTGATTTCACCAAGTACAAGATGGTCCTCTGTCTGACCTCACTGTAATGGACTTCATTTGCTTCCAGCGTGGGATCCTGACCAACCGAATGGAATAAATAATTAAACTATAATAATAATTTGTTTAAAATAATCAAAGAGTCAGAGAAGACACTTTGAGGTGGTTTTAAATAAATAACTTTTAGATTCGTAAAAAGGGTTTTGGTAAGATCTTGTTTAGCCATGCGAGTAGGTGATAAGCAGTGTTGGGGTGTAACTAGTTACATGTAATAGAATTACATATTAATTACAGAATAAATGTAAATATAATCTGTTACAGTAACTGAGGAAACGATAATTAAATTACAGTCACTTAAGGAAATGATAATGATTACAAAGGGGCTTATATGAATATTTTCACACACATACAGATTTGGTTCCTTTTCTAAATTGTATAAACTGCTCTAAAATATAAAGCACCAATGTTTCAGGAGTTAATGACACATTCTTATTCTATAACCTGTTTTATTTCCTATTTGGCTTTATGTGTCTTCACTGAATTTTTCCCAAGGCATTTTTACATGCGTTTTCCCTACAGTACTCGATTTCAAGTACAGCATCATAACTATCAAACTGCATCTTAATCTGTATTAATCTCAGAATGGTAAGATTTTGCGGCGGGTGCGCTTTAAAATGTTATTATAATCTTAATTCAAGTAAGGAAGCATTTTGAAAGTCTGACAGTATGTTGCATACTACTGTAACCCTGCCTGACCAACATTGAAAAAAACCCCCCAAAAAACCCCATCAGAACCATAGATAGATAGATAGATAAATAGACCTATCCTTTGGGGATAACAACCATAGACATATATATATGTCTATGATAACAACACCTGTGGATGTCTTCTCGTGGTTTCCAGCGCCTCCACCACAGGGCGGAGCTACAACCGTGTTTTTTAAAGCAAGCTTGACGTCTGCAGACAAGCGCCATCTGTTTACCTTCTCATTCCTGCTTAAATTACTACGGTAAGTAAATATATCACAAAAAAAGGCTCAAATTACTTTTAACTGGTGTTTTACGTGCAAATAAACATCCAATATGCCTCCGCTCGTTGCTGTCACATGACCATTCGCTTTAGATACTAGACGACGCTGGAATGCAGCGTTGATGTCTTTGTAAACTACTATATCCCGCGCTGTTTAATTTCCTTCGGGTAACGTTAGTCCTTGTGTCAAAAGCAGATTTTTAACGGCGACTACATACAGTATAAAGCCATTTCGATATCTGTGCAGGAGATTGTCGATGGCAACACATTGTATATGATAGGTATAACAATTTACTGATGTCTTTTACTTATTCGTGTGTTTTAGATTAGTAAACTGTATTAGTGAAGTCCGCATTTACGTTTAATATCACCTTACAAACCCCTAATATGCAAATGTGTTATGAGGCTCAGAGAGCTCCGAGATGACGCCATAGTTTAAGTAGGCGTGTATGTGAAGGGGGCGTGTCGAAGAGCGCCTTTCACAGCTGGCCAGCGATTGGCTTTCACTTGCCTATTAGAATTCGGTTGCCATAGTGATTTGGTTTAAATGTCTGGCGCGATAGGTGGGCGGGTTCGGAACAGACTCGCTGTAATGTCCACTTTTTTTTTGTTTTTTCCCCCCTGCAGTTTAACGATAGTTAGATGAATATGGTGACGAAGCGAATTAGGTCTGAATACATGAAGAAATTTAAGGATCCGAAATGGGACACTTATGCAAAATGTTATGAGGATTTGCTGAAGTACAGACTATCAAGACGGCTGTTGGAGCAGGCACACAATCCCTGGTTTTGGGGAGAATGGGGCAGCGAGACGGGCTCCAGTGGTAAATCTACTCCTCGGAATAAAGTTGAACCTGAGAGGCTCCGTGATGAGAAACCAGAACGATCTGCGTGTGTGACACCAGAACCTGCAGCTGAACCAGAACCACAGGCAGAAGACACTGCAGACACCAGTACGTTACGTCCTGAACTGCATTAATCTTCTATTGTTTATCTTTTATGTTACTCATATCTTTTATATAACCGGTTGTTTTCTAGTGATGTTAATTGAAATAAATTGAAATAATAATAATCTAAAATACAAGAATTAGAACAAAACAGAACAAAGTTTAAAAACCTGAATGGAAATGACCCCAGGAACCGAAAAGTTAAAGAAATATGCATTAAGAATAATAAAATTGACAGAAGTACACGACTAAAATTTGAACTAAAATCAAACTTGATAATATTAAATGAATAGTTTTTTTTTGTAATATTTATATTTACTTGAACTGACATATTTATGTATATTTCTATTCTTCATTTAACATCTATATTTATGGTACTAACAATAATAATATGATTTATATCTGATCACATTACATTATTGAAATATGGGTAACACTGTACAACTAAAAATGAACAAAAAACGAACAATGCATTTATTACAGTATTCATCTTTGTTAACATTAGTTCATTAAAATACATCTATTCACTGTTTGTTCATGTTATCTCACAATGCATTACCTACTGTTTACAAACACAACCTGTGATTTTAATAATGCACTAGTAAATGCTAAAATTAGCATTAGGTAAGATTAATAAATGCTGTACAAGTATTGTTCATAATTATAACGAACCTTGGAGTGTTACCAAAATATGAACTCTGGCACAGTTTGCCATAGGTTTTGTTCAAACAATGGCAAAGCATAAAGATGCTTTAAATTGTGTACTTAATAAAAAAAACTTTTTCTTGTTTTTTAATCAACAGAGCTTGTTACCAGGGTAGCTGAGCAAAGTCATCAAGAGGGGAAGGAAGAGAGAGCCCGAGAAAGCTCTCCTGCTCTCATCCCAGAAACTGACACGCATATCGTGAACTCAACAAAGAGCAAGCGCCGCTCCTCACTGTATTATACAAGATCAAAGGTCAAGCCTCATGTCACCAAAGACCCTGAAAAAGAGAACCGTCACCCTTTTGCCCTGTATGGTGCAGGAGAGAGGCAGACAGATATGGCTTACAAGAAAACCCATAATGTTGGTCCTGCTGCATCAACTGCAGAGGTGAGGATTCTTTCAGGAAGCACACCATATCATAAGAGAGCACTGACCAGTAAGACAGCTACTGGGGAAAATAGTAATATAATAAAAAACTATAACAGTTTGGTTTACATAAATGGTGCATGTACATAGAGGCGAACAAAATATTTGCTTGGTTTTTATCATTCAGGCTTTAAAGGGATAGTTCACCCAAAATTCTGTCACGTTTTTGAAAGTCAATATGGAACAATCTTGTTTTGTAAGTAAATGGTTTAAAGTTTTGGGTGATATATTCCTTTTAAATTGGCAATAATCGTTCCCCATCATGTCGTCCAAACCCATAAGACCTCTATTCATCTTTGGTATTCAAATTTAGATATTTCAGATGAAATCCCTGCATAGACAGCAATGCAACTGACACATTTTGAAACGAATGCCTGTCAAAGACTGACACCGAAGATAAGAAATAATTGAATTATCTCATAACAATTAAACCACTCATGAACTATTTTAACAATGTCCTTACTACATTTCTGGGCTTTGGAAGTTGTGTTGCTGTCTATGCAGGGTCAGAAAGCTCTCAGGCTGCTTACAAAATAATATCTTAATTTGTGTTCTGAAGACACAAATTAGTTTTCACATTTTCGTCAACTATCCCTTTAAAGGGATATTGCACCCAAAAATGAAAATTTGATGTTTTATCTGCTTGCCCGCAGAGCATCCAAGATGTAGGCGACTTTTTCTTCAGTAGAACACTGTTGCAGTCTATCAGGCAAATAATGCAAGTCAATGGGCCCACAATATTTGAGAGAGAGCAAAAAGAGTGTCCGACTCTTTCACAACACCTGGCATGTGACGCCTAACATGCTCTGGACTGGCACATAGATTATACATATATACACACATAGATGCTAATAAGGCTTGGATGCCCTTGGGGTAAGCAGTTAAACATCACATTTTAATTTTTGGGTGAACTATCCTCGTTGTATAAGCATGCTTCATGCAGTGTTTCTTCTGTCTAGATCCATGAGTCAGCGTTGCGAGCAAAAACCAGACGGGAGGTGGAAAAACAGATGAAGAGAATTGACAAACAAAGAGCCAGATCTGCTGACTTCGAAAAGAGCCGAATTAAGATTGTCCCTGATTTCAACCCCTGGATGACGGAGTACATGCGCTGCTTTTCAGCTCGTTCTCGGTAGTACTGTTTCCTGAAATCTTTTGATAGTCACGGACTATCTTAACCTCTCAGGCTAAACAAGCCAAAACACTTCACACGATGACTGGCGCATCTGTTCAGCTCACTTCTCTTCTTCCAGAACGGGCCACAATGAATCAAACAGATTATATAACTCAAGGTTTTTAGGGGTTTATTTACACCATGGGTATGAAAACACAATCCGTTAATGCTGCAGGGCAAGTTGTCAAACAATCACATGCCTTGTTGCATGATTTTTGTAGGTCACATAGATTTAGCACTGTCTCAGTTACTTCAGTGTTCAGTAACTGTCAGACAATTATAGACACATAATGTGATGTATTGTAACGTTGTAATCTACATTGTGTTAATAGTTAGGCTTAATGTACAGAAATGTTTTGTACTTATAGAAATCAAATCATTATCTGCTTTCTTTAAAATGAGATGTATTATATTTTACTCGTATATTCACACTAATGATGTATTCCATGTGGTAATGTATCAGAACAGTAATGTAAAAAGTCACTGTTATCTGAAGCATGAAACTCGCAGCAAAATAACAAATCATTTTTGAATGAATCATACACAGCGAAAGCAATTGCAGCTGTTCATCATCAAGCATTACTTTCATTCAGTGTGATGTTATTTGGTTTTGAAGTAGCACTCAGGTATTTCTTGTTGTATTTTATGTAATTTATTATTAAGAAATTATGATATTGGGATATTTGTACACTATTTATATAAAGGTATTGAACCAATTTGGACTATTTTCAGTTCAGCATCTCTGAACAATTGTACAGGTATTTTATCCCACACATCTTCTTAGTGATTTATGGCATGTACTGTGTAAATACTGTTGGTTTTAGCATACGAATAATGAAGCCATAATGTATGATGAATATTGCACTGTCTGCTAGGGGAAAGAGTTTTGAAGGGATTTTGATTTTCTATTTTCTGTGAGCACACAGTCTGATAGTAATTGTGTCGTTTTTAACGTTGCTGTTAATGGTATGTTATAGAAAAATTAAACAATGTTTTTCAGAACTGTATTGTGGCTAAAAAAGTAGTTTTTATTTTGTAGGTGAGGACAGGTTTGCTGCAGTAAAATATGAAACTCTGTTCTCATAAATGCACAAGGCATATTTATATATTGTCAACTTATTACAGCATGCTGTTCCCGTATATCCGGACCTCATCCATGTTTCAGATCCATGGAGTAATTTAAATGTCTGGCAATGCCCCCTTAGTCATTTTAACTGAGTTTTATGAATTGTTCTTTAATTTATTTTAAGGAATTGTTGCATTTCTATGAAGAAAGCTGTCTATAAAGTTTTACACTTTCCAATAACATTGATTTTACATTCAGCAGCTAAATTGTACATTTGATTAGGCCGGTCTGCATCAGACTTTAAGTATTTACATCAGTGCTACAAATGTATACAGATTTTTTTTGTATTTATTTTAGATCAATGTAAAGTGTAGACACAAAATTAATAACCAACTACCATTTAGTGCATTATTAAACATGACTATAGGCAATCTGTCCCGTTTTTACAAACATAAAACTTGATATAAAGACATAATGACAAGCAATTTAAAGCGAGGTTCACAATGATTTATCAATAATTTTCGTTGAAAGCTTATTTGAGATATGTCCTTTAAAAATGTATAAGAAGAACAGGTCACAAGTAGAGAAAAATAATAAAACACATTTTCTCAAACAAAAAAAAATCAGTTTCATTTCAACAGACACCTAAGAATGGGACCTCAGAACAAAAATGCTTCACAATAAATATAGAGCATGGAACACTGATTTCGAAGCTGTTCATACTGACAATGTATTACAGTGCGATATGAAGGCAAGTGTGTGCTGGCCCTTAAATTTTTCATTTTGATGATTGTAAATTATAATACAAAAAACAAAGCCTTCTTGACATAAATGTCAAAAAACCACTTTTATGAAATGCTCTAACATCCTTTTCTAAAACATACCAACCAAAAAATACAACAGACGTGAAAAGGAATAATAAAAGTAAATAACGTGCTAGCAAGATAATGGACGATAAACTCCATTGATAAGATTTACAGGCGCGTGCCACAGAGCAGCGATGCAGTATGCCTAAGCTATATATATATATTTATGCTTTATATAGTCATTTATGAATATGTCGTAGTACTGCAACCATGAAACATGCTCCACGGTGATAATAGAAACTCTTCTCTACACAACATCTACATATGGAAGAGGAAAAGACGGGGCAGGGGCTCAGTGCAGTATTCTCAGAGGCAAGGGCCAGGTCTTTCAGCTACCCTCAGGGTTTTGGGTACCACAGATGTCTTGGCTTGGCCCAGAGGGGGACAGTAACCATTTTTCTGGAGCCTTCTGGAGCACAGGGGGTCCCTCGGCATGTCAGAACAGAAGTTAAAGTAAGGTGAGGGAAACAGTCACTCCACCACGATGAGCCATCCGTCAAACTCCCCACTAATGTCCTCCTCCTCGTGTTCACAAAACCTGCCTTGGCCAAAGGAACACACACAAAAAAAGCGCAGGTAATTATATAGATGGTCTTTCTTCTTGTGTACAAACTGAAGGAGCAGCTTCAAGACACCTTGAATCTCTCTATTTCTAGCTCGCTTTCCAAATAAGGCCCCTCAGAAACCTTGGAAAGCATTTGGGAGGTTCTGGAGTTAAATATATCCATTCCCCTGACACCATCTCTCATGTGGCATTTGACTGATAAGAGGGTGAAGGGGTTTGAAGGACGTGTTTGTCCTCATGAGGGGGTGGAAGAAGGTGAAACATTTGGCCATTTGCATGCGTGTATGTGTCCTGGTACTGCGTCACTTGTATGTAAGTCATGCAGAAGCAAACTTGAGCAGCATTTGGTGGGTGTCAGTGATAAAAATAGCACCTCTTCTTGAAGAGATGTCCTCCCAGCTAGGGCATGCCAAATACAGCAGAGATGCTGTGGGGCGACTATCAACATCCTTTTACAGACAATTTATGAAAACACTTTGACTAAAGCTAAAATGATGTGTCATGAAGTACTTAGTATCACTTAACGATCCAGTTCAGTTCAGTTCATTACCATTACATAATAGATTTGGAAACAACACTTTTTAAAGCATTTGTTAATCTAGGTACATTTATGAATGTATATATTTTTTACAACCTTAAAAGTTTTGGCGTTAATAAGATTTCATATTTTTGAAAAAAATAAGAAATCTCCCATACTCATAAAAAAAGACGATTAAAGAGTAATATTATTTAAATTCAAAATAACTGTTTTCTGTTGTAATACATTTTAAAAGATTTTAATTTTCAGCATCCTTATTTCAGTGTTTAGTATCACATGCTCCTTCAAAAATCATTTCTTATAAATACTTGTAATTACATAAACTTCTGAATAGTAATTTACGTAGAAATTACGTAGAAAAGATTAGTAAATGCTGTAAAAGTACTGCATTTGTTAATTATAAAGCGTTAATTAATGCAAAATTAAGAAATCTAAGAAACACTGTGTAATACATCTGTCATATTCAGTTTATAAATTACCACATAAATAATGTATTCTGTCCATATTTTCAGAGCCACTGTTTTTTATAACACTTAAGATTCTTGCATTGTTAACATTTAAGTAAAAGATGCAACCATTTAGAAAAGGGAAATGAAATTTCAGCTGAAGACTATAAAAGTTTCATATTCATTTCATGTTCAACTACTGAAAAAACAAAGACACTGAACAGAAAAAAAAAACCTACCACGCTGAACAAGACACTTAAATCTAATATGCAGGGAATGATGTTGTGAGAAATGTGAACAACTGTATCTGATTAAATCTGAATGCAGCACAGCTATTTTTAGTTGATGTTTCTGTTGTGAGTGGTACAGAGCCAGTGGAGGAAGAAAAGCACTCTGCCACCCTCATGCATTCAAAACGTCAGAGCTACTTAGATATCAAGGTCACAATATTAGCAACAAATAATAAACATACTGTACTGTAAATGATTGCACGTCACAATGTTAAAAAGTACTGAAACCTCTCAGAACAGCTTTAAAAGATTTGAAAAGCAAGCAGAGAGGGGAAGTGAATCCTCTGGAGCTTCACCTGGTTGGTCAGCTGTCTGCGATCTGTGTTAACAGCCACACTCCTGCACGCTCTCTGCTTGAGCCCGTCTGGGAGAGCGCAGCTGCCGCAATGCTGCATCTCCGTACTGGATCCCTGAACCCATCCGCTCGGGGTCCAGCTCGCCTACACAAATAAACGACAAGCACAGCAGCGTGATTCAAATGTTTTTGTATGCTTATAAGTAACAGCAAAAGGCGCTGGTATTTTTATACCTGACTCTATTTTGTTTAGGATTTTCCGAGCACACTGGACAAAAGCTTCCTCCACATTCTCCCCTGTTAAAGCACTGGTCTCCAAAAACATGAGCTCTGAAAACAAAGATAGAAACAATTATGTCTGTTTAATAACACTCATGTGAATGCTCTCTGAAAAAAAGAAAGAAAAAAAGATTGTTAATATACCGCAAAAAAAATCGGTAATAGTATTTCTATTTTTTTATATATTATAATAGTATTTATTATTCTTTTTAAGTTCATTTATATTTGCCTACAGTCATTGTTGTACTTCTACATAAGGTATTTTATTTCATTTAGTTGCCATAGTGACATTGTTTACTTGTTTCATTTTATACATTCATATTTTAGATTAATTTAAATGAACGCAAACCATTTTTAATCATTTTTGTTTACAATAACACCACAGATCTATAAGCACACGGTATATCCACATTGGTAATGCATCAATAACTAATCAGTGCTTGGCCTCTGAAAAAGTCCTTGTAATCTTAACACAGCCTCTTCAGGTTTTTGCTTGTCTTACTATACTGCAGTGGCCTCTAGTGGTAAAGTCACGATATGAAAGCAGACACAGAATATTGTCAAATACATACAAACCTGCTTTAAAGGATTTCATGGAAAGAGGACGTTTTTAGCTAAAAGCAATGTTTTAAAATTAAAATCATCTTAATGACATTAATTGATGTACTGTAGTCATTTATTACTTCATTCAAACAATTAGATGTCGCTACAATATTCTACAATTGTTAACAGCCGGGAACCGTTTGTCTGATTTACGCACCATTCTCTTGAGCAAAGCGTGAGGCCTCCAGAAAGGTGACTTCTCGGTCAGCATCCAGATCTTTCTTATTTCCACACAGTATAATCACTATGTTCTGGCTGGCCAGCATCCGGGCATCTGTCAGCCAGTTGGTCAGAGCGTTGTATGTTTCCCGACTAACATCCGGGGACAGAAAGCGTGAGAAATCAACACACTTAAGGATCTATAAAGCATATCATAGTATAGCTCTAGTTAAACATCCAGCAATATATAATATTATGCAGAGGCACTGGATATACAAGTGTGACTTTACCTAGTGATGTCATACACGAGAAGAGCCCCTGCTGCCCCTCTGTAATAACTGCGTGTAACAGACCTGAGGAGAACAAACATTGAACCCCTGTAACATCTGTCGAAGCTTGTATATGAAATAATCATATTATGATTTCTGAAGGATCCTGTGACACTGAATACTGAGCATAATTCAGCATTGTTGTCACAGGAATAATTTATATATTCAAATATATTCAATTACTGAACAGTTATTGTAAATTGCAATATTATTTCACCACATCGCCATTGTATTTTAAATCAAACGAATTCAGCCTTGGTGAGCATAAAGAGGCTTTCTTTAAAATATCTTACTCCAAACTTTGGAACAGTGTGTACTTTAGTTCATTTTGAGTAAATATTGTAAAATAAATGCTTGATTAAAGGGTGTATTGCAATTCACAAGCTCATTTATCTTCAAACTGAAGAATCAGTGACAATAGGGTGAGATTTGTTATCCTTCTGGAAATTAAAGAAAAAAATAGTTAAACTGAAAGTACTAGAATGTACAAAGTGCTAAAACATTGACGTCCAAATGACGTTACAGACATTAAATAGTACTCTGGATAGTATATTGGGATATATCAGCAATCAATCACACCCTGCTGTCTAGATAACGTCACTAGACACTGCAAAACCAATAACAATTGACTGCTAGTCTAATCATATCTGCTCGAAATAGCAGGAGTGTATGGCTCAGACCTCCTTACACATTAGCCAGACAGACATGTTTCTGTTCATCCCAGAGCATTTTGTTCCTGAATGTCCTGTCTAAAATATATGCTATGAGGTATTATGCCTCATTACTCTGAAATAAACATGCAAGACAATGCTTTAATGCACACTAAACAGAACAGTGGCAAAAACTCAGTTAGAGACCTGCCGCGGGACCCAAACGCACAGAGCGCGGCGCGGGACAAGATTTGATGGGTGAATGCAGGCACGGGCGGTAAGGTCCTCATGTTAGTGTGGGTTGCGGGAGAATATAATTATTTGCAGGACTCCCGCAAAATGCATTTATTTTAAAATTAACTTAATAAAAACAAATATTCTGTTATTTTTCTCACTGAGACCCACACTGAGGCACAATGTCTGAAGAGCATGACACAGATGGAAGCTAAGTTGTACTTGTTTTTTCTACTTTGCTGAAGGGAAAAAAAGACTAACGCACGTTCTGAAGCAGTAATAGGCCAAATGCTTTTCTGTTTGACCAACGTTCATTATTATTTTGTTTCATTGCAAAATTATCAGCCTATATCTAACTGTATTTTTATGTTCTGAAAAGCTCCTTGTTCGTGTCCATACTCATCATTCCATTAATAATTAAATTATCCATTATTAATTGAACTCAAATAAAACGAAACATATTTATTTTCCATTTGTTTTTTTATTCAAAAGGGAAGCAATTGAAACAAATAATAGTAGCAGGTAGAATCGGTGAAAATAAAACTACTTAACTTTATGTGTTTACCTGCGGGCGGGAGTGGGAGAAGATATATATTATTGCGGGAGCGGGACTGAAAAATCTGTCCCGCGCAGGTCTCTATTCTCAGTGCTGTTCAAAGACTAATTGCATAATACTTAGCTTTAAGCTATCTTGTAACTGTTTTTTATTTTTTATAATTATAAAACCGTGATGAAAAACAAACTGTTTTGACTTATTCAATTAAATAATAAAACAACTAGAGTGAAAGCACCGCCAGCTTTCAAAAGTGACCAAAACATCAGCCAGAAAGCATAGGAACTGAGAACTTTAGGAACTTTATTGGGGGTGTCTTGCTAACTGCCAATAATTTCCACCTGTTGTCTCTTCCATTTACACAACAGCATGTAAAATTGATTGTCAATCAGTGTTGCTTCCTAAGTGGGCAGTTTGATTTCACCGAAGTGTGATTGACTTGGAGTTACATTTTTTAAGTGTTCCCTTTATTTTTTTTGAGGAATGTGTATGTAGATAGTGTATGTATGTATATATATATATATATATATACACAAACGTAAAATTACACATAATTCAAAATAATAATATGGAATTCACTACATAAATTGTTATTATTAATAAATTATTATTTTTTAACAATCGCTATTAATCTTATTTTTTGTTTACTTATACGTGTGTATATGTATGATGAATATATATAAATACACTAATGCATGTATATATTTAAGAATAATAAGTTATGTTAATATTTTAAATATATTTATATATAATATAAATTATATGAATATAAATATATACATGTAAAAATCTAAATATTTTCTAATTGTATACTGTATGTGTGTATTTATTTATACCTAATGTACAAGGTACGCACATACACTATACATATACATACTACAACAAAAACGTATTTAAATTATATTATAATCATTTGACAGCAGTAATTCTTTTGCATATTTTTTCTATAGTAATTTGTAATTTTTTAAAGGGGCACCACTGGCATATTATTTTAAATAATAAAAAACATTTTTTAATAAGTCTCAAAGATATGTATAAACACAAAAAACACCTACATCAACAAAAGGTGGTTTGTGTGACATCAGCATTTTAAATGCGCTGAGGCTATTTTTGCTCTAAGGAAGCTGCTGGCAAACGTTCAGTGCAAATTACGTGTATGTTGATTGGTACTATAACCCCCTCCATGCAATCTGGACTTGAATCACTCACTCCCCAAACGCTCCACCATCTGACTGCTCGAGAATCTGGAAATTATCATCATAAGTCAAATCTCACAGTGGCCCTTACAAACAGGGCCGATCTAAGAGGGAAACCATTTTAGTAATATGACACAGCCATATGAACACACCTGAAACGCTCCTGTCCTGCTGTATCCCAGATTTGGAGCTTGACAAACTTATTGACCACACTGATTATCTTCGAGCCAAATTCCACCCCGATAGTGTGATTTGAGTCATCTTTGACTGGAAGAATAAGGAAAAGAGAACAGAACAATGACCAGTGTGTGTGTGTAATATTTCATAAATTTGTTGATCAGATAACAAAAACTGACATACATCTTTTTTCTATAAACTGATGAAGAAGACAAGATTTTCCAGTTCCTGCATTCCCGATCACAAGAAACTTAAACAGGAAATCTATAAGGGGAGGAAAACAAAAACAATATAGATGTTTTGTCCAAAACTCCACAGAATTTTCATAATAATAGGATAGTATAGGAATGTTACAAAATCAAAACATTAATCAGACTACAGGCTATTGACACAGGTCATAATAAAAAGCAGGCATTAAAGATATTATAATCAAGTTATATCCAAATAAATAACGGTCTTTCTATTTTAAGTGCTACTGTAAGTACTGTTTTAATTGACTAAACAAAGAATAATGAACACTTATATGAATGGCGTCGACGAATGAAACATATGGCAGACAGATAGCTGCTGCCTAGCTGGCACTTAACAGAGCTTGTAAGCAAATACTGTGATGAATGAGCTCAGGACACCTGCTAAAATTCATGCTACGCTGTCGATAGGAAATGTGGCAGGACAAAAAGAAAATTAGTCACCCTACCGTATGTCTCTGACATGACTGGCGCTGAGTTTCTAGCCTGTTTATGCTGTGTTTTTCTCTTTCAAGGCAATCAACAAGGATATCAAATAAAGGGAAATCCCTTAGAGGGTTTCGCGCATCCTAGTCGGAAGTTTGTGGAGCAGCTACTTCCTGTTGAGATTTTCAAAATAAAGGTCAATAATTCAATAAATCAAAATTAAATAAAAAGTTTAAGTATGTATTTTATTACTGGTCGTGGGTGTTTATTTATTAGATTTATGTTCTGGTATATTTGACAGAAATGTATGTGAATCTAAATGTTAACAATGTGTTTTTTGCAATTTCTATTACAACTCACTTTTTTATATATTAGATTGGTTTTACTACAAAACTCATATCAAAACTCGTCCAAAACAAGTGCTTTCAAGTAACCACTAGGGGCCAGTGGCAACGCGATGCATATAAAAGTGTTATAACAATCCGTTTTACATTTGCATTCTGGTAAAATCACCCTCTGTAAATCACGACATGGCAATTTGTCCATCATTAAAACGACACCACATTACGTCAACATCACGCGGTGTGATGATGCATTAGACGAACCTTTATAGACATACTAGTGTTTATTTCATAAAGACAACTTTGTACTTTTTCAAACAACAAGATATTTTACCGTTCCAAGACGAATACATTCATCTGCTTCTGCTCTGACTGATGTGCGCTCAGGGGGCGAAGTTGTGAAGTTTGACTGACAGTTTGAGCGGTTTTAAGAGATACGCTTTTTAATGCATTTAATTGGTTAAATATTTGTTAAAAAGACAAACAGACATAGACGGTTCCCAACAGCGCTGATTTATTTAAAAATAAATAAATAAACTCCCAAAAAATAGCACTTTCAAGTGTATTTACAAAAAGGCTGAGGCCTACCTGTGCAAGTGCCTGCAGTCAACCATAGCATTTTTAGAACGTTCTTATATGCAAATTAGCTGACGTCAGAGCCAGTGTTCTATAAAGAGCCTTGGACTGAGATCAACCAAAAGACAAATCGAATTGCAGTGTGTGGTGTACCAGTAACTTTTCAGTACCAGTTGATAAGATCAGACAAAATTATAGACTCTAATTCTGATTATTCAATGCATTCCTTCAATTCATGTGCAAAAAGAAAGATTATGAAGTCTTTCAGATCAAAAAGCCCAGAGAGATTGGACCAGCAGTCTGATTCTTCAATGGATTCTCTCTGCAGTGCCTTTTCTCGCATGTATATTAGTACTCCACCAGCAGCACTTGAGGAGACATCTATGGAAATCTCCAGCAAAGAAGAGCTACCTGGACCATCTCATATGGTCAACTACAGCTCAGTCACTCCTGGAGAGTACAGAACTGCTCCTGACCAAAGTTTGAGCAGATCGGACAGTGCTTGTTCAATGGATTCCCTCAGCTCAGGCAGTTCCAGTTTTCACCCACGTGCAGATCGTCAGATTGAGAAGAGACGATCTGTTAAAAGAAATTGGGGAGAATTTTGCAGTTCAGAGGTTGTGGACCAGAAAAGAATCAAATTAGACCTCTGCTCTGATTCTTTGATTGATTCTCTCTGCAGTGCCTTTTCTCGCATGTATATTAGTACTCCACCAGCAGCACTTGAGGAGACATCTATGGAAAT
>JAUCMU010000024.1:8116955-8147747 GCA_032275025.1 Enteromius treurensis
TTATTGCCCATTTTAGTTTAATAATTCTTACCATGATGGCGTTTAGTGCTTGTGTGAATGACACTGAGCACCTTCTAAATGTTTAACTTTTTAAAGCTTCTTGTGAGCTTTGGTTTATTAACATTATGTCAAATATTATGGTTTCTAATTAGAAATTACGGAATTTAACTATAAATTTAAAATAAAACCGTAAAACTATTGACAAAACAAAAATTTGATATTATATTTTTCAATTTTTGTCTGTAAAAGAAATAACGGTTTTACTATTATTTAATGTTGGAATTTCGGCAACCCCGGCTGCCGGTATATTACCGTAAAAATAACTTTTTTTTTTACAGTGTATGGTAAAAACCTGTTCAATTGTTAATGGTAAATTCCTGTAAAATATACAGGGAAAAAGAATGAACTAACATTCCCAGAATTCCTAGCACAGCATTTCAAATTTTGTTTGAATTTGGTGTATTTTCTTTGAAATAACTAGCTTTCTTCTTATTTTTTTTTCTTATCAGTTATGCTTATTATGGTTGTATGTAATGTTGTTAAATTAATGTTTATTGCATATTTCAGTTTGATGCATTTCACCATGATGGTGTTTGTGTGAATGACACATCCTATATATGTTTAGATTTAAAAGCTGCTTGTGACAGGCTTTGGTTCATCATGTGACTTTCTCATCACCTGCATTTGATGGTTATCTGTTTATATCAAAAGTACAAAACAGATTTCAGTACTTTTGATAGTTTGGTATATTAACATTATATCAGTTAATGAAATTACGGTATTTAACTGTAAGTCTTAAAATATTGTTACTGTATTTTTCAAATTCCAGCAACCCTGGACCACAAAACCAGTCATAAGAAGGACTGGTATATTTGTTACAATTGTGATGAAGGGGTTGAGGATCGAGTGGAGATCCAAATGCAAACAGGTGGTCAAACAGGCCTCCATGGCTGGGACTGGGCATGATGAGAGTTCAATGGACTCAGAGGCGGCTTCCATAGCCATGACAGGGCGAGACGAGGGCTCAATGGTACAAACCGATAGTCCTTGGGGTTGTGCAGCCACCAGCAGAAACTCCGGAAATCTCTACAGCATGAGCTGAAATCTCCGATGGTTGTGCAGCCACCGATGGAACCTCCGAAGGGTTTATGGTACCAACCAAAACCTCTAGAGGTGGTGTAGCCACCGGCAGAACCTCCATAGGATCTATGGCATCTTAAGGGATCCTGGAGAAGATTCTGGGACTGGGCCACTGCCCAAGATGGCCACAAACCCAGAGCCACTACATAAGATGGCAGGCACACCAAAGCCTTCAGCCACCATGGATATGAAGCCACAATCTTCAGCCGTCACGGATGCCACTCCAGTGTTCCCAAGATTTGTGCATGTTGCATTTAAAGACACCAAGGTGTTCCAAGGGAATTTGAGGCTGGTTTCCAGTCTGGCAGACCCACCACTGATGTCACTTAATTCACAAACGTGGTCAGACAGGCACGGTCAAACATTTCAATCCAGGCAAAGGCAAAAGAGTAATTCCAATAAACGAGCAAGGGTCAGGGCAGGCAGCAAACAGTCCAAAATGTGAAAAGACCAAGGTCCAAGGTCAAAAAAACCACAAGAAACAAGTAACAAGGGTATGGATTTGCAATAATCATTATATGAGAGGGGGTGAGGGCTTCTTTTATTCTAGACAGAGGGGAACAATAGACCAACCAATAAAAACAAGACACATGAAACTCAGGGAACCAATGGGGACACAACACACAGACAAGGGTAGTACATGACATAACACTCCAGGCTCTAAAGGAGCTCACTGGCACTCCAGCTGGCAATCAAGACAGCCATAGCCAAGAATCCTAACACATTGATGGAAAGCAGCAAACATTCTCTTAAGACTGACCCCTTTTGGTTTTGTGGTCCAGGGTCACAAAATATAATATAGCATAGAATAGAATCAATTAGCTTTTATTATTTAATTCTTGTGAACTAAAATGACAACATTTGGTAAATAAACAGTAATTTTATAATACTTTTATTATTTTAATTTATAGAAAATTGTAATTGGTTGGCTAAAACAAACTCAGTGAATGAACACATTATACTGATTGCGCTTTTGTTTTTTGTTTGTTTTTTTTACACCAAATGCTGTCAGCATAAACAATAGATTTAGTTTTATACAACATGGATTGACCAAAATTGTAATTATGTCTCATCACACTCATAAAACTTTAGCTGATGTGGTGGAATCAAGCTCTTTCTATTGTCTATTGTTTCAGACAGACTTGTATCCTGCTGTCTAAATTATGCTTTGTCCACTGCACCCAGTATGATAACCCTTATGGGCTGTGATAACCCTCACTTAGTTTTATTCTTTTTATACTGCTCTGAATTGCTGAGGTAAATCCAGTAACCTAACATTATCCATGGAAGCAAAAGCTATGCGTAGGAGTTCGAAATGACTGTCAGAGGGCTTTTTCGGCTGTTTTTCTTCTTTTCAAAACGGTGCGAGTGAAAATAGTTTCTCTTGGCTAAAGGGACGTGGCAATGGCTTTCTCAGACACTGTGCTACTCTGGAATTCCTCAGCCTGTCAGCGGCCGTCAAAAGCCGTGCTTTCACAGTGCGATTAGTGCTTTGTGGGAGCCCTTACACCGGCACGCAGCTCCTTCAACCCTGACCCATAATCGCACAAAGCATCAGGCCGAGTGGAATGGCCATCAGACTATGAGATTTTGGGTAGCTGTTAGATTGAATTAACCCTCACCTGCATTGTCAGCAGTCAAGGCACAATATAGGCCACTGCAAATTTCATTTCATTGTGTTTGGCATGAATGTGTGCACGGACCCTGATAACTAAACAGTGCTACTTTGTGAGGTGATGTCACTGAGGGAAGCAACACTGGAATTTTCCCAAGGCCTTGAGCTCACATAACAAGCACAGAAGATTGATTTACTTTACAGAAAGTCCATAGTTCAGTCCCTGTCCTTGCTACTTCTTTCCCTGCCGATAACATCCTTACATGTGGAAGACTCTAATTATAACCACTGAGAGAAATAAATGAAAGACAATCAATGTGATCACTGAAAAAGATTTCTGTGATTTCCAGATCAGCTGTTCCTGTCTGTCTTCTTCATTTCCTGTTTGATCAGGAGTCCCTGGGAGGCAAACCCTTGGTAAATCTTGTATTCCTGTATTATAATATTCATCTCATAAAAATACAAACATAGGTAGAGACTCTTTTTTCTGGCTTTATATAGAAATATATGGAGGTTTCAGCATCAGATCAAAATATAATAGTGGTAAAAAATGAAAAATAAATATTCACACTGTTGAGAAAGAGAGTTGGCTAATGTGACCTAGTTATTAATTAGATTTATTACATTTATAGTACATATTTAACTTTTTAGAGAAATAATGTTCATTGTTAGTTTGTTTTAGCTCAGGGTCATTAATAATATGGTAACGCAATTCAAGCGTCAAGTTCAAGTGTCATAAGTTAAGTGAGATTAACTATTTTAATGTTATTTTAACAAATGTGGTTGAATAATGTTAACAAATACAACCATATCATGAAGTGTTACCAATAATATTAATTGGACACAACTTTTGGTTTTAATAATATATTATTATTAAATATTGGAATTAACATTCAGATTTAAAAATGCTTTATTTTTCAGTGTTCAGTTTTCAAAGGTTCTCAAATCTATAGGTATAAAATCACATTTATTTACTTGTTTGTTTGATGAAACAGGATTCCTTAGACCCGTTTAGACTTGAATTAATTGTTTGTTGCTGGTATTGTTGGTTGAACATCTAAACTGCTGAATAACGGCTAAAAACCTATTTAAGAAGCTTAATGAAGTAAAAGGAAGACCAGCATACAATACACAAATACTGATGATCAATGGTAAAATTATCTAGCTAATCAATTCAAAGGTTAGGTTTCAGATCAACAGCTTCAAAAGAATACCATACGGTGAGAACTTCCTATGAATTTTCCCTGTAAAATTCATGTTTCACTCATGCCATCACAGCTGAAGTCAAATGTTCCATCATAGTGTTGTCAGAATCTTGAATGGCGTCCATCAACGGACGGAGTTCCAGCTCCCTGCGTAGGAAGCAGTATGGCGCTCCAACTTTCAAAACTATCAGTACAGTCTGTCATGTTTGATTTATTCTGGCCCAAATGTTAAAAGCTATTTGTAGCATGAGATCTTTTGGTTGTGGGGTGAGCAAATTGAAGCTTTTCTTTGTTCGTCTGCCACATAGAAACATGCAATATGAAGCAACTGGATAAAAGTGGCCCAAATATGTCATTGTTAGCAGTTAAGGCGTCTAGCGCTGAGAGAGAGCAAGTCGGCTGTTTAAGAAAGCAGCTCAATGGAGCTAATGAACCCAGACTCCAATTTAATTGTTTCGTGGGCTTGTGGAAATGTGATTAAAAGCCAGATAAAACAACCCTTTGGCAATAATGCATTCACATTATGAGATAAAAAGTCATTTTGTGAAATAAGGTCACTTTATGAGGTAGTAAGGCATTTTGAAATTTAGTCACATTATAAGATATGAAGTAATTTTGAGATAATGTTCTAAAATATAGTCACATGGTTAAACATACAGTCAGTTAACAGAAACAAAATTGCAATAGCTAAGTATAAAAGTGGCATTGTGATATATTGTCTCATTACGACATAGTCATATATTGAAATTTTGAGATATAGTCACATTATGAGATGTGAAAGCATTCTGAGACATAATGTCGCTTTATGAGACATTAAGCCACATATCTGAGATGTAAAGTCATTTTGAGATATAGTCATAATTCTGAGATATAGTCACATGGTTAGTCAGTTAACAAACAAAAGTGTTTAGTATATTTCATATATATATACTGCAATGTATATATTCGCATTGCAAAATATTGTGATATATAAATATAAAGTCACATAATGAGATATAAAATAACACTGTGAGATAAAGTAATATTTTGAGGTATAAAATAGCAATAGTAGGAAATGTTGTCATTTTTGAGATGCATGGTCATATTTTAAAGACATTAAGTCACATTACGAGATGTAAAGTTACATTTTAAGATATAATATTGCTATTGTGAAATACATTTTTTTTTTAGCTATAAAGTCACATTACCAAATAACATTTAAGCTACAATCATACAAGATGTCCAACATTTATTAAAACAAAATATTAGAAAATTGCTAAATGATAAAGCAACATCAGATCCCAGGGAGTGAACTGTGTTTCACCCACTATGAACAGACAGGCTCATTACTCCTGCAGGCAAGACAGTGTTTACCAAGTATTAACTATAAAAGACACTGAGATTATGAAATTACCCCTTCACGGATGGCCTTTCATAACATATCCCAAGAAAATGAACATAACAGTATAAGAAGATACACACAGACAATAAGTAGACAAAAAGTATATTTATTCTGAGAAAGATAACAATCTACAGGGAGGTCTTTGTTATTGCATGTCAGCTTTGTCTGAACGACCACCAGATCCTGAACAGATCAGTCTGGTGAGCAGTGAACTCACTCACAGAAAACATACAACACTGCAATGCAACTCACGTGCAAATCAAAGCAGTGAATAAACACACTGCGTGTTTGAAGTGATAGTTTGGCGACTCGTCAAAAACCTCTCAGTAATTGATCCAGTCCTGTGATAGTACACAGCACTGAAGCACTCACATGCTTTGGTCAGTCTGAACTTAAGGCCCGTTTTTGCAACAAAAGCAATTCTGAGATTCACAATCTATGAAACATCACAAAAATACTTCTTGATAAAAGATTAAATACAATGTACTGTTACAATACGCCTCCTTTAAACATCTTTTCTTGAGTGTGCTTCAACAAAAAAAAGGGTAGAATTCTGTCATCATTTACTCACCTTGATGTCTTTCCAGGTTTGTGACTTCCTTTTATCTGTGGAATACAAAAGAAGGCATTTCGAGGGAATGTTTCAACCGCTTTTCTTCATAGACTGAAAGTCAAGAACCACTGAGGCATTCTTTAAAATATCTTCTTTTGTGTTCCACTGAAGAAATAAGTCACAAGTTTGAAACAATGTGAAGGTGACTAAATCATCGCAGAATTTTAATTTATGGGTGAACCATCTCTTTAAAATCTATATAATTGCTTGCTTTGGGTTTCAACTCTCACTATGCCACCTTCAACACTTGCAGTTTACAGCACTGTAATCACTTGCTCAGAGCCACTAACTTCTTTCTCAATACCTCGCCACATTCTGGCACAGTCTAACATTACAAGTGGCAAACTAAAACTCATCTTGATTTCATTCTGTGCTCATGAAAGAGTATATATTTACCACTAGTGAGGTTAGTGATACTTGCACACTGACCCCAGCTTTTGCAGTGAAACATTAACTTTTCCTTACTATCTTGTAGCTTATGCTCATTCACATTTTGCATAGCAGCAGGTGACTTTTCCAGTTTATCCGATGTAGAAGCCTGATAAAAACTGCAGTTTGCCCTTGAGCAACACTCCACGTATTTTATATAGGATAAATGTGACTATAGGTCTGCGATGCTTATCAAAGCATGACATGGCTGACATCATCCTTTACGGAGGACAAATGTAGAAGTTGAGTTTAAACAGTAGAGCAGTGACTAGCAAGGTCAAGGCCATGGGTTTGATGCATGCATGCATGCCGTGAATGCAATGCAGGTTGCTTTGGATAAAACCGTCTGCCAAATGTATTCAAGCAAATATGGAAAAAAAAAATGTTTTTATGTGTCATGTCTGCACCACTTACATCCCCACACTTATTAAAATAACTGAATTTAATGAATAAGTAAATAATTTGAAATAACATAATTTGGAAAAAATCAAAAACTTCTTCCCATTTGCTATTATACAGCCCTGATTGATAAAGAGATTGATTAGAAAAGATTGCCATTTCATTTGATGCCACTAGCGGTGTATTGATGTACACATTTCACCTATAAATAGTGCCATAAATTGCAAAGGCTTAAAGAATCAAAATATATATGTACTGTTCTTTTCTTACACAAATTGAAAAGCAATGTCAACCATTATAATTTCTGGATGACAACTGTGGACCTTCTTTGAAATGTGCAACGCATACTAATGGTCATGTTTAGGGTTAGTACGATTTTTTAAAGCAATTAATAAATTGTATTCAGCTAAGGTTCATCAAAGGGACAGTAAAGACAGATATATTAAGCAGCACAACTGTTTTTAACATCGATGATAATAGGAGCACAAATCAGCATAATAGAATGATTTCTGAAGGATCATGTGACACTGAAGACTGGGGTAATGGCTGCTAAAAATTCAGCTTTGTCATTACATGAATAAATAATATTTTACTAATTTATTAATACAATATTACTGTACTTTTAATGTTTCTGCTGTATTTATTAAATGCAGTCTTGGTTTGCAAAAGAGACTTCTTTCACAAATGTTTAAAAAAATCTTGCCAACCCCAAACTTATGAACCTTAGTGTATATTCCTATAAATACCCAATAACATCTGACTCGGAGTCAGATTCCTCCTGACAGCACTGACATGCTTCACTCAAAACACTCTGTTTTTGATGAAGCTCCAGGTTCAATGACCAGATATACAATCCAACTGGCTTGCTAAGTGTACTTACTTACACTAAAAGACCCTGACCTCACAGCATGTTTGGGTCTGGACTTAACTCCAAATGTAAACAGGACAGTCTGGAGAGATGTGCCAGCGTCCTGCTGTCTCTAAAATGGACAATCATTCACCCTCACAGGACAACAAGGTAAATGTCAGAGATGTCAAGTTGATAGTGTGTCCAAACATCTGCTTGAACTCTACATCACACTTAATGCTTTGACAGATTCATGAAGGAGCACTTGAGTATATCAGACCGAACCCACTCTGGATGACTTCTTCTCCAAGACGAGTGAAGTAATCCCGTTCTATAAGCAAAAGAAGTATTAAAACCCCAACAGCGTGCTGAGAGCGACCAGGTTGCTTTTCACAGTGTTTAAATGAAGAAGGAAAGTTCTGGCAGCCTAAACTAGATCTTTGATAAAAAAAACAACTCTTAAGTCCACTTGAAACCCTCTCAACAAGAGATAAGGTAAAGAAAGACAGATGACTCTCGCCATGGATTGTTCACATGAGTATTTGAGGTTAGCTTGGGTCTTTCCAAAATGAAGAACAGATCCTAAAATGTAGCAGACAACTTTGAGACTCTATGAATCTTTCCATTTCATCACAAAAGCTGGCCGATCTTTTCTAAAAATGTCCCGATTAATTTCACGGCCACGTGTGCTCCGGTTAATCCACAAACACAGTCTCATAAAGCAGATGGATCTGTGTCCATTTCTATCCAAAGAGTTAGTTCCAGTCTAACCGCATTCATATCAACAGTATGCAATCATATTCTCCCGTCTATGCCAAACAGCAGTATTTCTTCCACCAGGACTCAGAGAGCTTCCTCATTTTATCGGGCGTCCGCTTCTTCAGCCTTTTCTGCTGCTGGCTGTCCGAGTACTGGATGCTGGCCACTATGGCCGTGTCAAACACCTCCTTTAGGTTCTTTTGGGTGAGCGCTGAGCACTCCATGTACGAGACGGCCTGTACTTCCTCGGCACACAGGCCGGCCTCTTGGGGGTCCACCGGTCGCTCTTTGTACTGGGCCAGTTGGATGAGCACTTTGACATCTTGCCGCAGGTCAGCCTGAGTGCCCACCAACAGTATCGGTGCCCTCGGGCAGTGCCGGCGGATCTCAGGCACCCACTTCTCCCTCACATTTTGGAAAGAGGAGGGACTTACCACACTGAAGCAGAGCAAGAAGACGTCAGCGTTGGTGTAGCACAGCGGACGGAGCTTGTCAAACTCATCCTGCCCAGAGTAAAGAAAGATTCAATAGAGATAAGCATGTAGGAGAAACAAATACTTGTTGTGTTATGTGTGTGTACACATTTTTCCTTCTTTTTTTTGTTTTTAATTAAATAATAATACTAAAAATAATATTTTTTTATTTCCACTTGTTTATTGTGAACATTTGAAAAATGATGCAATACCATTAAAAAGTCTGGGGTTTCACTCACCAAGGATGCCTTAATGACCAAACATACAGTAAAAACAGTAATATTGTGAAATATTTTATTTTATTATATTTTTAAATGCAATTTATTGTGATGACAGAGACGAATTTTCAGCAGCCATTATTCCAGTCTTCAGTATCACATGATCTTTCAGAAATCAATCAAATATGCTGATTTGGTGCTCAAGAAATATTCAATGTTAAACAGTTGCGCTGCTTAACGTTTTCTGTGGAAACCCTGATAGATTGTTTTCAGGCTTTTTGATGAATAGAAAGTTCAAATGAACAGCATTTCTTTGTTTAATGTGTTCTTACCAAACGAAAGCATCGACATGAAAAATCTCACTGACCCAAACTTTTGAACAGTAGTGTAAATAGAAAAAACAATAAGTAGCCTTATCTAACAGTAACAATACTTTAATCTTCTAAACTAGCAGCTTCCAGGCCATGCTTATGATTTTGTGTCTCTGAAAGATCAGAACGTAAGAGGCGTAAGGGGCGTAAGAGATACACTCTAGAACACAAATGTGAGATCTGTTGTTTATTACAAGTGCATACCATCTGTTTTACTCTTCCATATGAGTCTCCAGCTTGTTTTCTGCTGAAATGCCAAAACTGCTTTCTCCTCACATTAGTCAATTAAACACATTCTAACCCAAGACAAACAATCCTGTATTTAATTTATTTGCAAGTATGTTGTTACAAATGAACAATATTATAATATGCAAAAACAGATATTCAATTTGAATTACATTTAATCGTTCTAATAGTAAATTACTATTATTTTTTACAAATTAACTTTACGTCAGTGATAGATGATATCAAATAAATGTAAAAATAAGGGAAATGAGTGTGCCCAAATTTATATTTACACTAAAAACATTTCTTTAACCCTCCAATCAATGCACTCTTTATCTGTTTCTCTCTCCTTCTCTCCCTTTCTCCATTTCCACTGGCCTAAAAAGGACTGATCCAAATCTCTCTTGGCTTTCCTCCCTTCAGTGTCTCCCCTTAGCTTGCTAAACTCATCGAAAACACAGTGATCTCACATTTCCAGTGACTAACCCCAGCTGTACCCCGGCTGAAAGTAGGTCTCCCTTTTCCTCGGATCAAGCCCAATTCATCACAATTAGACTGTTTCCCATTTGTGATCCCCTAGAGCTGGTTCCCCCCTCCCAAAAACACTGATTGACCTATAATAGCGTGCCCCCCTAGGATGAAGCATACACTTCCTTATGATGCCTGGACTGTAAGACTTCAGCTGAACTTTACCAGAAACCCTTATCATGAGTAAGCAAAACAACACTGAATCACTTTCTCTCTTATCTTACAGACAGGCAACCGTATGACTAATTAGGACATGACTCACGGGTCTGTTTACAGTTAAGAGACGTGGGCTCCGACCAGCATGTGTTTGTGCAAATAATATGTCATCCTTATACAGTGACATGATGAACATGCACTGCCTCAAATGTGTTTGTGTGAGGTGGTCTGTTTGGGTCTGGTGGTGTTGAGTGGGCTTATTGGACTGACCTGACCGGCTGTGTCACAAAGCTGAAGTTTCACAGGCTTGCCATCCACAGCTACAACCGCTGCAGAGGAGAAGAGAATCCATTTGACATTTTATCCCTTTCCAGTGCACATCATTGAGACACATGGACAAACGAGACTGAAATGGGTTGGCGAACTTGCTGGCTTTACAAAAACTCATCACAAAAACAATAGACAGTAAACATCATGTGCTCATGTGATGAATTTAATTAGGTCACTGGCAAACTGCAATGACTGGATCATTCTTTATCATAATATAACTTTAATATTACATATATTATACTATAATACTAGAGCCTATATATTATTTTATATATTTTAAAATGCTGTGTGAAATATATATTTATAAATATAACATAAAAAATAAGTATATAATCCTACTGAACTCATATCTGTTTTGGGGTGTTTTTTGTTTTTTGGTTCAAGCTTGACATTAGAAGGTACACCAGCAGTTACTGACCAGTTTAGAACAATTAGGTAACGTTACCATGATCCAAAACGCATCAGCACTAGCTTAAATGGGATTTTCTAACAGATAGAATAGAGGTAGTTTTTTGTTTTTAAAATATATTATTTCTTTTCCATTTATTTTATTACTATTTAGTGTTTCGGTTTAATTATGAATGCGTTATATATATATATATGTTATTTCTTAAAATTAAACTGGGCTGATTTTTACCTGCAAAGTTGTCAAACGCTGTTGGAACATACTCGGTGGGATATCCATTGGTGGTATAGCTCACAATGAGACTAGTTTTACCCACTGCACCATCACCAACCAGCACGCACTTCACCCTGCGCTCCGCTGCCGCCCCGAAGCGGCTCTTCACCGCGGATGACAAATCTCTGCTCCGGAATCTCCTCGGGGGAACCGGCGGCACTACCGTACCTGGAGCGGGCTTGTATTCTCCCTCTCCCTGCGGAGGCATCGCCGAAGACACGGACCGTCCAGCGGCTTCAGAGTTTCATCCCACTCGTGAATGAGAGAGCGGAGCACCAGTCCCCGATTTCACAGCGGCGTCCATTTATTTTACAAAGGGAAAAAAGTCCGGTAATAGCTACATTTCAAATCAAAAAGTGTTTGCTTTATCTGGATATAAAACAAAGCAACTCTGAAGCAAAAATAAACACGAAGCCCACACGTTCACTGCCGTTATGCCCTCATGAGGCGAGCCCTCCTCCGCCCCTCACTAAAACTGATCTGAGTGAGCACTTTACTCCCAAACACTGTGGCTGTGTCTCAAAGCCTAGTCCGCCTCCCATTAGACAGCACTTTCTGAGGCGCGCGCAGCTCTTTTTTTTGGCCGTACTCAAAGTAGGCTGCTGACAAGGATTTGAGACAGAGCTCATGACATCATCCACTGTGAAGTGCATCCATCCGTGAACTGAAGTCCAGCAGACCTGTTGTCATTACTGATAAACTCAACTGAACTGGCGCGAATACACGCGTCAGCATTTTTATTTGTTATCAGTGATTATGTCCTTGAAAATTAAAATGCTGTAAGTGCATATACAGTTATCTACATTTTATTGTTTATTACAATTCTCTTTAAATTTAGTGAAGTTACGTACCTGCAACTTTCTGTCATAAAATATCGCATGCATCCACACACAAACGCGACCGTACATAGTAAATATACACACAATATATATATATATATTTATATATATGATACATGTATATATAGCCATTTAGCTTTTATTATAGCGACTAACAAATGGGGACAATGGAAGCAATCAAAATCAACGAGAGAAATATAAAATAAGATATATAATATTCTGAATAGTATTAAACTAAAGGGAAGCGTGGGATTTGCGCCATCTATTGGACAAAGAGAAAAAAAAAGGGTTACAATTTCCACAAGATGCTTCTATATACTAACCAAATACTAATTAAGGGACTTTGCTTTAAAATTCTGTAACGTTAATAATAAATATTATTAGTATTAATTAGTATAATATTGGTGATTTTTATTTACGTTATGTATTTTTTTTGCCCTGGCTTCTTATTTTTGTGTGGAACGTTAGTCGTTGATCTTGTTTCACACGAGCCTCAGATTCAGCTGAACATACACACGCACATGAGACCTATAGCTCTCTATAAACATGACAGTTTGACAGATGGCTGCAAATACAGTGAAAGAATCTAAAACAAACGAGGTTGTGTTGGGCTTCTTAGAGGAGGCAGAATCATGGCAGCTTCTTAGTAACCAGTTTCCAAGTAAAGTCGGAGGGAGACCCGCGTGGTTAAGCCAAGTGGATTTGCCAACTGTGCCTGAGTTACAGTGTGGGAGGTGTAAACTTCCAACAGTGTTTCTTCTGCAAGTCTACGCACCAATAACGGATTATGATCGATGTTTTCACAGAACACTGTTTGTTTTCTGCTGCAAGACACCAGCCTGCTATGTGCGAAATGACAGCAAGTGTTTTAAAGGTAAATTATACCCTGTCGTATTTTGAAAAAAATAATGTTTGCTGTATTAATATTTTAATTATACGTTATAGTATATAGTTACTATATCTATATTGTATATAGATATAGTAAGTGATAGTTCATAAATGAATTAATCTTAACTAATACCCTCATGATGTTCCAAGTCTTGACCTTTTTTTCTGATAGAATAGATATTTTATAGAATGTTGGTAACCAAACCGTTCTATTTCCATTGTATGAGCAAAAGTACAATGAAAGTCAATAGGAACCAAAACTGTTTGGTTACCAACATTCTTAAGATCTACTTTTAGGTTCCACAGAATGAGGTCAGACATATTAATCATGGCTTATAATAAAAGCCTCTCTATAACATAGGCATAAAGTCAGATTTCTGTACTATCCCACATTTCCAGTGTTTAGATGCCAGCTGCCAAGGAAAAACGACTTTTACCCTTTTGATCCTCCTCCTGATGAGAAGCCAGTGCAACTAATGATTGATCATCAGGTTCTGGGCTCTGGGCTCAAACTGTGCAGACTGTGTGGTTGTCTGGGACAGAAAGCCTGCTCTCGATGTCACTCTGTCACATACTGCTGTAAAGAGCATCAGACCATAGACTGGAAACACAGACACAAGAAAGAATGTTCAAATGAGGGTACGTAAAAATACAGGGCGTTATGCATTAATTCAGACAAGATCCAGTGCTATTATTAATCTATGCATGCTGTCTTCATATCGGATTCCACAGTTTCTCAAAGCTCAGAGCAGCTCAGTTCATTTCTGTTTCCTGAGTGGGAGCTGGTTACAGACCCGGAAGAGCTTCCAGCAAAAGACGAGGAACTTCACGAAGCACACAGTCTGGATCAGGAGAGCACGGCATGCTTAAATAATGGTACACTTTTCAGATCAGATTTGGCAGCTGGATAATTCCACATCTAATCCAGAAATAATAATTAACAGTGTTTATTTACGCTCTCAGGTTTGGAGGACAGTGAACTAGAATGTATGGCCCTTCATGAAACGCAAGACTCTAAAGTGTTTCAGAAGTTCAAAAAGCGCATTGCTAATGAACCACAACAGGTCAGTTACAAAGTCACGGCCTGAAGAGCAAATACTGGCCATGGCTTTTCTGTGTTGTATTTCATCAGCTGTGTGATTTGTATATGTATTTTCAAGGTTTTGCGGTACTGCAAATTAGGATCTCCTCTTTGGGTGTCAGCTGAACATGTGCCACATGAGGAGGATGTTCCACAATGTCCATGTGGTGCAAAACGTCAGTTTGAATTTCAGGTAAAGTATATGTTAAAGAGCACATTGTCATCCAAACACTAACGTTAAAAAGTCAGTAAGATTTGTTTTGAAAGAACAAGGATGCATTGATTTGATCAAAAGACAATGTTACAAGAGATTTCAGAGAAAAAACAAACAAACAAGAGACCTTACCGACCACAAAGTTAATCATAAATGGTATTAGATGAAGACATTGCACCATTTAAAATGTCACAGTTTTTTTTTTTTTCAGATCATGCCACAGTTACTTAATCACCTCAAAGTGGACACAACAGATGCCAGCATAGACTGGGGGACAGTAGCCATCTACACCTGTGCTGACAGCTGTGACCAAGGCACCAAATATTCTGCTGAGTTCATCTGGAAACAAGACTTTTCAGGAGATCAAACAATGCAGAATTGGTCTAGTCAAATAAACTATAATTCAGAATATTATGTTGCTTAGAAACATTCATAATATTAAATGTGAATGATAAAGGCATTGGCTCTATTAAAAGGTACTGACATATATAACACTTATTCCAAATAAAATTAAGGTCTTCAAGTATAATCAGACATTAAGGCCATTTATACATATTTAAAAAGGTAAAAATGTTTTATCAAGGATGCATTAATTAGAAGTGTGACAAAAGTTTTTTTTACAAAAAAATTCAAGTAAAAGCTGTTATTTTAACCTTTTCCCTTTAGGAATCAAATCTACATTAACGTACCACTGTTTCCAGAGAAACATTCAGCAGTAAAGTGGATTTCAACAATTTGGTTTTTTTCTTGAGCAGCAAATCAACCTTTTACAATGATTTCTGAAGGACTATGTGACACTGGCTGCTGAAATGCAGTGTTGCAGTCACAGGAAGAAATTGCATTAAAAAAAAGAATATTATATAAACATTATATTTCACAGAATTACTGATTCACTGTATTTCTCATTAAATAAATCCAGCCTTTAGATACTCATTTAAAAAAATATATCCTATCCTATTAACCCTAGCTTGAAGTATATGGTAGAATACAAACTTTTTAAATAAAGCCTGTATTTTAAGGTGAACATTTTAACACCATTTCCTGCCTTGTTATATTACAATTTATGGTTTAATTAGTGTAGTTCTGATTATCGATCAGAGACCAATACAGAATCTCCAAGTCCTTTCTGTCATCATAACATTACTAAAGAAAGGAGGGGAAAAAAAGAAAAAAAAAAGAGATCCATAAAAGGTACTACTTTACACTGCAGTGACTGACTGAAGTTGTCAAACATTTATTTGCATTCAGTGTAGCAAAGAAATTAGTTACATAGCGAAAAGTATTAAATTAAGATGTCAGTGCTTTACATGGGGCTATTGGGAGACATACAGTCATCGTACAATGAAATGGCAATTAAAACATTAGAACTTCAAAAGGCCAAATCCACATGACGAATTAAACAAACGATGATCCAAACTTGATTTCAAAGTTTTGTTGGTTAATAACCTACATTCACTCCTCCAACCAAGTTCCCTAGCACTGATCGCCATTGCTTGCTACGGACCAAGTCTTCTCACTGACAATCAGTAATGCAATAATAATACATAAAACCTGCTAATAAAGGGAATGTGTAAAAGTCTGAAATGAACATTTTAACATCATAATACCAAATAAGAATAAAAAAACATTAAAATGTCCAGACAATTAAAACAGTATTTTGAAAACCAAATGGCAGGTAAAAAAACATTTTTAAAAGAAAAATAAAAGCATTTTAACCCTCAAATCGGTTCACTTTCTGAGTGAAGAAAATGTGTCCTTCATATTTACAGGTTTACAAAAGTAAATAAAACTGCGTAGGTCACCCCAGACATAACAGTGGGCTTAGGAAGTAATTCACCGGTGATAACAGAACAAGATTACGTAGTCTTCCTGAATCCTTTCAGGATAGGGTATATATTCTCAAATGCTTCGTAAATTTCTCCTCGAACCTTTGCACCTGGAAATAAAAGAATTTTTATTATGCAGCTTCAGTATGACACAGTATCATAACAGAACTGCATGGTACCGTTTTACCATTTTAAACACAACAATAACCTCACCTGTAAGTACAACTTTTCCTGAAACAAATATTAAAAGCACGATTCTGGGTTTGATCATTCTGTAGATTAATCCCGGAAATAACTCCGGTTCATAGCTGGGGAAAAACAAAAAAACAACAATCAGCAGCATGTTAGTGTTGCAGTTTCAGTCGGTTCCATTTCAGTCAAAACGCTGCTCACATGTGCACAAAAGATCAAGGGTTTGCAAATACAGGAGTATAATAGTAAAACACACCCTCAATTAATTAACATAAATAGTGCAAATCATAACAGTGCAGAAAATGTACAATTTATTCAGAAAAAAAGGTCTCTCAATGTAGTTTGGGATGTGCTATATAAATAATAAATAAAACAAGACAAACCTGCTAAACTGTTGGTGTGTAAGCACCAGGCCCTCTAATCGGATGGGAAACTTGACGTCGCAGCTGCCAACCATGTTCTGAATTTTGAAGTCTAAGAATTTGGCAGGAAAACCCAACTTCTGCACCACTCTGGCATATTTTCTGGCTGCCAATCGGGACTGTTCCTCACTGCAGAAGTGAGTGCACACAAAAAGCGCAAACTCAAACACTGCTGTTTGTTCTACAAGTTTGTGTGAGAGCAAGAAAATGACCGCAAGTCCGCAGATGACATTTGTACCTTTTCGCTCCAGTGCACACCATCTTCCCTGAGCTGAAAATGAGCGCTGTTGTTCTGGGTTCTCGTATTCTCATGATGACGGCAGCAAAACGCTGAGTTATACATGGATATTTGTGTTAAATCAAAATGGATGTTTTTGTCAAAACAAAACAGACAATGTATAAAATATCTACTTGTGATCTTTTTGATATATAAATAAAATCAGTCTATGCTTATTTTAATCTATTAAAACAAGTCTTACCTTTGGATTATATTCAGCATTTCTGGCTCGAAGTGCTATCGTCTTCAAGTCAAGTTTGCAGCCCAAGTTTACAGTAGACACAATATTCCTTAAAAATACAAAATTTATATATTTGTCCTTGCACATAATACACAGAAATTGTAGACTGTATATAAAGCAAAGTGCACTGATGATATGATCATCTCAGATATATGTTTTTACAGCTCAAAAACAGTTTATATTATCTGAAGTCGATCAATAAAGTTTTTGAAAGGACTGCGAGATGACTGCTCAAGAACTCACTGTAACTGTGGGACGATGCCAGAGCTCTCTGAAGCTGGTGTGGCAGGAGTGATGGGGGTCATAGGGGTGAGAGGTGTGGTATAAAGTGGTGTGTTGCCTGGCAGTGCCGTCGTGGTGGAGACCTGTGAGTGGTAGAGCTGGGGTGTCTGCCCTGAACCTCCCACCATTCCACCCTGCTGTTGTGAGGCTGCCTGTTGTTGCTGCTGTTGCTGTCGCTGCTGCTCCTCCAGGAGGGACAAGCTGTTGGTGTTCTGCACTGGCTGCGGTGTCAGGCCTGTGCCGTACGGCATCATGGGACTGAAAAGGTTTAGGCCAGGGGTCATGGATCCCTTTGAACAGATACGAGGTTGATTTGATTAAAAACATCTGTATTATATGTAAAGGCTGGAACACTGCATATCCTCAGCAGATTTAATTGAAACTTATTTACTATAAATTTAAAAGTTCAATAAGTTAAAAAAGTTCAAGCTAATTTTTTCCCAAATCATACAGACATGAAACAAAAAAACAAAAAACACATAAATAGACTTTTCATAGTAAGATGCTATATGCAAAAAAAATAAATAAAATTACATTGCACCAGAAAATTAATGTTTGGGTTTCCATTTGAAAAACCCTGGCTACTCTTCATTTCTTGACAACAGTATGATGCCTAACTTTTCAAAATCTGTGCAGTGTAGTGTATTCATGCTTACTCACCTGAGGAGATGCCAGCCCTTGAGGGAAAGGGGGTATGCTGTTGTTCTGCTCCATATTGACAGTTTATGAAGCAAAACAACCAAGCAAACAGTGATTTCAGGAGTAGCTCGAAAACTCTGATTTCTCCACCAAAAAGACCTGTGGTGAAAAGGAACACAGAAAACAAATCTAACAAACAAACTTTCACACAACAGTGTAGAACTTCTTCTAGGAATCTGGCGTGCGTTGTAGACATAAATAGAACTGTGTAACGTTATCTTAAACGGGAGGAACATGACTGAACGGTTCAGTTGAAAAACGAAGTGTCATTACTCAGGGAATGTAACGTTAAATATTAAATTTAGAACATATAAAACATGTCAAACGTAACGTTACACACCAAAAGTAAGGTAACGTTAGAGGGAAACTCTGTTATTGGCACTGCAGTGTGCCTCTACGTACATTTAAATCAATGTTATATCACATAAACAACGTCGTTTAACCTAACAATTCACATTCACAACAGAAAGTGACGGCAGAGCTGGCAATTTATCACGTTTCGGGGTAATGCCTGCGGCGCAGAATGAATCCCAGCGTCGCTAACGTTGCTAGTTTGTGGAGCTAATCTAATCGTTACCAACTCAAACAGTTTGTGCTAACGTACATATATAACAGCTCTCTCTGCCTAAACAGTGTATTGGGTTGAATACGAAAAAAAAACACCGAAACAAACCGTTATCTGCAGAGTCCCACAGGCTGGCAACCTGCTCGCGCCGAATAGTTCCAGAAGCGCAGAGAGTGCGCAAAAACACATGAAATTTCACAACAACTTCCGCTGACTTTAATAATGCGCTTCCGGTGCATCATGGGTTCACATCACTTGTTTGCACTATTTAATATTGATGCGTATTAAGTTAAACAGCACCAAATGAATATATAAATAGAAAGTAAATATAGAAATATTGCAAAATAGAAGTTAAAATTTGAAAATCACAAAAAACATGTAAAACCAAAAAACGTGCTAGAGTGTAAATTGTAAAAAAAACAACAACAACTGCTGCTTCACTTAAAAAAAGTTTGGGGTGATATTAAAATTTTTGTCTTTACTTTTTGCTTGCACGCGTTTTCAAAACATTGTAATACTGTTTAATCGCGGTTTTAAAACGCCAGACCCCATTTATGCATATACAACTTCTAAAGTAGTGTTAAAATTCTGTATTATTTTTATTTTGTACCTCTCCCATCATGTCAAATACAAATTTGTCACTTTCAATAAACGCCCTGACTTTTATTTTGAAATTGTGTCTTCAGGTTTACACTTTAACTCTTGCAAAAGAGGCAAATGAATGCTTCCCCTTCATAAATGCGCGTGTTTTAATGTACTAATGTCAAATGGCAGCTGTGGGAACATGGTCTTTCTCTCGTCCTGCAGTGGGGAGAATGAGGTGCATGCTGCTAGCTGGACAAAATGCTACAGATGTTGTAGAAACAGCAATGGCAGGTACATATAAATAGACATCTGTTTACACATTAGGTTCACCTAGACATTAGGTTTTCAAGTGGCTTATGAAACAAAATTACTACTAAAACACTATTCTTACTACATTCGCAGTTAACTTTTTTTCATAGCAATTCCAAGACTGTAAGCAAAGATAAAATTGTCTTATACATAGTAAGTAAATAGTTTTCTATATAAAGGTATGTTACTTTTAAGAACATCAAAACTGCATCTATGTTTTTCTGATTAATAATAAGAGGTATATTTTCTTAGAGGTGGAAGATGATGTAGACACAGGACGGAACATTGTTGGCAGAGGAGGATATCCAAATTCCAAGGGATTGGTTGAATGTGATGCTGCAATTATGGAAGGTGTCCCAGGTAGATTTGGGGCTGTGGCTGCACTTCGAGGGTAAAAATAAAGCCTTGATTATCTTATCCAGTGACAATTCCTCCAGGGTACAATGCTTTCGTTTGTCTTGCACAGTTTGAAAAAAAAAAAGAGGAAGAAAAAAAAGGAGGTTTGTTTCCATCCTACCTGGCCCTGAACCTTTTAGTATGCTTGTGTTTTCATTGCTAGAAATGCACAGCCATGTCGTGTAGCTCGCAAAGTAATGGAGAAGAGTCCTCACAGCTTGCTTGTTGGAGATGGAGCAGAAGCGTTTGCTCAGGAATTGGGTTTTACATCTGAACCCAATTCTAATATGCTTTCCGACCATTCAGCTACTGCTTACCAGGTATTTATTCATACACACACACACATAAACACAGTGTATTACACTTGCGGTTGTTGTCTCTTCCTCATCCCTAAAAAAGATTTTAGTGACATTTTTCTGTTTTTTTTACTATATTCCAAAAGGAATACCTTGAAAAAAATAAACCTGTTAGAGGTGGGCATGACACAATAGGTAAGAGATTCATATAATGCAAAAGCTTTCTTAATTAGTAATTCATATCTGTGTCAAACCCATTTTTTACGTTAAGATGACTCTGTGGTTGTGAATTTGGCAGACAAAATGATTTTTGTCATTCAGACCAAGTGTGCCCTGCTGTAATAAAATCTAACAGGATCATTTGGCACTTAATTTTCTAATTATGCACTTTGTGATTGCTTAATCTTGTTTACTTTCTCAGGTCTTATAGCTCTTGATCTAATTGGTAACATAACAGTAGGTAGGTTTGAAAATTTTCTATTTACTGAAATTGAATTCTAAAACAAAATATACACTGCTCAAAAAAATAAAGGGAACACTAAAATAACACATCCTATACCTGAATGAATGAAATATTCTTATTAAATACTTTGTTCTTTATATATCTGAATGCGCTGACCCCCCCCCCAAAAAAAACAACACAAAAATTATCAATATGAAAAATTATCTATGGTCTCCTGAGGGATCTCCTCCCAGACCTGGACTAAAGCATCCGCCAACTCCTGGACTGTCTGTGAGCAAGACAGATGTCCCAGATGTGCTCAATTGGATTCAGGTCTGGGGAATGGGCGGGCCAGTCCATAGCATCAATGCCTTTGTCTTACAGGAACTGCTGACACACTCCAGCCACATGAGGTCTAACATTGTCTTGCATTTGGAAGAACCCAAGGCCAACCGCACCAACATATGGTCTCACAACAGGTCTGAGGATCTCATCTCTGTACCTAATGGCAGTCAGGCTACTCTGGCGAGCACATCGAGCTGTGCAGCCCTCCAAAGAAATGCCACCCCACACCATTACTGATCCACTGCCAAACCGGTCATGCTGGAGGATGTTGCAGGCAGCAGAACAGTCTCTACAGGCATCTCCAGACTCTGTCACGTCTATCACATGTGCACAGTGTGAACCTGCTTTCATCTGTGAAGAGCAAAGGGCACCAGTGGCGAATTTGCCAATCTTGGTGTTCTCTGGCAAATGCCAAACGTCCTGCACGGTGTTGGGCTGTAAGCACAGCCCCCACCTATGGACGTTGGGCCCTTATCCCACCGTCATGGAGTCAGTTTTAGACCGTTTGAGCAGACACATGCACATTTGTGGCCTGCTGGAGGTCATTTTGCAGGGCTCTGGCAGTGCTCCTTCTGTTCCTTCTTGCACAAAGGTGAAGGTAGCGAACCTGCTGCTGGGTTGTTGCCCTCCTACGGCCTCCTCTACATCTCCTGACATATTCTGGCCTGTCTCCTGGTAGCGCCTCCATGCTCTGGACACTACGCTGACAGACACAGCAGACCTTCTTGCCACACCACATTGATGTGCCATCCTGAATGAGCTGCACTACCTGAGCCAATTTTGTGGGTTTAGACTCCGTCTCGTGCTACCGCTAGAGAGAAACCACCGCCAGCATTCAAAAGTGACCAAAACATCAGCCAGAAAGCATGGAAACCGAGAAGTGGTTTGTGGTCACCACCTGCAGAACCACTGCTTTATTGGAGGTGTCTTGCTATAATTTCCACCTGTTGTCTCTTCCATTTACACAACAGCATGTGAAATTGATTGTCAATCAGTGTTGCTTCTTAAGTGGGCAGTTTGATTTCACAGAAGTGTGATTGACTTGGAGTGACATTGTGTTGTTTTAAGTGTTCCCTTTATTTTTTTGAGCAGTGTATATATTGTTCCAATGTAGTACATGTTCATATTTAACAAAACGACCATGACACAACATTGATATCTAAGTCTAATAACACAGATTTGACATTTGCCAAGTATTTACAAACGAATTCTGTTATTTTACAATAAATATTTGTATGTGCCTAAATGAACACACATTTTGCAGGAGTTTCCACATCAGGAGCTCCCTTTAAATCACCAGGGCGGGTGGGAGATTCTCCACTTCCAGGCTGTGGTCTATACGCTGACCATACAGTAAGCTATGCAACTTTGTAGGTCATTTAATAAGTTTTGCAGTGCTTCTTTCATTCAACTCATAGCATATTTTTGTACTATCAAATTATATTAATTTTTATACAAGTATGACAATTTTTTTATATCCTTGTTCTCTGTATTTTCAGGTGGGTGCTGCAGCAGGTAATACATTTTTTTTTTTTTATATATATATACTGCGTCTGAGCTTGTTCTTGTACAAATGCGTTATTTCGCACTGTACTATTAAACATGTAGTACATAGATCCTTTGGAGACTTCACATACTTAAAATTTGGAGAATATACCTACTGTATATATGTTCAGTGTTCGCTTTGTTTATAAAGCACATGTTAATACAACAAATGTTGATCAAAGTGCTGTACACCAATGCAGAAGTAGAATAAAATTACTTTCAAATTCTGTATCGTAACAGCACACAAACACAAATAAAACCTCAGGTTCAGTGAAGCAACTGATAAAAACTTGTATATATTTTTTCTGTCCAAAGCTACAGGTGATGGAGACAAAATCATGTGCTACTGCCCAAGCTTTCATGTTGTGCAGCTGATGAGACAAGTATGTAATATTGTTTTGGTATAAATTACCACCTTGGATGAATATATAGTTGTGTATTATTTATCTCAGTAATAACATAGGATTATGTCCAAATGTATCAACATGTGAAGGTGTAATTTGCATTAATCAAAAACATTTCATGCACAGTATTATTTCAGGTTAAATTCTGTGAGGGTCTGGATATGCTATCGTTTGTGTTTTTGACTATAGAGGTGGTGTAAAGTCAAGGCGGTCAATGAAAATCTCATTTAACCATTAGAAAAATGTTTATGCTGTAATAAATTCGATTCGGCTCACATTTCTCTCATCTTTTGTCTGCTATCAAGGGCTCATCTCCTAATGAAGCCTGTCACGCTGTGCTTGCCGATATAAAGAGGAGATTAGGTGATGATAAATGCTTTGAAATTGGCCTTATTGCATTGAATATGAAGGTAAACACTGTATTTCCTGAACTCAATATAACAAACACGTCTCGTATGCTGAATGATCTTACACATTTGTCAAGGATCCTTGTTGTTTTTGTTTTTGTTTTTTTTAATATAAAATTTAATATTTAGCAGCTCACACCCATAATTGCAGCTAATTTAAGTTTCAGTATCAGTCTAACTGGTGTTTTTCTTAGGGAGAGGTCGGAGCTGCGTCTTCAGTTGAATTTCCATACACATTCTGGAGCCAAGGATTGAGTTCAGTGGAGGAGTTTGTCATTAACCAGCAGAAATCCATAAATGTTTAATTTCTACTCATTAAGTATGTGGTCAGTCATAAAACGTCATTACTTTTAACATTTGTGTTAACATTTCAGTTCTTTGTATGAAAACCACGTTGTTCATTATTCTCATAATCAATAAAAATTAATCGAGTTGGTCACGGTCTTCTTTTTGACACGTATTGATCAGTGACTCACACTCACATTAGCCAATGCCACGTTTCACAAATGACGTAATATTTTACTCCTCATGATAGGGGGCAGGATTGCGGCAATCCTCAGCGTGAACAATTCAATTCACTATGAACTCATCGTGAACGTTTAATAAACAGATGTGGGAATTGTAGTTTTTTCTACAGACATTTTTCGTTAGGGCAGACCAGATAATCTATGAATAGAACTACAACATCCGCACAGGTCATGATGACGACATTACCTACGCAATCTGTTTAAGGAGTTCCTATTTCCTGGTTGAAGAGTCAGCCATTTTGGGTTTCAACCGACTAGCCTTTGCGGCAGTAGCTAGCCAGCTAGTTACTTTTTAATCGGGGGGAAAGGTTATAGTTTCTAGTCCACCTTCACGCCGCGGAGTTGTTTTGTTAGAAGACAAACGGTTTTCACAGTGTCCAGTCCACGATGAATCCCGAATAGTAAGTGGTTGAGTTATTATACACGGCTAGTTTGTCGTTACTGAGCTCCTAATTTACCTGTAGCTACTTTTGACAGGCAGAGGCAGTGATGACTACGTTAACGTTAGCTGTGTGTTTAATCTTTCCAACAACTAATATCATTATATTTTGCCTATTTCACTAATTCAAAGTTGGAGAGCGCTGTCCTTCATTTTAAACAACTAGATTTCTGTAAAGAAGTGATAAAAGTGGTTGTTGTTGAATAGCGGAGCTCAGCCGGTTTTAATATCCATCCGCGTTACATTTATGACAAATAGAGCTCATTATTTAAGTCACACCTCACTTGGTATATTTTAACATTGTCATCTTAATCTATTAAAAGACGTGCCAAGCTTAATCAGAAATTTAATATGAAAGCTGGCTGATGTAAGCTAATGTCTTCAGATCGCTTTTCGCTTACTTTTTAAACAGCTTGACGAGCTGGTGAAGTACATAAATAACTGATTAGGTATAGTTAGGATGGTTTAGTAACCTGCTGCTGACACCTTAATTTGTTCAGAAAGAAGGTTGCGGTTTAAGTAAGTTAGCTAGTTTAAAAAAAGATGTCAGTATCAGGAAAGTGGTCTTCCAAATGACTAGTGAGTAATGTTAACTGTTATTCACACTCATTCGCGTTTATTTATGTCCTAAAACACCTTTTAAAAGGATAGAAAGTAACTTGTGATCTTTTATTCATGTGTTTTCACGTGGGTTTGCTGCACACATAAATGTAGTCACGTGCCTTGTTGTTTAACACAAATTTTTTAATCACAGGTGTGTAATTACTGTGTACTAGGACACTAACGTTAAACTTAAATGTATAAGTTATAGTCAGTTTTGTTCTGTCAGTGTCATAAAATATTAAGTAAGATTGCATGCATAATAGACACATTTCCACAGCACCAGTTGGATTTGTGTTATCTTTGCTTATCAGTATTTATTCATGTAATCTTAAAAGGTATTTGTTGTCATGTTTCCTGTGTTCATCTGCACTGAATTGTGAGTTATCTACTATCCTGTTAAAACATCTGAATGTGCTGATGTCTAGTATATCTTAAGGAACTGAAGTGCCCATCCCTTCCTCTATTGTGTGGTAGTCATGTGTAGGTCACATGCCAAATGACAAGCTACATGCTTCATTATAACTATCACTAGCCTGAGTGTTAAGCAACTCGGTTACTTAATGGACTTCATACCAGCTGTTACTTAGTGTTTAGTTACATGGTCAGAATAAGGGTGAAGTATGTTTTTTTTTTTAAAGTGATAGTTGTTTAGAGGTTTCTCTTTTGGTTCTGCACGTGATTCATAACAAAGATTCGATATGAATGTGCATAAATGTGGGGCTTTCTGAAAGAACATGAATAAAGCTTTTGAAGACTGCAGGTCAGAATTCATAAAACAAGTTTTTAACATCCATTAAGGTCTACGTTTATACAAGACATGCTTAGACGAAGACACTTGTACAACACCAACTTATTCTGTGTGATAGAAACCAGAAACCAGGGTCTTTACCATGCAGTTTTGTTTGTGCAGCAGGTCTCTACACAGGAGCGTTTGTTACAGTCAACTTAACAAGGAGAGCATGATTTGAATTCAGTTTAGCGAGCAGGACGGAGATAAAAAAAGACTGTTCTGCTGAGTCGATGAGCTGGTCTTGGCCAGGCCGATCCATTACATTTCCTTCCTATGGTCTTTTCTTACTAGGCCATGTTGAACGGGGACAGAGGATTTAGCACAACAGGCAAAAATTCCCTCTCTGTGGAATGCTTAATCGTCTTACTCAAGTTTTCAGACCTCAGAGGTGCACAAGTTCATTGTTTCTGTTAAACAAACACTTTATTTTTTCATGCAGAAAGTGGACCAGTGACTGATTTACACTTTTTAACTGAGTTAAATCCAAAAAATGGTCTTACGCTGCTGGAAAGCAAGGGTCTGACAAGTTGCAGGGGGGATTTTAATGACCTCATTCCTAATTTACATCTAGAAAATAAACAACGTGTAATAAACAGTTATGTAAGCAACAGTTGGGTTCATGTTTAGGTGAATTGAGATTTAGGGCCAACTTTCTGCATCAATGTAATGGGTAGACTCATTTAAAAGTTTGTTGTTGTTTTTTTTATTCAGCAAAGATGCATTAAATTGATCAGAAGTGTTAATAATAATAATAATAATAAAAATAAATAAATAATAATAATTCATATTAATCTTGTTTTCTGCATGATATAAATATAAAGCTGTGCAACTTTTTTTATTTTTTAATATTGATAATAACAAGAAATGTTTCTTTACCAAATCAGAAGAAATCATTTTAATGTGAATGCTGAGGATTAAACTATTTCCTGCTGAAAATTCCGCTTTGTCTACGCATGAATAAGTTACCACAATTTTAATTTCGCATGACTTTTTACTGTATTTTTGATCAATTAAATGCAGCTTCGGTGAGAGTATTGCCAATCACAAACCTTTTTACAGTAGCGTGTATTTCACACAACTGTACTATCAAAAATTGGTGGACAAATATTGACTTTCTAATGTTTTGTTACTGTTTCTCTTCATACAGTGACTATTTATTCAAGCTGCTCTTGATTGGTGACTCTGGTGTTGGAAAGTCTTGCCTTCTTCTCCGATTTGCAGTAAGTAGGCTATATGTTTTCCTGCATTTGCCCTCATGGAGACATTGTTTTTGCAGAGGTTAAATTAAAAGCTGTCTTTATTTGTATACAAAATAAATTTGCATACTAAAAGATATATACCACATTTAAATGGAATTGATATTTTACTTCAAAGCACTGTGAGGAGAGATTTAACTACTGAAACATCTAGTTCACCTGCTGCTTTGCTTCTTTCAGGATGACACATACACAGAAAGCTACATTAGCACTATCGGTGTGGACTTTAAAATAAGAACTATAGAATTAGACGGAAAGACCATCAAACTTCAAATTGTAAGTTCCTTTCTGTCCTGTAATGAAATGAATGTTTGTCTATAAGATTAAATGAATAGAATATACGAGCATGTGACTTGGTGTTTAGATGATATTGTTTCATGTCAGTGCTTATTATGAAGAATTTACTTAATCTTTTGATGTAAATTTTGTCAGAGAGGAATTCTTGTCTGCTACTATTAAATAGGGCTGGGTTAACAATATTGAGTACTTAATTTTGATTTTGATAAACTGACATTAATTCTTAAATTGATATGTGAGAGCAAAATTTCACTAAATACTTCTGCCATGAAATTATCACAATAATTTGTCTTTTTTATCACACAAGTTTTGAAAATTTTATCCTTAAATGTACTATTTATTGGTTCCTTGTATAGGCCTAGTTTACAGCTTTTCTGTGTCAGTACTTGGCCCCACTATATAAAAATACTATTTTTCTGAGTCTATTTTTGCATTTTGTTTCATTTACAGTGGGACACAGCAGGGCAGGAGAGGTTTCGCACAATCACATCCAGTTATTACAGAGGAGCACATGGCATTATTGTAGTCTATGATGTTACAGATCAGGTGAGCTCATCAAATTAAGTAAGTTTTATAGCTAGTGAATTTTTTTTTAAATAAAGCATTTTTTTCTGTATTTGTTTGAATACTAAAACTTTTTTTTATCGCCCTCAGGAGTCCTTCAATAATGTTAAACAGTGGCTACAGGAGATTGACCGCTATGCCAGTGAAAATGTTAACAAGTTATTGGTTGGCAACAAGTGCGACTTAACAACAAAAAAAGTGGTGGACTACACAACAGCAAAGGTAATATTGCTTCGTATTACTTAAAGGTGCTCTATGCGATGTTGCAGGATTTTAGCTCGATTTCATTTTTGCATCACCCCTTGATCGTCTTGCTGTCTGCCCTGGGAAAAAACCTGGTCTCGAAAGACAACACAGAGGCTGTAATACCAAAAGAAACACTTTGGGCACCACAACAAAAACAAACTTCGGCCAACCAATCGGCAAGGAGAGGTGGTGTTTAATGTGCGTTAAACCCCACCTCTCCTTGCCGATTGGTTGGTCGAAGTTTGTTTTTATTTGGTGTAGGTCCTGCACCCCTAGTGTTTTGCAAGATCGCAAAGAGCACCTTTAACTTATTCCACTATTATTATGGCTTTTTTTCAAAACCTAGTAAGCTGCCTTGCTCTCCGACTGATTTGAAATATTATACAAGGGCAGTGACAAAGTGCATAGGAGACCCTTTCTTTCAGTAGTTCTAGGAACTAACAAAACACAGAATGCACACTTTTCACATCCACACATATACGGGTGAATGAATTATATTTTTGATTGACATTTTTTACTTAGTCTGGCATTTTAGAATTCATAAGGCATTCTGGGATTGCCTTCTCTGTGAAGGATTGCTGTGATGCTGCCTGTTTTATAGAATGGCCTTAATGTCAGGAGCAATTTTATTTTAGTATCATTTTATTGCTTTTTATTTTTAATACTTGTATTTGTTTTTTGTTTTCTCGGTTTAACTTTTTTTAGTACTTTATTTTATTTTAGTTCATTGACAAAGCAGTGTTTTATTACAGTGAGCGAAAACTATTTTTAATAGTTTTAATTTTGGTTGACAACACTGCTTTAAATTTCTGCGCACTAGGTTTTGGAGCAAGGCTTGTATGGTGTATATAACATTTCCAAATGTTCATTTGCAGCATTCTAATAGAAAGAATGGCTTGGTTTATCTTTAGGAATTTGCTGATTCCCTTGGCATTCCTTTCTTGGAAACTAGCGCTAAGAACGCCACCAATGTGGAGCAGGCCTTCATGACCATGGCTGCTGAGATCAAGAAGAGAATGGGCCCCGGAGCCACAGCTGGAGGCGCTGAGAAGTCTAATGTGAAGATCCAGAGCACTCCAGTGAAGCCTGCGTCTGGAGGCTGCTGCTGAGACTCCCTCGACCCACCCCCCCTCACATTGACCCCTGGATCTTGGAGCAAGAGCCCCCACAATAGGAGAAAGAAAGAAAGAAAGGGGAATAGATCATTTGTTATGGAGCAAAGAGTGAATATGGAGAATAGAAAGAATAAAAGAGAGTGTGAAACAGGCAACAATTTAAGTTAGCCAAGTTGTACTGTATGTAGCCGCACTACCAAAAACATTCAAAAATCTGCTGCCCCCCCCTCCCTTTCCTTGCTTTTCACAAACTAAAACTGATGAGAGGTCTGAGATTTGATAACGGTCGGTCCTCTTCACCCTGCCGTCTCCCAGGGGCTGCTTTTAAACAACCCCACCCCCAAAAAAGGATGGATATCATTTTCACGCAAAGATTTTAAATCCTCAGTGTGCAGGTTTCTAAGAATAATGTGTGCATTTATCTCACTGCATTCCTACTGCAGGGCTGGTCTGTGGTCAAAACTCAATGACTTTTTGTCGTTTTTCTGTCCTTTTCTTTTCTTACTTTTATTCTTACATCTTGATTATTTTACTGTTTATATTTGCATGTGTAGATTTCTGTCCCCACGGATTGTTTTGTCAGTCTGTTGAGATCAACCGGTCAGCGGTGGTTCACAGTCCTACATCTGTTTAGTAAAATATATGTACATATACACTTATGTATATATATGTAAGATCTGAATTGACAGCTCTGTAGAGTTACATACACGATTCGAATAGTTTTACCTTCTTTCGCATTTAAGTTGTGGCTGCAGACTCTTGTAGTTTTGTTGCGCGATGTGTAAAAAGTTAACAAAATATAAATAAATATTGTACGACCATACTGTACAATATCAGTATGTCTGCGATTCTTAGTGGGACATGTAGAAACCCTTTGTTTTATTTATTCAACATTTATAAGCAAATATATTGTTCCATTAATATACAATCTCGATATTGGCCATTTACCTGCGGAATACATTGAAAGCAACAATCTCACAATTGCATATGTGACTCAAACACTATGTTCTCTTTTTCATAATAAAGGCAAATTAATTCATTTTTTTGAATGAACTTGGAAACCGTTCATGTCTAGTTAATCATTTTGGGCAGTTATAGATGGATGTTTCGCATATCCCAGATTGGACATGTAGGATTAAAGCACCCCAAAAGTGGTTGGTTCATTTATTTATTTTTTTTTGTAAGGGATAATATACAGGCAGCCGGTAGTTATGAAGGGGCTTATTTCGCGATAACTACCGGCTGTCTGTATATTATCCCGCTTATTACACGGCTACTTGCCACATAAGGAAAAAAAAACTGAACATGAATATGAATTTGAAACATTTTATT
>JAUCMU010000024.1:8147847-8169631 GCA_032275025.1 Enteromius treurensis
TATTCGAAAAGAACGAACCTGCAAATGTCTCAACTGACCAATCAGAATCAAGCATTCCAGAGAGCCGTGTAATAAGTACTATTAACAGATTTAATACAGCATGTATTCATATTTTGACTCTTTTTATTTTATTATATTATTTATATTTTTATATTTATTTTTTCATTGTAATTTTAGTGTAAATGTTTTATGCTTTTTTTAAAAATGGAAACTTAGTTTAAGTTTGCTGATGTGGCAACATTTCAAATTTTTATGTTTAGAATGTAATATTTTTCTTTGATTTCAGCTTTCTAATGAACAAAAGAGATTAAGGTTTAGCTTTAGTTAATGACACTGGTTCATGGATCTAGTAGAGTAAACAAAGATCTTGATAGAATCCAATCTCTGAAATAATTTCTAGATTAAAATTAAATCTCCTAATGCAATTTTAGAAGACTTTCTAAAGGCCTGAGTACATAAAGGACCTACTTTAATACGGTGTATTATTCTGTATGCATGAATGGTAAGTATCCGTATCAAAACGTGCACAGAAATTTAGATTTTAACCTCTTAACCAAAATAAGAAAGCTATCAAAAAGCAGATTGTTTATTGTTAAAAATAATTTTTCAGTCAATGTAAAAACAGTTGTACATCAATCCATGATCTCTGCTGCTGAAGTTCTTCAAAACTGAGGTTTTTAGTTTGCTGATAAATTCATTCAGTTGAATCAACAAAGCATTATGCACCACAATTATTATTGCGTTTCATTCATTGGATGTTAACACACTGACATTGTTTTCTCCCTTCAAAGAGGTCGTTCACCCCAAATTTAAAATTGTATCATCACTTACTCCAAACTCCAAGGGACACAAAGAAACGTATTTCAAACTATGCTGATAACTAATCAACGTTAAACACTTCACATTGGACAGTCATTGTGTGGGCAAAAACCAAGAGATATTTCTTGAAATAAAAAGTTTTAAGTGCACAGGTAGAATGACATGAGTGCGATTTAAATGTTTGGATGAACTGCTGGAGTAAGACAGTTAATCAAATTATTTAATGTATCCCAAACATGTATTAATGACACCATTAATCACACGAATTATCAGTCAAAAATACAATATATCTTTGAGGCACAGGTTACTCAGAAGAGAAACTGAAGCTGCAGGGATGCTAAAGGAGGCTGGACTGCTCTCCATTAAAACTTAATAAGGTAATAACCTGAGATCACAATCACGATTGGAACAATGTCTGTGCACCTCTTCAGTCAAACAGCATTACTAAGCTGAGCCATCACAGGACATTTCTGAGTGTAAAAAAAAAAGATCATAAGCTGGTGTGTAAAAATACAAAGCGGAAAATGTATCACGTGTGTGAGCGATAACTCAAGCTTGTGACAACAGCACCTAACACCACTTCTGGATACAGTAAACGTGTTAAGCGTGTAAAACAAAGATAATGGTGACATGAGTCAAGTAAGAAGCGTTTTTCATCCTCGATGTGAAAACACCAAAAAGGACGTCTCAGTGAAGAGATTTCTAATAATTCTCAGAAACTGCTTCTGTGGAGAAAGAGTGAGAAAGTATTTGTTGATGCAGAATTTTTAATAATCAAAAAAGGCTACAGTCAAGGTGACAAATCCAAGTTACATGTGAATGGTTACTGAGACCATGTGATGACACTAGAGGGCACTATAATAATAGTGGATAATTTACCTGATGCTTCCTCAGATCTGGGGTCAGTAAGGCTGTCCATGGCTGACAGAATAGAGGAGAAAAGATACTCTGAATGAGTTTCCAGTGTGTGAGACTGCCTCTCTATCAGCGCCAGTGTGTCTTTCAGAACTGAGGAATCAAGGAAAAAAATATTTGCAGCAGTATGAGAACAGCTAAAGACTAATTAATGTATTGGCAAAAATAACGTTTGATGTGAATTCTGAAATGAAGTATGCTAGCTAGGCAACGGCACAGCTCTCTTAAGTTAAGCATGCATGGCCGCATTCTCCAAGCAGAGCGTTTCCTGTTTCGGTCCGATGTAACCCTGAGTATTGGGTTACACTACACAACATATCCAAAACTGAGAAGCAGTATACTTGTGTAACAACTGATCAAGAAACAAAGAGTGCATTACGTTGCTTTGGAAGATAAAATATCTAATGTATGTTCTACTTTACAATTTAATTTCACCACTTCATATCTCTGGAGCCACCACTGAGGGTTCAGTAAGAGTAAAATTCAGCTTTTTTTCCCATTCGACGTAGTCATGCCAATTCAACATTCAGTACAGAAGCAGAATGGTAGAGAGATTTGGTAATGATATTTTCTTAATGCATTATAGTTTGATAAAGATGGTAAGACTCACAAGGAGAGGCTGAATTTATGCAATGCAAAAGCAACTCTCCGGTCTGCAGTACATCTGCTGTGAGGGACTTATGAGCCTGAACTTCTTCCTGAAAACTCTGAAAAATATAATGTGGTACAGTTAAGTGCTTTTTGAATAAATGTCTTTTGTAATGACATTTTACACATGTTACATCAGAAACATGTGCACTACCATTTTTATTTTAATGTTTTTGAAAGAAAATACACCCCTTATGCTCACCAAAGCTGCAATATTTATCCAAAATATTATTACAATTAAAATGAACTCTTTACTAATTAATGTCAAAGCTGAATTTCCAACAGAGATTAGTCCAGTCTTCAGTGTCACATAATCCCTTAGAAATCATTCTAATATAACACCTTGCAGCTCAAAAAAGTTTATTCCGTTATCAGTGTTGAAAACAGTTGTGCTGCTTAAATGTGGAAACGGAGGTAAAAAAAAAATTCAGTATAAACTTTTTCAGTAAACTGAGAGATCAGAGGAACAGAATCTATTTGAAATTTAAATTTCAAATAGCTTTTTTTGATACATTTAACACATCCTTACAAACATTTTACCTTTGTTCAATAAAAAAAAAATAAAATGACAAATGGTAGTGTAGTTTACAAACCTTGTAATCAGCCAAGGAGGATTTGACGCTCTCCAAGTCAACCATGGGCGGAGAAAGAATTTCTACTTTTTCTACCACCTTATGCAGCCACTGAATCAGCTTTTCTAGGTTCGAGCAAAATGCCTATTACAAAACGATACAACAGTTCTCATTAATTCTCAGGCATTTTGGGACTTCATAATAACAACAACAGAAACCTCTGCACACCTGTATGTGCTGCATTAGTGACTCCTTGGTCTCATTTTCGTTCTGGTCAGTTTGCACTGTCCTCTGAAGCTCTGACATTGACAGTCCGCACAGTCGATCCATGACAGCTTCCACCTCCCTCAGGTTCCTCCTATTCATGTCTTGGCTAATCATCTGGATCGTGGAACCAGGCTCCTTTGCTTTCTCTAAATGATCCTTGTGTGTGAGAGGAATTTCAGAAACTGATCTCCCTTCAGCATCTTCATCTCCGCTTTCTTCCACCAGTGGTTCCTGCTTTCCCACTTGAGCCATCGGTGATCGGACTGAGGTGATCTCGCTCTCCAGGGATCCCCAGCTGGTGATGACCGATTGGCTCATTTGGTCACTAATGCCCCTCAGCTGCTGTGAAAGCACCTGAAGTTCTTGAAGCCGCTCTGGTAGACGAAGAAACTCTTCGTCCAACTCATCCAGCAAATCAGCACGAGGAAGGATGTGTGTTGAACTAATGAAAGTAGGGACTGGTCTGAATGTCGAGAAGATGCCAAATTTACGATAATGGCCCTGCGGCTTCCTGTCACAGTCCAGACTCTCAACTGAAAAGCCAGCTTGGTCTAGTGAAGAGTACAGGCTACTGGACATGATGCCATCTAAGGACTTAGAGTGTGATTTGTTTAGAGTACAAAACTCAGTTGACCTTTGCGCTGTTCCTGGGCTATCTAGTTCCTGTCGAGTCCCTGTATAGGACAGGTCTAAACAGGACAGAGTGGAAGAGTGGTCCAACTCTATGCCTGAGTCTTGCAACAATGGATCGGTTGGCAAGAGAAGACCCACTTCTGATGAACCCCATGTACCAGCCATGTTGGGTCTCAGAGGGTATGTGTAGTCCAGGAGCTCCTGGTACTCCTTTTCAGGATCCCAACTGGGGGATTTGCGGTTTGGAGAGGGTGGCATAGAGTTGGGGATGGCACAGGCCCAATAGTTGGCCTGAAATGGCGACATGTGTTTGAACCCATGTTGACAGTTCTTACTAGATCCTGTGTTAAGAAGAGAATCTCTTCCTCGCTCCATCCTCTCACCTGGTCTTGTTTTTGCCTTTCCTTTGAAATGAGACGTATGACTGGATGAATAAGAAGTGCTTTCAGGAGTGGATGTCCACTTAGGCACTGGAGGTGCTGTGAGGCTCAAAGAAGCTGAAGGGGGACTGGACAGACTGCGTTTGGCAGCTGAAGAGTTAAATATAGGATCCTTGTCACATGACCACAGTCTGAGGTCTGATACACACATGGAGGCATCCAGGTCTTCTCTGGATAATGGTGGGGAAGATTTATAAAATGGAGAATTTTCTTGGATACGTCTAAATGACTGTTCAGACAGACTTTTGTCCTTTTCTTTAGGGGAATCTGCTTCGTAACTGATCTGAGGAAAAATAGACAAAAAAAAAGGGAATGGTTAATAGGAAATCTTGGGACGCAGACTAACTCTTATAAATAGACAGACAATCATTTAAAAAATGTTTGGGGTGGATACGTTTTTGTTGTTGCTGTTTTATGCTCACCAAGGCTGCATTTATTTGATTAAATATACAGTTAAACCACAATACTGTGAAATATTATTGCAAATTTTGTATGTTGCTTACAAAAGCATCTCCAAAATGACTAAATGTAAATTAAAATAACTTTTTATTTTATTTTAATATATTTAAAAATGTATTCCTGTGATGGTAAAGATGAATTTCCAGTCTTTAGTGGCACATGGTCCTTTAGAAATCATTTTAATATGATGCTCAAATATAGGTTTCCTATAATTATCATTGTTGAAAGACTGTTGCTTACTGTGTTTATAGAAACAGCAATAAATTTGTATTTTATTTCAGGATTTTTGATAAATGGGGAATCTCTGAATTAATTTTGATTCAGATATAACCGGAACATTTTTTTTCTCATTCTTCCGTAAGGGAGGTGTGGCTCAGTTACAGCGCTGAATGATTAACTGACTATATTAATCTGATTCAAACCGCTAACTGTATGGTTTTGAATTATTTTTACAAACATTTTGCAACCAAGATGCATTTTGAAATTCAGTGAAAAACTCCTCAACAGCTCACTAAGACTTTCTTAGATTCTTACCCTCTCTGAGTCTTCATGTGTATGTGAGTTCTTCAGGATGGGCACCTGCCATTGTGTGGAGATGAGTGGTTTTCTCATGACATAGAGGCTTTTGTCCGGTATATACCTGGAAACAGGTGCCATAGTGACCGTCTTTTTGCTGCCACTCCTCTCTTTGTCTGTGTCCTTGGCCTCCTGGACATTTGCAGGCCTTGTCCTCTCAGTTGCTCTGTGACTGAGGGGTCTAGTTTGACTGCTGCGAATGAACTCAGGGATCCTGGTCTTCCACCTCCCATAGCTCTTGTTCTCCATTTTCGAGGAGATGTCCGATAAGGCCTTATCAACTCCGAGAGCCATAGCAACACATCCAGATTCTGTGTTTCCTCATTTGGCCAGAATGACAGCTAAAAGGTCATAACCAAACTGTGTATTAAACACTGCTTCAATAAACTTCATATGTGAGGTCTAACATGATGCATGCCTTGTTTACTCGAAAAGAGTTGCTTCTGATTTGGATAGGCAATCTTATTAGGGCAACATGTTCAGGCTTGCCTGAAATTCATGAATGCATTTTATCCATCCCGCACTACAAAAGTACTACTACTGCTAACAGATTTAATCTGAAAAATCTTAGATTAAAAGGAAAAAATAAATTAATTAATTCAAAACTAAATTTTTAAATGAATTAAATTTGATAATGAAAAATAATTAAATATAAGTAATTAAATTGAATAATACTTAGTTGGCTAAATATATCTAGACTTTTATGCTTATGTGTCAGATAAATGGTAAACGCAACAGCATGCAGACAAAGCATTACATTTCTTCTATTTCTCTGTGGACTACTAAACTGTAGTGATTGGCTGATGTGCCTGGTTTCCATGGCAACTGACAAAAAAATGAGAGGTGATCACGGGGGAATCATAGTCTGCCTGCAAACAAAGACTATCATTTGTCTGAACCAGCTTGGAATTCCTTTTCATTTTATTATGTATATTGCTGACATAGTTCTCATAACTGTTACTGACAGTGTGCATAGCTATATGTATAAATTAGGTTGCATGGTATTGTAAAACAAGGAAGCAAAACAAATTCTTTCAATATGTTATTTGTGGACATAAAAGCCAGCCAAGGGGTTCCGAAACTGGTCCTTGGGGTACGATGGAACTAGATCCATTCAAACAGAGCAAATCCTACAGAAGGTCACATAGGCTTGACTGACAGTTACCATGGTGACCTGGTCTTCAAACAAGTGCCTGAAGAAGGCACAGTGTCTGCTACATTATACATTTCTGCTGAAAAACACGCAATTCGCAATAGAAATACCATCTGCCTGTTTTGAAAGCCAAACCTGCAACCACTATACTAATGTTCTCAGTGGTTCCGTAAATAAACACTATACAAACACAATAACAAAGAGAGGTTACTAGAGGAAACAGTGTGTCTTCCACATAAGTGGTTCATTTAACAGTTGTTACATTCAACACAAAGGTGTGCAAAAATGAAAACAAGAATGACAAACAGGCACATTAAGGATACGTGGCCTGGGAAAGCTATTTGTAATGAATTACTTAATAACATTATTGTACGGAAAATGTTTTGCTTAGACTAAAGTAAGTAAAATTATTCTTAAATAACATATTCACCAGTATCCAAATGCATTTCACATTAAGCGGCAGCACACAAAGTGATTTTATGTATGAGCCAGGAATATGAATCTATCATACAGCAGCTTCTTCACGCCTCTGTCGACTTCACTTTCACTTGGCTTTCACAGCTGGACACCCCGCATTATCTGTTTGAACTGTTTTTACGTACCGGTTTGGGCTTTGGAAAATCCCTCGGGCAGCTCTACGAACTACGTTTATAATTTAGAGATATAATACGATAAATAGAACCCTGCTGTTGTGGAATCCAAGATGTGCAGGAAACGGTTCATAACACAGAGGCGGGTCAAGGAGCGCAAGAATCGCTTCCAGCCAATAGCGACATGAGCCTACTAGTGCGCATGCGCGTAATAACGTGGCTTAAATGACCAGTTATTCGGGGGAGACAGACCAGCTTTATTATTATTTTTTTATTGTCATTATTCAGTAACCCCTGCTGAAATAACGCATCGTCACGCCTTGCCTGTAACATTTCTCAGCGCTGGTCGTAAACGCCAAATCATAACCACTTGTGATTATAAAATGAGGATTTGATGTGATTTCAGTTTACGTATTCGTTATAAATACTTTCAGTAATATTAAAGATTACATATGTTGTTAAAATGATTAAATATTACACGTTTAGTGTACAAAAGTAGCTCGTGAGAAGAAAAGTCTTGTTTTTTTGCCCTTAGCTCCCCCTGGAGGACAATCCCTGTGTCCAGACAGGGAATTTTATTAGTTACTAAAATAATTATGTGTCACACGCAGGGATATGTATTCAGTGTAGATCTAAGATGAGATTGTCGTAATAATGCAATTGCATAAAAATCATGCAAATCAGAGACACAGATGCGTTTGATTTAATGGTAAGCAGAGACACAGACATGTCGTTAACAAGATAACACACAGTTAAAAGAGTGAAAAAATATAAGGAGAAAACGCATATAAAACGGACTAATCAAGTGCTAATTAACAGCTTTTAGAGTTCATAAACCCTTAACATCTGCATCTTTTAAGAAAAACAGATCACGAAAAATAATTTTCAATGCGGTACAAAAGGCTACACAATTAGAATAAATTAAACTCATTCATACTTATCAAATTGTTGTTTTAAAATCGTTTACTAATTACCGAACATTCTATACCGAGCACAGAATGTGCAAAAAAAATGAAGACAAAGTCAATGTTTACAATTCCACTGAGCACTAGGTGTCACTGGGTGATGTTCTAAGGTCAACATCGTGTATTTTGTATGTAAAGAATGGAAATTTATCAGAAAACGTTTGACCTCCAATGTGTCTCTCTCTTGTCTCAACCTCTGAGCTTGATGTTTGAAATTTAAAGTTCATTCAAGGTACTAAAACCATAAAGCACAAGCTCAAAATCTACAAGACCTTCCAAGAGCATTTCACAAGCACACATGCACAGTCTTGATATAGTCCCCAATACATCACTGGACAATACCACAACGCAACAGGATTCGCAATTAGGGACTCAAATATTTACAACAAATACTTTCTGGTCTATCTTCAAAATAGTTAATGTTTCAAACAGTCAGTTAAAATATAGCAAACAAACAGAGCAAGAGGTCAGTCTGTGAATGATTTTCATTACTATCCATCTCATTGCAAGACATCTGCTTGCACAGTGGAAATGTTCCCTTTTAGACCTAATAATCTGGGTCATCTTCCCAGACACAAAAATGACAATATGAAATAATTTTGGCACAACTGAATAAGATTATCATAACAGAACCGGTCATGTCAAGTACTAAATGTAACAGAGCAAACTGACCATTAGTGTTCCACTCACAGACCTGAATAAACTTTATGCTTGATGTAAACTTTACACTGGTGGCAACATCTTGTCTGTAGTGGTTTTTAAAGGAGTGAGATAGAGAAAAAGTGAAGAAGAAAGAGAAGAGACCACAGTCAGCACTTCACAGCACAGACTCCACGCCGTCCTTGTCGAGTGTTTCAAGTGAGGAACTGTCTCCTTGGTTCTGGTGTGTGACGAGAGGGGAGGTCTCTTCTTCTGCTTTAACATTAGCCACCACCTCCACCTTCACCTCCTGCAGTTCCTGCTCCTCTTGATGCTCCTCCTGTTCTCTTTGTTTCTTCATCTCTTGCTCATTGATGTGGTGAAGAATGCCAGCGCCGAGTGCATCCCCCTCCACGTTCACAACAGTAGTGGTTCGATCTCTGAACACACATCAGACACATCACTCAAGAGTTAAAAACTGTATACATGTATATACAGAGAGAGAGAGAGAGAGAGAGAGAGAGAGAGATTGCATATACATTTAATGTTTTTGATTCTGATAAGAAGCTTAAGAAGACTCTTATTATGCTTTAAACAAAAATAGGCTTTAAGCTTGATAATGTTTAAAATGATTAAAAAAAAGTTTTTTAAATTATGTATACATAAAAATATGTATTTTATACTATCACACATAAATATACAGCTGTGCAGGATTTGGGGTTGAGTTTCTTATACTTACCAAGGCTGCATTTATTTAATCAGAAGTAAAAACATTAATATTTTAAAATATTTGTAACAGTTTTAAATAGCTATTTTCGTTTTTCTATTGAAATATATTTTAAAATATAATTTATTCCTGTGATTCCTTCTTACATTTTCTTCCTGTCCAGTAAATTTGACATTTATATGGTAACTCAAAATCACAAGACTGAGCCAATATCAATAAATGAGATTGTATGAGATATATGCAATTAATCAGTATATCATTTATCAATTTATGATTGGTCTGCACACGCAAACCAAGCAAAATCCTTATAGACATTATGTCCTTATAGAAATTCTGGTCAGGACACGGGGAAAATGGCACGTATGGTCACCTTAATGATATTGATATGAATGATAGAAGCTGTCTTACACAATCCAGTCCACAGCCAACATGAGTGACAGGTCATTGGTGGGCAGACCAATGGCCTCCAGAATGATAGCGATGGTGATGATGCCTCCAGCTGGAATACCTGCTGCTCCCACACTGGAAGCAGTGGCTGTCACCCTTTGGAATAAGCAAATAAGCAGTCATTTAGCAGATGCTTTTTCTGAAGGGATTAACAGTACACTAATTACTGAAACAAATTCTCTGGAGTTAAGTGCCATGTTTCTAACAGCCAGAATGGTGATAGCTCATTTATCACCATCCAAACCTCCATCAGAGCCTATATCGCTTGCTACACACTCAACAGAGTAACCTTGCACACTGGGACAAGCTCCAGAGAGTGAGTGTGTATTGCTGTTTAAATTTAGATCAAACTTAGCATCCCTGCCTTGTTTAGATATAGAGCATGTTGCATGTAACCAGTATAGATACAGGAATGTTCAGGGTATCTATCAATACTCCTGATGCCGATTGAAGAAAGGCCTCATAGTGATGTACACTCACAGGATTGTGAAGATCTGGCCTGCGTTGAGTTCAACGTTGTTAAGCTGGGCAATAAACACAGCCGCAACGCACTGGAAAATGGCTGCTCCGTCCATGTTTACAGTTGCTCCGATTGGTAAAATGAACCGACTGATTCGTTTGTCGACACCGTTGTTCTCCTCCACACACTTCATCATGGTGGGCAGAGTCGCTGAGCTGCACAAGCACAGAAAACAGACAGGGTTTCAGTATGTAATGGCAAATTAGATGTAATAATGGTCATAGCCATTCAACTGGTAAAAAAAACCATTATAATAAAATTTGAACGACATCAGGCCCAATCAGAGATATTTTTATACAATATTTTTATATACTATAATTTTATATATATATATATATATATATATATATATATAGTAATTTTGCCATGTGTTTTTGTCATATTTATTAGTTTTTTCTCTTTGTATTTCTTTTAAATTCAAATATATTTTTATTACGGTTTCACCAATTTTAGTACCTCAGTTTAAACTTATTTCAATTAGTTGCCAAGACAACATTAAAAAGAATTTTCATTTAATATTTATATTTCTCTTTATTTCATCTTTAATTAATGAAAACATTTTTTAATAGATTTAGTTTTATTGAACAATAAAAACACTGCTTTCGACTTATCCAAAAGTGTTGAGACTCACTGCAAATGAACCATCAAATTATGGAAAAGAAGTTCAACAATCTTAATTTGTCAACCTGATTAAGGGACCTCTGCCAACAAATCAAGGTTTTTGCAATTCGAGGAAACCTGAAACAAAGCTTTTAAGTCACATTCTGGGAGCCAAATGAACCTGCTTATAGGACTACAGAAATATATGAAATATAAGAAAGTACCTGGAGCAGGTAGCAAAGGCGGTGGTGAAAGGTGTGATGAGGCCAGACAAGAAACTGAAGGGGTTTGCACGAGTAAACCCAAAGTAGATAAGAGGTAAGATGATGCCACCATGGATGACGTGGCCCAGAATAGAGGCAAAAATGTACTTCCCCAGACTTGTGACCAGCAGAACCACATCTTCCATCTCCACAATCTTACTGCCAACCAAGAACATGATGCCAAAAGGCACATACCTGAAGGACAAAAGATTCTATCATACATGATGTGCATGATACAACTTAGATATATGAAAAAAAGTTTTCAGAGTAAAATATGTATATAGATAGATAGATATATTTGATCAAAGGTCTTTAATTACCACATGATCCAAGACACCAGTACCATGGTGGCTTCATTGAAGGCATTGAAAAAGCGAATGAGCTCCTCTCCTTCTGCACCAAGCTTTCTCAAAGCAACTCCAAAAACCATAGCAAAGAGAACAAGGCCCAGGATATTCATTCCATCTGCATCTGTTCCATAGGGAACCTGAAAACCACCAGAACATGTTTGTCTTTGGCTTTCATAAGCGGACAGTCAAATATTCAAATATTGCATTTTTTAAAATGTTTTTGTGGCAGCACACAGTTGGTCAAAGGTGAGCAATGCAACAGCAAACTAAATTAGAAGCAACAAAATGTAACTGATTTTGCCTATATTAACTATTGTTTCCGCCCATATTCCCTGCCACTGAATTTTATGTGATTGTGCACGGACAAGGGAAATTCAAAAGACAAAACACAATGAAGCTTAGCTCTCAGTCTGATTTCCTCTGCGGTGGTGGCAGTGGGGTGATGAAGATCGGATGGGATTGAGCTACCGTTCAGCTGAATCCTGCTCTTGTTCTGGGCTTTATCACATATCCAAGCATATCTCATCACTTGGCAGACAGTACTGGTTGTTCTGTAAGCCCTACTTATGCAATTAAGGACCTCAAGCGTTCTGAGGATCGCCCACATTTTTGCCCATGCACTACCAGCTACGAGACATTTTAGCTGAGCCAATCTGTAATGAAGACCCTATAATTTATACAAAGTTTAATCACATATAGTACATAGTCTCCTTCATATGTTACCTTTTTCATTTTGGAAAATTATGACAAAATTTGAAATGAAACACTGATGGATTAGATCTTAAAGTTTGTTTAATGGATCAACAATTCCTAACTAGTAAATATGCATAAACTTTCCAAATCTGTGGAGATGGGGGACGGGTTTAACTGATTGTACTAACATAAGCATGTCCTGATTTTGTCAAGTTTGATGGGTCCCTAGGTCAACATATTTTGTTGACCCTGGAACAACAGTTTAATGCAAAAATGTAGTCTTGACCATATCTCTACACCTAAACCTAACCTTACTCATGAGTAATGCCTAAAATCAGAGGAACTGATAGATGACTGACACTGATGTACAAGGACCAAACACTGATTGTAAGTCTAAACTTCACAAAACTTCTTCAAATCTGATTGGTTAATCAGAATGTTGTCCAAGGGTCAACAGGACATGTTGCACTTGTAAAATCAGGTTAGCGACGAAGGCAAAATACAGAAAAACTAATCTTCATTAAAAAAAAAAAAAGAATCAATAAATCTGCATGCACATCCTGAGTCATTCTACAAGCCCATTGCTAAGACTAGAATGCAGACACATGGGAGGCACATTGAAAAACCCCTCTGCTAAAGGCTTGCCATCTCCAGCTGCTTGAGTACTCAGTGGGACATGAGCAGCAAAACCGGCTGCGTCAACCCTGGTCCTGTGCAAACAAACAGCAAGCTCATTCAAGACTGCCAAAGAGCCAACACTACTGAGCGGTCGGACATAAAACCAGCCAAGAGGCCCCAATTGCAATAGAGTTTTATTTTTTTAAGAAGCACAAAATAACTGGGTTAAACTGACATTTCAACAAGTGGCATGATGTGTGTGTTGAAAATTGTGTATTTGACTTCGCATTCTTACAAATAAAGGAGGGCCTTATGCTAAATAACACATAATCACAGATATTTGATATTATTACAAAAAACATACTTATAAAATATTATTAGAAAAAGAAGATATTGTGTACCTTCTGGTAGTTGAGGGTTCCATTTGTTCCATTTCCAAAAAGAACTGTCTTGTAATCAGTGACATACTGTGTAAGTAAGAGACAGAGAAGGACAACATCATGAGCTACATGCAGTGCTTATCACAGAGCGATTTCAATCCACTCCAGTGTGCTGCTTCATGAACTGGGATGCATTTGATTATTTCTCTGCACTAAGCTTGTTTCTAGTGCCAAAATACCCACAAAAGCAGCATTTAAAGTTTAGCTGAAGAGGACTTTGAGACTGGTGTACACAGAGACAATGACAGGGATCCCCCACAACCCTGCTATTCAGAACCCCTGTTCCTCAAAAGCTTCAATTATATGAGCCGGAGCACTCAGTTTAGTTTTTTGCGAATCCTTACTATCGCAAAAGTATAAATAGGAAAGAAATAGAAATAAATTGTAAAAAATAATCTTCTGTTTGGTGATGTCTGTCATGTTTATATTGACTTTTTTTTTTACATAATAAAAATCAGCGCAGTGAAATGCAAAAAATGGCTCTGAAGGTTCAGATGCAGTATAATGGGCCTTTAACAGAGATTAATTTACAGTGTTTGTATAATCTGATGTTGCATGTGATAGCAAAATTAAAATCCATAAGTCAGTTATTGAGATAATTAAGACAACCAGGAATAGATCTACAAGAATTACTTCAGACCAGTCAGTTTGCCATTAAAATAATTCCCAGGCATTTCTGTATAAATCCTGCTAATCTCTGTCTCTTCTATTTTAAAGCCTTTTCTGGCCTCCATCCAGGTAAATGTTGATGGAAATCCCACCGGATAAAGAAACATTCTCCCACTGGATAAAGAAACATCTCATCTGAACGTAATGACCCTGTTTGTCTTTCTAAACCTACATTGGCCTTTGCGGAAATCTTTTTATTTATTTTTATTTTTTTTAACAAATTGGTAACCGGCCAGTTCAGGTTGTGCCAATAGGGTTGTCCACATGCTGGGGTCTAGGCACAGAGTTGTTATCTCCAACCCTGGCCACCGAACCTCCTGACCTCTCTTTGAGCAGTGCGTGCTCACTGTTGAGCAGTTGCCCGTGTGGTATAACCCAGTGAACCAAGCCAGGTTGCCAGGCGCCAAGGAATGGAATCAGCTTGCTATGGTAACTACCTGGTTGCTTAGTGGTGAGAGAGGATGGGAGGTATTTATTGAGCAGGGACAAAAAAAGGTTGCTCCATTTTGTGACTCTCTCAATTAGAGATGAAGGAGCTGTTAACATGGAGGAAATGGTCTATAAATATTAATTCTGAACATATCTGTTTGTGTAAGAGTGTGTGTATGTTTGTGTGTTTTAGTGACAGGTGGAGGAAAAAAGTAACTTACTGAGCGGAAAGCTGCAGCCACCAGATTGGCTGGAAACAGGTTTCTGAAAAGGAAAAACAAGCAAGAAAGATAAACCAGTAGTGCAGGCATGCGTAAAAATGAGCTCTTATCATCACAGATGGACACCACTGATGTTTCTTTGCTAAATTCCCACCAGTTCGCAGAGTGACACAAAAAGGAAGTTTTGCATTGATCCGTACAAATCAATATTTGTATCTGCAAATCCATATCCCAAATCATTCACTTGGGCTGCAGAATGGATAGTTTTAAACTAAACTAAGTTAAGTTCTTATTCGTCATATGATCAGCATTGAAAAGAGGATTAATCTAGTGACCATGTGAGCTATGAGGCAAAAAGAAATGTATTTTTTCCAGGTTCAGGCCAGCCTTGTGCAATACAGTGGTTCTTCAAATGTATTACATAACTGCACAGCAGATTTAAGTTTCAACAGGAGAAAAACGTTTCTGGTTTCAAGATATCGGCATCTTTGTCCCACATAAACTAAACAAGTAAAAAGTGTATTTTTTGTGCTGTCATTTCAGATTGGTAAAAAAGAAGGATAGTGATTTTAAATTAAAACTACACGTGTTTGCTTTAATTTACAAAAAATAAAGAAATCCTCAAAAGTTATTTTCTTTTATGAGAAATCTAATTGTCAAATTTATGTTGCTGGTGGAAGAACTAGATGTTTTTTGCAAATTTAGACATGTTAAAACAAACTAACAAATTAAATCAAATGAATTTTTTTTGTTAACAGAAATTAAGTAATTAGTAAGTTCATAAGTTTCCACTTTTGCTGAAATCACACTATGAGGGAAAAAAATGTAGGCTATTTGTATTCCCAGCTATTTTTTCTTTGTCTCTGGCATTAATAAAATGCAAATCAATTTATCATTTTAATGCCTAAAAGAGAAAAGAGTATGAAGTATGAGTTTGTCACATGATCTTCTGCATTCGTGTTGCGCGCACACAGTTAATTATGCCGGGAACTTGAGGCGCGGATTAAGCGCTGTCATAGTGGACTTCTGTATTTCTTACACTGAATGATAGGCTATTGTTATTATTTTCATAATTTCCATTACCAATTAATACCTTGCAAGGTCTAAAAACGAGTCCGCTGTCTCTTTGTTGGAGCTCACGCCTTCTAGCCCCAAGTTGTTGGTGTTCAGCGCTCCTGCTCCCACGCCGGGTTTGATGATGAAGGCGAGAGCTACCCCGATGGATGAAGCGATCAGAGTGGTCACCAGAAAGTAAGACACGGCGATCCCCCCGAGCTTCCCCAGAGAGCGCGTGTCCAGGCTCGCAGCGCCAGAGATCAAACTGCAGACCACTAAAGGAAGGATGATCATCTTGAGCATCCTCAGCAGCATCTCTCCGGGGAAGGCGAAGTAAGTCATTTGCGCGCGGGTGAGGTTCATGTTCCGAACCACCATCCCGAGCCCGACGCCCACCAGGACCCCGGACACCGTTAAGATCACTAGCAGGTTTCTTTTGAAGAAGACCATTAACCGTTTTTTAAAGCTCTTCTTTTCTGATTTAATTGAGACCGCTGGTAATGGGCTTTTGTGCCCGGCGTGTCCGTTGATTTCGATCTTTTTCTCCTCCATATTTTCCCCCACAAGCTCAGTTTTTCCACACGTATAAAAGCGGTGCAGGCTTTTCTCATCGGCCGCGTGCGCGCTTGGAATAGAGCGGACTGGAGAGCGCTTGTAAAAACCAGCCGGCACTTAAAGACATGTGCTGCATCTACCAATGACGAGGGGTCTCTGAAAGATGAGAATCCAGGGGACATGCGCACTCCTGGACCAAGATGAAATGATGCAACAAGGCAAATGATTGCTGATATCCATGCATATTATTATTATTATTGGGTGATTTAATATGTGTGCTTTTTCTATTGTGTTCTTTTCTATTAGTAAATGTCATTGTGCACTATCTATCGATCTATCTATCTAGAAAGAATAAATACAACATTGCATTCATTCCCATGTTTTTAATTTTTTTGTGTTTGCAGTTATGTTAATCTGAATAATGACAAGTTTGTGTGTGTGTGTGTGTGTGTGTGTATAAATGCATAGCATATTAGTACTGTGCAATGATTAATCATGATTAATCGCAAAATATATGTATTATGTAGGCTATATATAAAGACACACACTTACAGTATATATTTAGAAGATATTTACATTCATTTATTTATTTATTATATATATATGTATAAACATATCATACTTTTCTTAAAAATATAAATGCATGTGTGTGAATTTATACATACATAATAAATAATATATTTTTTGATGCACGTGTTAATTAATTAATGAATCATTGCCCAGCACTAATATATATATATATATATATATATATATATAAAAAATAAAATATATGCATATACTATACTATATATTAATATTATATATAACATTTTGTATTTAAATAAATTTAGTTAACTAAATTTGTTTATTTAAAATGCAGCAAAGATAATTTATTTGCAACCACTTAACTTCAAACATTAAGTATATATTTTTTTCAGTGTATATACAACAAAAATAAATTAACAAAATAAGGCAAAGTGTTAGCTTTTCATTGTTGCAGTCACATTATTTACACATATTCATGAAAGACACAAAATTATTATTTCCATTAAATTACCCCATTAATATTGCTGTATGTCATGTTGTTTGTCATTCTAGAGCAATTTTAGATTTATTATTATTATTAATATTAACATTTGCAGGTTTTCAACATTTGCAACATATTTTTATGAGGGTTATATTTTTTTCCCATTTCTGAGTTCTGCATCTTAATACAATATTCAAATGTTATAACCCATTATTTTAGAATGCCATATTTTCACTCAAGGTAAATAACCTAAGAAGTGAAACTTTCTTCTTTTTAACCGTCTGTAATTACTTTCCCCTGAACCACAACTATTCTGTTCCAAAAATAACATTTCACAGCTGCCAAACTAGGAGCAGGAAGCTGAGTGTGCTCTCCAGTCGTTACTATAATACACTGAACCCCACTGTGAGGAGCCTTGGACAAAACAAGACTATGAAGATTTTAGGCACCAGATAGTTCCAAAATGCCTTCTGGCACACTGAAAAGAAAGGAGCTTGCATTAAAGGTCTCGTACTGTTAAAAGCATTGTAAAAGTATGAGATAGAGAGTAAACAAATGTCTGACCTTATGTAAAGTCAAACCACATCCTGCAGCTGTTGTCATGCTCAAGAAAGATGAGAGCTCTCTCCATATGACCCCCTCCTGATCTAGTAACAAATCTGATTTCTGTGCCAGATTTACCTAAAATGTATTTAATGGTTACTTTGTTTTCCACCTTAATATAGCCTATGACTTCCATGTAATTTAGAGATGTTAAAAATGCTTCTAAACATATCATATGTTTACTTTTCACAGTAACATCTATACTGTACTGTGCTTTCCTGTTGTCTAATATGTATAAAACCTCAAGTGAACAGACTGGCAGCTGACGTATAAATAAGACAGTAGCAGAATTCAACAGCCTACGACTGTACTAAAATTTTCCAACCACCAGATGGCATTCTTTTGTCTTTTAAAGTACTTTTTTTATTCTTGTAAAAGTAACGTAAAGATACTTTATACTTACATTATACACTTTATGTTGCCATAAATATTGTTATTTTTAAGAGACCTACAATCTAATAGGGAGGTTATGGTAAGCAGATAATGACCAGTCTGTCAGGACAGCGAGCTTTACCTTGAACACCTGAAATGTCAGACTCCAAGATTAATGATTGTTTGCACTTATTCCTTCAGAACACGCATCATCAGCTGTGTCACACACACACACACACAACGTAGGTAGACTTTCTTGGCACCTTTGTCCCATTTAGTCGAACATTAGTTTAAACACTCGGTATTCTCCTTTGCTGGTGAATTCACTGAAGAACAAGCACGTGAGAGAAAACATCTTTCCCACTTTCCGTGTTTTTTTCTTTTTAGTTAAAGCATAATTTTCCGCAGTGGCAGGCTTTTTTTGAACACTCCATTTCCTGTTATGCAGTAGAGATTGAACTTGTAACAAAAAAGATTGAGCCAAGCTGTCGGTGGGCATCTTGCCAAAGCATGCTGCCTTTTTCTCAGTTCCGCCACTTGATGAACTCAAACCTGGCAATCTGAAACTTACCATTGAGACTTCAAGTAGCTATTACTGTGACCCGTGACAAAATATATAAGAATTATTTTAAATATAATTTTTTAAAGTGTAGATATATTCCTCATGTATTTAATGTGAAATGGTTTTTAGTCTGATTTTAGAGCACGCATACTGCTCCGTCACTTTTTCGTCGTGTTGTAAACACTACATTACTAGTCTGTTAGGTTCTTTAAATAACGTGACGAACGCCAGCCTGTTCTGCATTTTGGTTGGCTGATTCTCCCAGAGGGGGTGGGGCGTGTTGACTGAGACTCCGCCTCGTTTTACGGAACAACCTTTCATTTAAATCCAATGTCTTGCAACTGCGACTACGAGGAGAGTCACCGAAGGCAACCTGCCTAGTGCCTACTACTTTTGGGGACACTTTGAAGTCTGACTCTCGTATGTGCAACTGTTTCCTCTTTTCTCAGGCTGATGAGGCACTGGGAGCATAAAAAGTGCCATGTGAATTCATGTCGACTGGCAAGGCATGGAGAATGCACTGATACAATGTAAACGCATTCGAGAATTATTCCGCTGAGATTTATAATCATTTAACCGGATCGTACAAGTCCTTCAGAAGGGTGAGTGGACGTTCCTACTGAATAATCAACATAAAGTCCTGTGCTTTGACCTGTCAGTCTTGATGTGGGTCGCTCCTGCTCCTGACGTGCATGTATTGACCCCAGCCAGCAGTAACCTGTTTGCATACAGTACGTAACGTTACGTCTGCAAACTTGGCATATCTATAAACACAGCCTGCTAGTAGAAGCCCACCACTGGCGTCTTCTGGATGCAAAATAGTTAATGTTTTAAACGACGAGAGTCAATAATTTTTTTGTGCTTTGGTTTTATTATATAACTTCTGAGGCCGTTGACTTGCTGCTGCAGTGATCTCCCATGTATGGCCTGCAGATTTCTGTGTACAGTAGCCATGCTTGATTATTAGCCTATCACTTGCCTTATTCTTTGTTTTATTTTAAAAGGGCTTTTTTTTATAAATAGGCCTCAATGTAGAAATATATGGAAATAAGGACTTTCAAACAACTTTTCAGTCACATTAAAAATATGAAAATTAAGGTGCATTGCTAAAATTCTAGCACAATTTCAGGAAAAATGTAAACTTTACACTAAGCGGGTTTCTGTTGATCAATGCAGCGAATTCAAATGACCAGCATGAATGAAATCTGTGCCAAAGAAAATTTTTGATTGCTTAAAATGCACGACAACCATGACCAGAAAGCAATTTAGTGAAAGTCTTTTAAAGTCGTGATGAAATGGAAGCAGTGAATTTAAAATAACTTCTTTTTCTAGAGTATTTGGTTATTGCAAAAAAAAAAAAAAAGTAGGGCTAAGACTTGACTCAGTTCACTAATTGTTGATTGGACCTTGAGATATGGGTGGGGTTTAGTGGACATAATGATTGGACAAGACCTGCATAGGTCATCCACAAAAAGGTCTGTTGTTTCGCAAGAAGATAGAGTTATGATATTTTGATCGAAAAATAACATTTGCATGAATTAATCATTTGGTACATTAATATTAATGTGCATTTTATAAGTTGACATTTAAATAAAAACGTAATACATTTTTACACTGCCAAACATGTAGACATCAGCATGGGTCAAACAGGACATACCGATAAGGAAGCCCCATTGGTTTGTGTTTCCCGCCTATCCAAAATCAAGTGGTTTAGGCAAGAGTTTGGCAATGGCGGATTAGAGACACATCTAATTTAGTTGATAATCCAGATTAGGGTGTGTGCTGTGTACAGTACTCTGTTGGGTCAGAGAGCTCAGAGTTCAGACTCGTCACCTCATTAGAGGTCAATGTTGACCAATTCTGACACTCTCCAGCCAGCCTTTTACATTCTAGTAATATGTATTGTGTCAAAATGTAAAGTTAAATTTTTACACAGTTTTTTACTCTAATGAAATATGACTAAACAAGAGCATTTTGTTGCCTGCTTTTTCCGATAGGCCTACAATGGCAAGCTTTTAAACTTTAAAAGGATGCAAATGTTACTTTGGTTGTTGAATACAGTTGTCACTCCCATAAATAACCAAACTGTGTTTACAGAGTGGGATTAAGCACTCAGAAGAGAAGTTCCAACTGTATTTAGCTGCAGTGTGTAGCCTGCATGGATAATGACAGTGTCCTGCATGGATATGACATTAACCAGTTAGGACCAAGTCTTAATTCCATAGTCTGTTTTGTATTCCTTTTATATGTGCTTGTGCCCAGCCTGTGTCTTTTATAGACTTTTTATGGAAGACTTAATTCTATAATATAGCCATAGTTACATTTTCAGCCATTTTCTGTAATGTTTTAATGTGCTATAAATTATGAGTCCGGTGTTACAGAATTGCATTTGCATTGAATTCTGTGTAAATGAACTCCCAATGCCTGGGGCAGTGACCTGCTTTTCATTATAATGTGCAGGAAGCACATTCACTGTATTGAACTCTGAAGTGCCAAGCACGCTGATGAGCTGGGGATTTTGAATGGCAAACCTCTAGAGAGATGTGTCAAAACTCCCCTTAAGAACTATATTACCTGTAGCCTGCATTTTCTTGTATTGCTGTTTTTTATTGCTATAAAAAGTTTTAAGCTGTTTAAGTCACCACAGTTTAATCAGGACCAGACATTTCATGATTAGTTTGTCTTCCTGTAGTTGGTTTAAGGTATTTTTCATGTGCATTTTCTGATTGGCTAAAAGAAATACATTTTATTTGTAAAAAAAACAACAACAACATTCATAGCACAAACAAATCTAGATAAATATCATTATTATCCCCCCGGATATTTTAACTTCAATTTTACATACAATAAATTTATGCATCCACACTTTTATTCTTTTTTTTTTCCTTCTAATTGGGGTGTCACGCCCCCCAGGCATTCCATGTCCGTGTGATCTGTGTTTTTGTTTTCATTCAGTCTCCCTCGTGTTCTCCTG
>JAUCMU010000024.1:8170238-8181036 GCA_032275025.1 Enteromius treurensis
CAGTTCTGCCTCCGTGTCCTGCCTGCCGTGCCCGTGCCTTTGCCTTGCTTGCCGAGGAAGCGAGAGCGCGAGCTCTGTGCGCGCCGCGCATTCGTGACATGGGGTATATTATCGATTAATAAAATTAACTTATTTTTTTCCCAGTTCCTTGCACAATACTATGTAATTATGCTATCGAAACACATGGAACACTTTTAAATTAATATATGTTGAGATTTGCATCAGTCATCTTAATATGTATGGTTTTCTGTTGTAGTAAATGTTTTATCACATGTTTGATTTTGTTAACACTATTACTTAAGTTGCTTAAGTATGTATATACGTGTTATAGGTTATTTTCAAATACAATAGGGAATTAACCCTTTTAGCACCACTCACAAAATTCATTTCCAAACTGGCGTAACACATTCAGCAACCAACATAACAAAGCATTGCCAGATTTATGTTCATCTGTTTCAGATCAAACATAACATGGTTTCAGCACCACTTACTGGACATGTCACTTTGAAAGTCTTACAAAATGTGCAAGAATCATTCATTTAGAAGAAAATGAGCCAGGGTTGAGAAATGTGGTTGATACTTTCATCCTCAAAGTCAGACTGCTGATACAAGCGGCTCTGATCAAGTTCATTCGAGCAATTTCTTTGAATAAGTCAAGAAATATCCAGTCATTAATACTTGTCTAAGCTTTTAGATATTTGAAAGAATATAGTGGCACAAGCAAGAAGCACTTGAGAACCACTGCTTTTGATCGCAATACAGTTAAAATAGAGTGCTGACATTGAGGCAGTGTTCTCGAGTATTTACTCTCAAATGATCGGCAGTAGCAGTAGCAGTAGCAGCGAAGGCCCCAGCAGGTCGGGGAGCTTTGTAGAGATCGGGTGTCTCTGGAACAGCAGCAGTGCCAGAGTTAGCCGGCTGTCTCTCTGACACACACACGCACACACATCGAGAGAGGGAGGGAGGCCTCTCTCCTGCAGCCAGTTGTACTGCAGCATTAATATTTCATACACCCACCTTTAAAGAAGAAGGTGGCCTAAGAGAACGAGACGGATAGGGGCCTCAGAAAAGCATAGCTCAGAGGGGATTCTCCATGGATTCTCCAAAAAAACATGCTAAGCATCTGTACACACCATGACAATGCATGAAGCTTCACATACTCTCCAATCCTACATTTATTTACATATGCTCAAAATCGACTGTTCTGCTCTTGTGGATGTAATGTGACATAGAGCTGTATATTAAACAAGCCTGACTTTGAAATATTGAATATTTTTTATTTTATTTCATTTTTTTGTGAATGGATTTCTAATCAGAATGTTTTTGGAGGTAGTTGCTTGTTGATTACTTGCTGTTGATTAATATTTAACCTTTTTAATAGTTGTATTGATCTGTAGGAGCTTTTATCTTTGACACCAGATTTTGTACTTCCACTTTATTTATATTGCGCTAATTTAAAGATGTGTGCAATTTCTTTTTTCGATATTGGACTTCCCTGTACGAATTTGCCATAGTAATTCAGTTGTTTAACTACGGCATTTGAAAATTAATGGATCCTGATTAACCAAACTCTAGAAACAAATGCCATAGGTGCAATAAAAATACAACAAACTTCCTCATTCCCATGACTGAATATTGAATATGAATCTAGCCAGATTTCCACAGTTGGTGTTATTACAGTAAACTTCTTTTCTGTTGTCTTGGGTTTACACGGCAAAAAATGCTTTCTAAGACTAGATTTTTTTTTGTCTTGATTCCATTCTCAAATCTAGAAGGAAAAAAATATTGTCTTCTTTTCAGAAAAAAACATGCTAAAATTAAGTGAGTTTTTACTTGAAACAAGCAAAATGATATTATTTCAAACAGAAAACAAGATTTTTTTCTTGTTTTAATCGAATTTAAGACTTATTTTTTCGGAAAACTAGACAATATTGTTTTCTTGTGTAGAAAATAGAGAATTTTTTAGATATTTTGATCTTTTCATAGTGTTTTAAAGTATAAAAATAAAGTATAAAGTTCAGTGGTTCATACTAGTAATCTGCTTTAGGTTATTTAGTCATACATTACTGTGGTTCAGTTAGCAACCACATTTAGTGATTCTGTCATAAAAACACAGATTGCATCAGATATTATCCAATTCCATAAAATCAAAAAATGCAGGAAAACCCCTGATAAAAAATCTCAGTCTCTCTTTCTCTGTTTCTCTGTCTGTTTATCTGGCGTATTTTCAATGCAGCTTTTCTTCCCTCCTCTAGTATGAGAAACATTTGTGCTGCATGCATAAGTTGTGCTTGAAAAGAATTTTCCCTCTCTTCTTGTATAAAATATTCGTGGTTGACATGAGATGTTTGAATATTGTGGGTGGAAAATGGCAAATCAATAAACATTTCTGAATACATTATTACATTGTCAGTAGGCACCTCTTTTTAGGGGTTAGTGCTTGAATGGTTTCATACAGTATGTTTGTACATTTGACAATCTTTTGCAGTAAATGTGTGAAATCATCAAAAGCTAATTTAGAATGCATAGTTTTTAAATAGTTCTATATGATTTTTTTTTTTATGTTTAAGGAAAAAAATATATATAACTGTAGTCAGTAGTATTTAATAATTGAATAGTACTGTGTAGTATGTTTTTCCCCTGAGGGTTGTTTTGATACGCTCCTGTGTGTGTTGCAGAAAAACAGGGGAATTCTGATGACTAAGCACTGAAGCACACATCTTCTGCTGGACATACAAGATATCTCTGACTTGCAGTGAACATGTCTTAAAGGGACAGTTCACTCTGAAATAAACATTCTGTCATCATTTACTTACCCTCACGTCGCTCTTTATTTCCTCTTTGAAGTCTAAAAATGTGCTGGTTGCACATGCAGTCAATGGTGGATGTTGTCATATTGTAAACCTTCTAAAACCATCTAGGTTTGGGTGATTTAAAATCATTGTTATTTGTGTAAAAATAATCATACTCATGGTATCTATGAACTGGATTAAGTAAAATTATTAAATTGCTGTTTCTGTCATGAACTGTAACGGATGTACCAGTGAATAATGAGCCAATTACTATACGGTTCAAAAGTCAGTTTTTATATATACAGCAAGGATGTATTAAATTAATCAAAAGTCATTTATAATGTTAAAAAGGTTTTCCATTCAATCCTAAAAAAACTTTATTACAGTTTCCACAAAAACATGAAAAGGATTGGTAATAATAAAAATGTCGATCAGCAAATTAGCATATTAAAATTATTTCTAAAGGAACATGTGACACTGAAGCTGAAATAATAGCTACTGAAAATGTTTTAAAATATGTTTCTATAGAGAAAATGTTTTTACACATATTTCTGAATTCAATTGTATTAAGTTGCATTTCACAATATAATTTTTCTTGTAGTATGTTAAATAAATTAAATGCAGATTGTTTGAGCATAACTTTATATGTTAACCCCGTTTCACAGACAAGGCTTGTTAGTCTAAAAAATTACACACATGTCCTAATTGATCTAATCCTGGCTCTGAAACCGGGCCTAAATATTATTTTGTAACCCCAAGCAGTGTGTTGAATATAGCGTATGCATCTTTCATGGTGCTCTTTTTTTTGAAAGATGCTTGAAAATTCCTGCTCTTATTGCAAAAAATACAGCAGTGACAATATTTTTATCTGTAAATGGGAGTAAATGCTGACAGAATTTCCATTAAAATACGACTAAAGAGGACTATATCATACAGGATGAATTCAATTCAAGGTTTTGCATGCCGGAGATTACTAATTTGAAGCCATTCTTACAGTGTTGTGTTCATTTATCTATTATCTTTGGTTTGTTTCGTTATGCAAAGAAGCAGGTAGCCTACAAAGACATAAAAGTCCTGCATCCTGCCTGATCTCTTTGTATGTCAGAGACATGGTGTTGTGCTTGCTTTTCAAATGGTCTCTTCTCTAGACTGATTGTGCTGTGAATTGTTGGTATTATTGAATAATAGATGAGGAGAATCCGGGGGTGTGTCTGTCTCTGGGATTTTATTAGGCAGGCAGCAGGACACTGAGTACAGTAAGAAAGATCAAACCTCAACCTCACACACAACAATTTACAAACCTCAGCTTATAATTTTCAGATATTTCGTAATGTGCAGCTTTAGTTTTAATTTATCCTATGTTTTCACAAGGTGTCATTACTTTGCATGCTTGGTACCTTATCAGAGTATTTAAATAATAAACCTCTTGTCATTCCACAGTCGCTCTGGTGCCTGTGGTTGTGATTGTGTTTATACAAGTGGGGTAATTATCAGCTGATTAACTGCTGTGGGCTCATTGCACAGTGTGCACCATGTGTTAACATCTGAGGCCCATGTTGTAGTCAAAGACACAGAACCGGCGCTTGTTTGGTGCCCTGTGTCATAAATGTATGCCAGGCCCGCACAACAGAGGCTTTAGTGAGGCTCTGAGCTGCAGGAATAAAGGGCGCATTCTCACATGCCTGGCCCTCTCGTCCAGCTTCCTCATTATGTCTGTGGAGTGGAGCAAAGTCGACTCGACTCTTATTATAAAACTGTCTATTATCACACCGCATTGAGCCAACTTCTCTTCTCCCGCCGCTAGAAGCTGTAAAATAACTATCTTGTACAAAAAGGCCTCTGAGTTAACATAGAAACAATGGAGTTGATGTGTTGAAGCAAGTTCACTCTTTTAGGAAGTTGACTTTCGAAAAGTTTTGATCACCTGACAGCCTAGTTTTTTTAATTGATAAAGTGAATTGAAAGTTTTTTTCAACAGCACTGATACTGATACTTTCTTACTTAGAAAAAAAAGTTGGTCTTCACCAGGTAGTCTTTCAAGTATTTGGTCTCTAATATTTTTGGGGAAATAAAAGTTGTTTTCCCAGTTTTTTTATTTTTTACTTTAATTTAATTTAATTTCATGATATAATTTAATTTAAAGTTATTGTTTTAAATTAAAAAAGAATACAAAAGTCAAAAGTTAGTTTTAATTAAAAACTAATTAAAATTAAATAAATAAATATATATATGTTTTTTTTTTAAATTAAGGTTTAGCAAAATGTTTCAACTCACAAAAAAACCTTTTATATCTATTAAATATATTTAAAATAGATGTTTAAGTATATGTAAGCATCACAATAAAAGGATATAAATAGATTGATGTGGCGTGTTTTTCATAAAGGTAAAGTTTAACATGCGGTGTGTACAGTATGGATTAACCTAGGGTCCCAAAGCTTGAAAACAATTAAAGACCACAGAAAAAGGTGAGGGTTATTAGAGATCCCTTAGAGAGAAACATATTTTTACTTTTCTGTTATTATGGTGTGTTCATTGTTGAGGCGTGAACCACTGGAGCATCTACAGAAACTATAATAGCACAGCAGCTGTCTCCGAAAGAGGCACGCCATTCATACGCCTTCACCGTTTCATCCAACAGATGCTCGATATCTAATCCGACTCGTTCACCTAGCATGTCAGGGTCAAAATCATGGCTGAGTGTGAGAAAAGGCTGTGGGCACTGTGTGCCATATGAGATTCACGCCCTCCTGCTCGTGGTGATTGGGTGTGTTGTCAGCGCTGTGACCTGGTGTTTGACAGGCACTGCTCCTCCCTGTTGTCAGCTGGCTGTTGAGAAACTTAAAGTCCTGTTAAGAGACACATATTGTATTTCTCTTTAATCCTCCTCATTATGGTGTCCAACATAAAGTTTTGAAGAGATAGAGAGTTTATTGTGTAGTAAGACCCCACCACCCTCTTTATGATAGTCTTTGTCTTTTTACAAACCTGCACTGGGATTACAAAGTCAACAAATGCATTGAAAATCTGGGATTCAAATACTAATTTAAACCTGGGAATTTAACCAAAAATTGTATTGCATGGATTATGGCTGTGCAGAATGTGTGTAATGTAATATGCAATATGAGTAAAGCTGATCTTTATGTTTTTTAATCACTTTTAGATAGATTTCGGACACATTGCACCACATCATTTATTTCTTTCCTAGATGAATTAGCCAATTGAACAAATCTTTTGAATGAATGAGTCAACGAATCACTCATTAAAACTGTGGCTTGGTGCCACCGACTATTATTTCTATTATTTTTCAGGAATGGATACACAAAATAATGGTATTAGACAGTCAATATCATTTTATTTTATTTTATTTTTTACAATAACAGAGGCACATTTTATACATTTACTGTACTAATATTATCCCATTGCTTGTTTTTGTCTGGCTTCCTTCTCTCTGTATCTTGTGAATACCCATGACTCTGCCTTAGATTGGGCAAGAAGCATTTAACATGCTTTCAATGTTTCAGCCCAATGTTATATTTACCATGCCAGTTAAAATAATGTCTTGTCTCTCTTTTGCCAATGTTTACATTTAGCCCGAGCCTACGCATTTGCTGAATATATGTGATTTTGCTGCCATTGTTGGGATGTAGTCTGTGTGAAAGTTTATATTATTTTAGCCTCAAATATTCAGACTGCCTTTCCCAAATTTATGTTGACAGATTAGACTTGTGACAGTGTGTTTACCTTAGTAAGTTCCTCAGCAAGTGTGACAAAAATGATAAGTTGATATGGAGCTTTAGTTAGATTTTTTTTACTTATTGGTTTGTTTCAGCAGAACACAAGAACTGTTCGTACTACTGTTCTGGCTAGACTCCTAATCGTTCTTAGTACAGAATATATATTTTGCCAAGTGAATGTGGACAAAGGACTTGGTGTTTGTGTGTGAGGATAGTGGGAGGGGTGAGGGTATGGGGACAGAAGGGGTGTGTGTGTGAGCAGAGGCAGAGCGAACGGTTCGTAGTGTGGTAGTGGTGCTGGAGAGGATGGGAGGAGATGGAAGGGGCTGAAGGGGAGGGATGTGCTTTTGTTTTGTTCTCTGTTGCTGAGCAATGGGGACTAAAGCATTGGGAACAGCTGTGATGGCCAAAGCTTTTCTCTTTCACTCTGCCGGAGAAGCCCTGAGGCACATGCACAGATACAGCAGCCTAATATGTGTGTGTGTGTGTGTGTAAGTGTGAACCAGGAGAGGGAAAAAGAGAGGGAAAACGAGGCTGATATTAACCGAAGGAGGCATTAGAGCTTTTATGAAGGTCAGGTAATCACTGTGTAAGTAAGTGCAATTAGTACAAAGAAAAAGTGACTGCTGAAGCGAATTAGTTTAGATGGTTTTGTGTTGAAGAGGATGCTGGGAAATGTAGTCACACAAATAGGGAATGAAATGTAGAGTTACAAATTTTTTTTAATTGAAATTAATACAATAATTGATGAAGGATGCACAATATTTATTGACAGTGACAGTAAAAACATTAATAATGTTACATTTACGGTTTTTATATATTAATGTTGTTTTTTTAGCTTTCTATTTATCAAAGAATACTGTGTTAATTATCTGCAAAAATATATAGCAGCAACTGTTTTAAACACTGACACTTAATATAAAAAGACATATTAAAATGGTTCTAAAGAATAATGTGATGCTGAAGACTGAAGTAATGACTGCTGAGAATTGTTCTTTGCTATCACAGAAATAAATTACATTTCAGAATACATTAAAATAGAAAAGTAGTGCAAAATTGTAATAAGATTTGTTACTTTTTTTTTTTTTTTACTTATTTATTTATTTATTTATTCCTAGTTATTTTATAACTATGAATTTTTATTAAAATGTGAATTTTATCTTTAAATAAAGCTTTTTGAGTTTTTCAAAATTTGTATTTGAACTGTAGAGTTGTTTAAATTAGTTTTTAGGGTCATTTTACAGGAAGTTGCCATTAAACATTGGTGTTATTTTAAAAGAACATTCCTAAAAACATCATGTTCTATTTTAATATCAGAATTCTTGATTTCAGGTGCCAGTAGCCTCATGGGCACCACATTGACTTATAGCACACTGACTTATAGTTGTGCTTCAGGCATCCCGAGCTTGGGTCCTGGTTCTCTCCTGATTCCTTCCCCCTCTCTCACAATAAAACCAAAATCTTCAAATAAATAAAATTAAAATTTCAACTGTTGATTGACTGACCATTTTAAAAGGACAAAAACATGCTTAATGCATTTGAAACGTTTTACATTGTGCACACTTACATCCTTTGGGTGTATCCTTATATTAAAGGCACAATATACACATTTTTTTTTAAAACAATAACAGAGGCGAAGTACTATGACGGAGCATTGAACATTGGGATTTGTCATTTTCACAAATCACGCTCACAGATGAAGCTAAGTTATATTTGTTTTATCACCTAACGACCTGCACATGATTATTACTTGCACAATGAATAATGGATATGGATATTAATGATGGATATTATGTGTCATTGATAAGCAACAAGGAACAGGGACGGTTCATTATTTAAATGTGGAATTTCTTTGAAGTTACAAATTCTACAGAACGTCTGAGATGATGTAAGTACACAACTGCATGAAATATATAGCACAGTGCAAGTGGTTTTTGGATTATATTACAAAAATCTTACATATTGTGCCTTTAAATGTTATAAAGCCATGGAAGTATATTTATCTTACATAAAGAAAAAGTCACTAAAGTCTCTGTTAAACTTCACAGACTTTGTTGAACGAGTGAATGTCCAACAGAGGGAGCGCAATACAATTGTAGCTCAGTAATTTGCAAAATTTTGCTAAAATATTTGTTCAGGACAATATTCATAGGGATCTTAATGTTGTGTTTGTGTTGTAAAGTTGTGAGTCTGGACCTTAGTTATTGGAGCAGCAAGCTTTCTCCATAGGGGTCTTCCTCCATCCATTGTAAACAGACTCCTCATACGCACCCACCACAAAGATCACTCCACTGTGCTCCTCGAACAACCACACTGACCAGGCTGAACAATGTACCCATAAATGGCCTGGCTCAAGGGAGTCTGGACTGCAAATATGTAATTATCGTCTCATTTTTCTATTTTACAGGACATAAATTGGGTCATCAAACCCTGAATTTGGCTAATATTGATATTGGTATGAAACCAACGCACAGTGATAAGCGATTATTGGTGTAGCTCTTATTCTAAGTGACATCTCAGCAGTGGCTTCGGTCCTGGGTCGTCCAATCATTTCATTACCCACAATCCTAAGCACTCTGGTGCCTTTCATTTTTCTGTGTTTGATGTTCTTAGTGACATCTGTGGCTTCATTCTCTTCAACAGACCATTTCAGAGGGAGCAGACACGGCAACAAATGCTGTAGTGTTTTTAGCAAGTAAACAGAAACTAAAATAACTGAAGCAGTGGACCACAAAATACCAAAATTAAATAGGGGAAAAAAAGAAGAACATGGAAATTGGGATTTGAGAAATTCTTTAGGAGCCCACAATTTTGAAAACACAAGAGACATGTTGAATACGAAGGTGCTGGCATGCAGAAGCCCTAAATACCAAAATGATTGCTTTTTGCTATGAGTTGTTTTTCATCGAGACATTCAATCTTTTTCATTTGAATCCTGCTGTTTTACACTTTTTCTTCTTATGCTTCTGTCATGTCTTTAAGTTTGAAGCCATGTTGGCGAAAACATGTTTTTTATGACTCAGGCCATCTTCAGCTGTGACTAATATTCATAAATTCATGTTTATTTAAATCAGTGTTGTTGCCACTGATCAAACAACTGGACCCTATCAAAACAACTGCTTGATGCGAGAAAGACAAATATCCGATATGTTTAGAGAAAACAGTTTTAGAGTTTGTAGACTGTGCAATGTCCAACGCTGGAATGTTTATTGAATATGTCAGCCAGAGAAAAAAGGCAAGTCATGATAGGAGAATGTTTGTCGTCAAGTGTGACCACTGTAGAAACGTACCTGTTTTCTGCAGTTACCGTCTCTCCCAGCATGGGTTTGGTACTGTTACATTAGTCGTGAGACTATGAATAGCACAATAGGAATGCAATAATTCATTGGGCATTAAGTGCACAGACACACACCAGAAAGACTTGCTTAGTTTTCATGCTCGCCCATGTAATTATGCTTTCATTTGAACACATTATTTACAGACATTATGGCAAATTACTCACAAGCATACGTGATAAAGTTTTAATGGAGCCAGTGGACACACAGACACACAAGACAGAATGTGCCAGTGACAAATAAAAGTGTACAAAAACATACAGTAGTATCTGTAGTATCAGATGTGGTGTGGAAATCGCAAGTAAAAAGTATTTTATTTGTCAATAACACTTTTAAATTTCAAAATATGTTTTATATTTTACTACCTCTTCTTGAAAAAGTAAATTTATTTGATATTTGAGGAGACTTATTGACTTATATCTTTTCTCTTTTTATAATTTTCTAAGATTTAATAATAAAAGATTATTGCTTAATTTGGTTTTCTTGTCGAGAAAGGTTTTTTGATCCCACTTAAGTGGCCTTGCTATGTATTTACATTTCAATTAATCATTTGGTACAGTGCACTTATTGTGTAGATATGTTTTTACATTGTACTTCTATTTTTAAAAATACCTGCATGTAATTACATATATATGTAAATAATTTCTGTTTTTACATTTATAATTACACCGTTGACCCATTCCTTACACCTTAACCCACCATTAAACCCACCCATAACACCAAACCTGTCCCGTATCCCACATCAATAACAGAAAAGTGTTTTGCAATAGGCCTATAATAAGACATTAAGTACATTGTACTAGGGTTGGGTCGATAGAGGATCCAATCGTCCATCGCCGATGGCCGATAAACATCACGATGCTGAGCCGGTGTAATGCCGAATTTTGACCCCCTGCCAGATTATGACTCCCTAGTATTGGTAGGTTTAGTGTTAGGT
>JAUCMU010000024.1:8183671-8204787 GCA_032275025.1 Enteromius treurensis
TCATAAGGGATTCTTTCAGGCCACTGATTTAAACATGTGTTTATCGGTGGCTGCAATCAGTTATGACGTTAAGATGAGGGAGCACCCCCTGCTGAAGTGTGTCTGCATGATAATGAGCCAAATTAGATAATGAGGGAGGCGGACGTGCCAAGGGTACTCAACAGAGTGTAGAGGAGGAGTGGAGTGGACTGTGGTGTGGAGGGGAGGGTTTAGCAGGAGTTTAGTCATGGCCGTTTCTGCTGGCACCAGAACCCTGTGTGTCTGTCACTGGGACCCTGAAGAGGCCTGTAATTAACAGCACTGCAATCAAGCAGCTCTTTTGTTTGCATGACTATGTGTAATAGAGCAGCGTGATTTCACACTACTTTTGATGATATCAACACCATAATAAAATCATTATGGAGGGCTTCACATTTTACCTGTTGTTATGAGGCTTTTCAATTAAAGGGAAAGTTCACCCAGAAATTAAACATTCTGGCCATTCTTACCCTTATGACGTTCCAAACCATTCTGTGGAACCATTCAAAAAATATTTGAAGAGTTGTTGTTTTTTAGAACCCTGTTGACCTTCATCATATGGGCATTGTTCAAAATGTCTTTTTTGTTCCACAGAGGAAAGTCATGAAGGTAAGAATAACATGAAGCTATGATGAGTAAATGATGACTGTTCTCTCTCTCTATCTATATTTATTTATGTAGTCATGTAAACACAAAAAGGGAGCTATTTTGAAGAAATTGTAAGCAGGCTGTTTTGGCTCATCATTGACAAATAAATTCATACAGATTTGGAACTACTCGAGGGTGAGTAAAAGTTGATTAAAATTTTAATTTATGGGTGAATTATTCCCTTGAGCATGTTTTAGCATTCTATTGCACTAAAAAAGGTTAATAGATAGAAATAAAAATGGTTCTTTTAGAACCATTCTTCTATTTTCTTTTTATTCCTTTTTTTGTGAACTGTATGTAATAAAATTTTATTAAGAGTTTTGTTTGTTGTTTGTTTGTTTCTCAACTTAAACGGGATAGTTCACCCAAAAATGAAAATCCATGTCTAAACTCTCAAATAAGTTAAACAATTAGTATCTTTCTTCAGTTAAACACAAAATAAGATATTTCTGAAGAACATTGATGACAAAATGTTGCTGGTAGCCGTAGTTTTTTTCTATACTACGCAAGTTAATGGATACCAGAGGCTGTTACACACATTCTTCAAAATATCTTCTTTTGCATTTAACAAAATAACAAAATCCATGAACAACATGAGGGTGAGTAAATAATTAAATTTTAATTTTTTTGGGTTAACTATCCCTTTAAATACAAATGATTTGCACATCATAGTAGGATTAGCTCGGGAAATAAAGCAGTTGCTCATTATTCAGTAATGACTCATATGTTTTTTGAATGGATGCCCACACTGTTCGTGCCATGTTCAACGCTCTTGCTGAAGAGGCAATTGTTGGGAGGTTCCCACAACAAATGATCAGAACGTATAAGACAGGCTTCGTAAAGAAAGGCAGGAGAGATCCGGAGGGAAAGAGAAAGGGAGGGGAGAAAGAGAGACACAGGGAGATGGGGGAGAAAGAGAGAGAGAGAGAGAGAAATGGGACGGGCTGCGCTTCCTTGCTTGTAGTGTGGGGGAACAAAGGGGATGTTGTAGATGCCGCCCAGCGGCCAGCACTACTCCGTCCTACCTCGACTCCTCACTGAGCCATTTCCTGTTTTTGACCTGAAATCTTTATTTAGAACCACCCTTCTGCTCAGTTCTCTCCTCCTCATTTATAACAACACAGAGATAGACACAGGAACACAGATTCACACCGCTGTGCTGTTTTAATGTGGGAAATTTGAGAGCTGTAGCTCTAGAGAAGTGTGACATGTGGTTTCAGATGTTTAATAAAGTTAGCATGTTTTGTAGAACTCACTGTTTTTTTTTGTTTGTGCGATATGCAAGACTTTCTCTAACATTTGAGCAGGCAACATCCTGAACTTGAGCACGCGGCTGACTTAAAATAGGTGCCTGCCATAATGCCTCGTTGCCAAATACACTGGCTGTACATGAACGCTGTATGGAAACGTGCCCTGTGTTATTGCAGCGGTGGCAATAAATCACACTGCATTGCTGAAGTGTGCAAACTGTGTTAGTTGGTTCCCTTGGAGAGAGAGTAAAGTTTATTTATGTGTTTTGAATTGTGTATTTACTTTGGAAATAATGCTTAATTGCCACATAAATACAGGGGATCAAGTCTAAAAATAAGGGCAGACAGTGCAGCATTTGATTAAATGAAATTTTATGATCTCATGTCATCTTGTGTCCAGCTTAAAATGATGTGTATTTATATCTGGCAGAGCAATCATTTAGACAGTTTTTAAGGATGACTTTTTGCATCACATCGCCTGATGTTGGCAATAAATTTGAGTGCTGTTTATTAATCATTTATATTGTATTGTTTGATTTAACTGTCTGTTTAACTGTTATTATACTGCCGAAGTAAAAATTTAGAGGGATACAGTATAAAGCAGGTTATGAGATATGCAGTGCTTGTCCTTGCCATGTGGTGGCAGTTCGATAGCTTGAGGTCTCTATAGGAGCATCATCAGTAAGGTCATGCAGTATAGCTGTTGGGAACTATAGGTTCAAGTATGCATATTGCTCTTCACAAACAAACCATTTTATTGCATGCACTCAAGAGCATCTTGTTTTTTTAGCCTTAACTCCATGTATCTCACGGTTTAAAAGCATTAAAACAATTGATTTCTTTGTTTTATGTATGCATTAAAAACTCTTTTTGATTTACTTTTAATGATAAAAGAATTCCAATATTAAGTGGTACATAACTCTTGATCCCCCATTACAAAAGCTATAAAAAAAATTTAAATTGTGATAATATAACTTTTTTTTTTTTTTTACGGTGTGGCAGTAAATTCCATTTTCTTAATTTTAACACAAACTGTCATGTTGACTGCATTCCTTGTGCTCCTGCTTTTATTTATTCATTTATTGTTTATAAGAAAACTGATACACACATTTGGTGTTTAAACTGTCACATATTTCAGTAAAAAACTCCTAAGTAACATAAAATAAAACTGTTTATATGAAATTTAGTTTGACCTGCTGAAGTTGTCGATTCACATTTTCTGCAGACTAAGCTCCTTTCACCAAGCAAAACCTGTTTAATTTTTTTAAGAGCTTCAGGCGCTATTAGGTTCAGATGAAACAAGACATTTCGACTACAGAAACTTTTGTCAGACCCATTTCTACTGCCTACACGTATAGAATAGGGCCATGTTTCGAAACCTATTGAGCTGCCTACTTCATCACACACGCGCTCGACGTCAGTTCACCTCGCGCAAGTGTCTCGCGACGCTCCCGTGACGCTGTCTAGGTAGGCAGCGAGTTAGTATTTGAGACGCAGCCCGAGAGTTAGTGGGTGGACGCGTGGAGGCAGTGCTTGCGTGTGTAGGGGTTGGACTTTTCCGAGCCCAGGCTCTGTGTAGTCGAGCACAAGTCTCTCTCGACGTCATTCGCATTGGAAGGCGATTGTGTCGGTCATAGTGACTGACTCCGGCCGCTCGGATAGTCTGCTGTCCTTTTCTCTCTCCACAAACTCACTGCCGACCTTCCTCATCAGCTGCGAGAGTTTTATCGGTGCCGACTGTCAACAATAAAACAAAGATCCATCCCGATGCTTCAATTTATTCCTCCACTTGAAGTAGACGAGGTAAGCGCGAAGCTTATTCATAAATAACTGAGATCATGCAAGTGGCGTGGAAACGCTGCGGCGTCTCTGATGTTGCACATAGCAGAGGCAACAGTCGTATGTGTATTCGCGCATTGTTGTCTGGCGGTCGGTGCGATCTTAGGAAAGTTCACAGGCATGTCGCAACCCAAAGCAGACCCGCTCTGTAGCCGAACCGAGTCGCCAGTTGAGTCAAATTGAACATCTTGATATTTCTGAATGTTTTTATGGTTGCGCTCTATTGTGCTGATATTAAAGAGACTGATCCGATTGATCGAAGAGCTGAGATCCAGAAGCAGACAGACACTTTACTCTGAAATCAGATGTTCATTTTTAAGTGTAGATGAGAGCATGATGTTGGGCTTTGTTGTATCCGTAAACAATTTCAACTCATTGAACTCATTTTTTGTTTACTGATTTTTAACTACAATCAAAGTGACAGCATGTTTATTTCACTTTCCAGCCACTTAACTGCTGATCAAATTGAAACCGAAATGATTTTGACATGTTAAATGAATGGAAATAAGATGTTGTTCAAACATTATGGTGATTTTTACAATCTCTCTTTTGTACAAAGTTAAATGTGCACTTCATGGTTGCATTAGACATGGTTTTGATTCGAGGGTAAATTGGCATTGAATGGCTTTGACACAGTAGATGGTTTTATTTTTGACTTCTGAATTTGATAAATGAATTTAGGTATTTATTTGGTCGTCATGGAACAAATTCATATACTGGAAAATGGCAGTGGGGGGATTGTGAGGGGCAGTGTCTTTATGTCTCAGAAGTGTGTGAGCAATATCTTTGTGAGCTGTTTTTTAAGTCTTACTCTTAACAGCAGTGTTAAACTTGAGTTTAATTTTATAAGAAAAATATTTAGTCACAACCTGCAGCAATAAGTTTTTTAAAAATACAGTGAAGATACTGTTGTTTTCATCACTTAAACTGTTTATTAATCATCTTTCCTGTAAAGAAGTCAGTGAAATCTGTGGTGGCTCACAGAAGTTATTTTGCAGTTGCTATCCATGTCAGACACACTGGCATTCAAAGTCCGAATAACTCACATGCACGCACACACACACACACATTCAGTAAATTTAGAGGATCAAGGTCCAGATGAATTTTCTACTGAATGCACGGTTCACATTAAGCAAAGTAGATTACAACCCCTGTTTTCTTCAGTCTGAGCGTCGCATTGCTGTCTTATTTCCTTAAAACAAAAAAACTGACTCTGTGACATTTACATGTTGTACTCTCTGTGTCATCTTTAAATGTGCACTTCCTTCCTGCAACACAGTCACAGAGGAAAAATGAGGTTTTGTCCCTCATTTAATTGTGAATGTCACGATGTGGTTGCATTCAGTGTCCAGAAATCACCTCGCTGACTATTTGAAGAGTGGACTTTAAAAAATAGTTATGTACCAGTACATGTTGATGGATTATGCTGCAAAGTTAGTCTTGTAATTTGTTAGTTCTGAGTTATATACTACTTTCTGTAAAATGAGATGTGAGACTGCACCTAATGAGTGAAATGAGGAGCACTAGTAACCCAAAAGAAGGGAGACTAATAATTATTGTTTAATAGTTTCATTTCCATCACCTGTTGCTTGAGTTTTATTTTCGTTTAAATGGTGTGTGTAAGTGTGTGTGTGTGCGTGCCTATCTTACACTTTCACATAGTGCTCCAAGACTTCTGCCCCTCTGGTCAAACCGGTTTGAATTGCGTTCCTCTCTCAGCTACTATTCAGCTGTTTTTTAACAGGAGTGTGACATTTATAAGGGAAGTTTAAATCTTTTCTCTCTTATGTTACGCTCCACAATTTTTTTGTTCAACTTATATTACGCCACAGCTTCTGTTACTCCAGAAACAGCGGATTTTTTTTTTAGGGAAGGATTTTAGTGTGAAATGTCTGAGTGTTTTCGGTAAACATGCATGCAAACTTTTCATGCATCCTTCCTTCATTATGCATAAGGTGTCCAAAAAGTGAACATCTCCAGTTTTAGTGTGTACAGTATATGAGTGCATGATACAGTGCTTTGCAACATTCAGTGCCTGTGGGGAAATCTGTAATGTGGGTTGTCTTGTTACTCTTGCTGACGTAAAGAAGCTTCTCACAGTGTGTGCCGCCTCTTTGCTGCTCTCTGAGATCGAGATCCACAGCTCTGCCTTCTCTGAAGTGTCATCCACTCAATCCATACTTCATTTATGAGAGATTTTATAAAAATGCAGTTTTATGCTGATTGATAGATTGACAGCTCCACTAGGCCTATTAGTTGAGTGATATATGCATTGGATGATGACTGTTCATTTTTTCCACGAAAAATATTAAGCAGTACAGATGTTTTTAATACTTCACTGATAATTAGAAAAATCGTTTTTTGAGTGCAAAATCAGCATATTTGAATAATTTCTGAAAGATCAAGACAAATGGTGGCTAAAAATTCACCTTTGCATTACAGGAATAAAGTATAAAATATATTGAAATAGAAAGCAGTTTTCTGTGTGTGTGTGTGTGATTCAGTTTTCTTAAGAGAATTCTTTTAAAATCAAAAAAAGAAAAAAGAAAATAATGTCGCAGGATCATATCAGCCATTTTACTCCCTCCTTTTACAAATCGTTACTAGTTATGACTCACAATGGCCCAAAAAAGATGTGACAAACGGACATCTTATCTGCTAATTTGAAGAGCATTAGTTGCAGAATGAGTTTTCATGAGCTCTCTGAGACACTCTGAAAGTAAAGACAGACAGCTCGAAAGTTTTGCATGGCTACACAGTCCAGACCTTCTTGTTACTGATGTTTTCTTTTATTTAATTTCAATTTGGGCCAATAAAAGTGAGATCATGTTCTAACAGATGCATATCTGTCCACTTTGAGTTGACTGTCTTAGTAAAGACCAACTATGATACAGTACATATCCAGCATGCGGCAGTTTTACAGACATGCTATTTTGTTCGTTTTTAAGATGTCAGACGGTTGTCTGACCCCTGCAGCTTTCACTCGGTGCTGTGTGAGAATGTGGCGTCTGGGCCTTCTCCATCTGTCTGTCTCAATCGCTCTATGTTTACAGTCTCGCACATCTCTCTCTCTCCATCTATCCTTTCTCCCACAGCCTTCTCTCTATCTGTCTCGCCTGTTTCTGTGAGTCTCACGTTCTTACTGTTTTGCTTGCTTGCTTCAGTGTCATTGAGTTTTCATCAGGAGTTCCCGTATAAATGACCCTCCATCATTGTACTGCAACAAATTACAAGTGCAGAGCCCAGGTGGAGAGAGAGTGGAGAGGTTTCTTCCCTCTTCTGTCATAATTGTTATTGAAGACAAAAAAAAGTCTATGAAAAATCTTTTGTTGAAAATAAGTTACAATTTTTATGACTCATCCTGAACTACACAGATTTTTTGTCCAATCAGATCATTAGAATGAGAATGCCCCTCCCCTTAATTCCAAAGTGCCTCTGACCAGCATGTACTGATGGATGGATAGATAGATGTCATTAAAGACATTAGGTAAATAGTATTGTACATTTGTCCTTTTGTCAGATTTTCACATTTTATGCTTGATACCAAAGTTTGTAATGTTGTGATTCATCTCATAGCTGACTGGTTTGGTTGATGACTTAAAACTGAAACATGATTTAAAAAAAAAAAAGTTTAAATAATTTGGCAAAATAGCATTAACCAGTAACATAATCTGCTTCATGAGTGGTATTGTCCTTTATGTGTGCTTATGTCTGTTATGTCTGATGCACCCATCTGCATTAGTAAATCTCAGTGTTTCGCAGCATGCATGTGACTTTGTCTACATTTGTGCATTTATTTCTGCAGGTGTTTGAGAGCTATAGACAGCGTGAGTGTGTGTGTTTGTGGGAATCAGTACCCTCTGGATCTGAAATAGCACTGTGTGGAGGTGAGGGGGGATGGGAGCTCTGAAGCACAGGCATGGAAACGTGCAGATCCTATTACAGGATCATAATATCACTGAAAACTCTGCGCTCTGTGCTCCATCCTCTCCGCTGCACTTGTTCGGCTGCTCACACCATCCTTTCTGCCGCATTCTCTAACTCCATCTCCACCAGTACACCCAGTGCCGAAGCTCCGGCGTCACACCCGGTCCCTCTTGTGCCGTATGTGTTGAGTGTAGGATTGGAACAGAACGTACAGCAGCCCTGACATATTTCCAGACTCTGCTCTGACAACTCAGTCATAGCTCTCCTCCCAAAGGTTTCTGCCTTATTTTTTCCGTTATTTCCACCGTTGTCCGGTGCTTTGTCTCAGACACTTGGAGCCGTAACCGGGATATAAGTTGCACTTCTGAAGGCGTCCTTTATAGGTGGTCTTCTGCCAGCCATTTTGTCGAACTCGATAAAGCCAGTCTTGCACCATAGACATTTTTTGACGCTGTGTTTTTTCCTCTCCTTGGGGAGTTTTCACTCAGGGTCATTACTCAGCGCTGGTGCATTATGGAGCAAAGAGACAGGTTGTCTGTTTATGAATGTCTTTTTGCGTGAGGGAACACTGTGTGCTGCCCCAGCACTTCTTACTGAGGAGAATTCAACATTTCCCTCTTTTACCTTCTCTCTGGCTCCTCCTGTTGTCTCCCTATGGTTAATATATCCAGGTCAGGAGCCAGTGTACAGGTTGTCCAGTCACTGGGGTTAAGGTAAGTTGCAACTGATAAGCATAAAGGATCAAAGAACCAAGAAGTGGTGAAGATCTTACTAGCTATATTGTCTCTTTGGTTGTGTCTCATCATAGTTCTTAGTTCCCTATGATGTGAATCACTGTATCTTGAACACAAATTTGGACACTAGCAAGGGCCTTCAATCCTCTAAACATTTGAGATGCTGCTGATTCTTTGATTTGATTACAAGTAAAAAAATTAAATAGTTAAATAATTTAAAAAAATGACTTTATTAATCTACAGCCTAAATAGCATGCCATTGTGCATAATTGTTAGCTAAAACTGGTATAAAATATGTGCTTGTCTGTAAAAAAAAAAAGTACTTAATTGAATACATAATGCTAATATATATAATTTTTTATTTAGTTGAAATTTTTGTTTATTTTGTTTATTTATTTTGTATGCATGTATGTATAAACACACAGAATCACACACACATATATATATGTGTGTGTGTGTGTGTGTGTGTGTGTGTGTATACATGCATACAACGTAAATCAACAACTTGAAAAATTTCATTAAAAAAAAACAATAATTCCTGAATACTGAATTTTAAGTGGATGATAATAATTAGGGATGTGCATATGAGTAGCAAATCTATACTTATGATACTTTCTGGGAATTTCTTATTGTATGTTTCAGTGCAGTAGAATGATTTTAACAGTGGGACAGGACTGGCATAGAAACTCCCTGGCCGGAGGACTTCTGAACTAGGGAGCAGAAGGATACACACTTTTACCTTTCACACTAAAGATGAAAGTAAAATGATGGAACGAAGCAGAAGCAGTCAGAGGCACAATCAGAAGGAATGTGTAGGGTGGGGCGGCAGTGGCATTTAAGCGCTGCAGACAGTCGTATCCACTCCTCAGCATGAGTCACAAGGACGCGTTCAGCTGCCGTGGCATTCCTCTGTGTGGATTACTGTGGGAAACTTTATTTGCTAGAGACTTTCTTGAAAGCTTCAGACAATGGCATACAGTTCTAGGGCCGTTCTGGGTGAGTTTATAGCCACAGCGAAAGACTAAACAGTTTGTGGTACTCCATGATTTTTGCCTGGTTTTTTTTATTTTTTATTTTTTTTGCAGTTACATTTCTGTCTGCCTCTTTGAATCACTCAGATCCGAACACAAATGTAACTTTTTAGTTGCTTAGTGTAAGATGCTATTTTTATTATTTCAGTCATTTTTAGACAAAATTTTCTGTTACTCATCCTTCAAATAACCTCTTGAAAACAGCCTGAAATTGCATCCTGAGCTTTTTGGCAAAACATTTTTATGGATGTTACCATTTTAATTTGAACATTTCGACTTTCATTTGTGTTCATGTCTATGTCACTGTTCTTTTATTCATTTATTTATTGGGTTATTTTTTCATTTCAAACTTGTTTTAGTGATATTCTCATGGTTTATAATTTAAATATCTTTCCAGATATTTTTTTAACTCAAAATTAATTTTTTTGAAATTCGCTCTGAACTAGACCGCATGTGACTGTAAATCTGGTTACTTGTTCATAGACCCATCTTATGAATTATTTGCGTGCTCTGCATGTAAACGCCATGCTTTTGAAATGCACATCCATCTCCAGCAGACGTAACCAGTTTTTCTCTCTAGCTAGTCGTTGATTGTTTTAGAATCATCGTCTCAGAAGCAGCGCAGTGAAAGAAGAGAAACATTTCTTTCTTTAACTTTCCTCAGCCCCTCTTCTCCCCCAAACTCCCTCTCTCTCTCTCTCTCTCTCTTGCTCTCTTTGTCAACTCTTTGGGTGGATTCCCAGCTGACTGTGTTTGTCATGGTAACAGGCAGCAAGGCAACAGGCCCAGCCACTTGCACTTCCTGAGTGAGAAGAGCTGCCTGACAGATCTGCGTCTGCGCAGAGTGTGTATGTGTGTGTGAATGCAGGCAGGGCTAGGGTGCGTGAGGCTGTCAGCCTGTATTAGGTTCAAGCACACTGCAATGCTGCCTACCGCTACTGGGCTTCACTTTATGCTAATGAGGGGAGGCCTCAGGAACGGGCTTCCTTCTCTTTCTGTCTCTCTCACTCACTCACTCACTCCTAACTGCCTGTCTCTGTGCTTTCCATGTGAGCTAGAAAAAAGACTGATCTGTTGTTTTAAATGACTCGTACACGTTTTACTCGGTAACCTTTATTCTGACCTTAAAGTTGGTGTGAAATCAAAATCCATTTTTTTTACTCTCTTAATCCATATTCATGGTCCTTTTGTGAATGATTCATTGGAACGCATTATTCTTTATTCTTTCAGTCTTCATAATGTTTCATGAAAATAAATTGTGAAACAGCTTTATTTCTCGCTGACATCACCAAGTCCTCTAATGGACCACAGTCAGTTAAACACTATTACAGGTTGTACTGTCTTAAAGGGACAGTCAGCATTTTTTCTTTATTAAAATGTTTTACACCTAAGAACTTTTTTATATGTATATATATATTTGAAATGATGTACACATGAGGTCAGGACTTCAATCATATTATGAAATTCTTTTGCTCATAACAGGAATAAATTACATTTTAAGAACTATTACAGAACAATAACTGTTAAAAATGCAATTTCTTATAACAATGCATTCTGGTTGAATATGAAAGACTTCTTTCTAAAATGTAACCGACCCCAAACTTTTGAATGTTAAGGTACGTTGCTTTAAACTAATAAAAAGGGGTGCAAATAATGTTTAAACATGCTAGTAACAACTGGTAAATTATAGTGCAATACGCTCCAAGATTCAGTTCTTTGGTAAAAACATCCTGATCAAATGTACGGTATAATTTGAATACAGTGAAATTCACTTTGGAAAAAAGCAGCTAGCAAATGAGTAAATTAAATTGAAATGACTTCTTCAATACATGACAAAAGCCTTTCATCAAAGGATCTTTTTTAAAAACAATAGCTCCCACATCTAAGTCATGCTAAGTTGTAAGCGCAGTGAAGCGTTCTCTCCTTGCAGAGCAATGGTGAATTAGTGTACTGTAATGTTACGGTGGCTCATGTGATCCGTTTTAAATCTCGTAGCATGAACCTAGTCCACAGTAGATGAAAACACAGCTGCCTAACATTCAAAGCTCAGCATAGGTCACACACACACACTCTCCTCCTCTCTGTCCCCCTTTTCCACTGAACACTCAGCTGGATCTTGTCTTCCTGCAGCCAGCATGTGTTTAAGCAGGGAGTGATCAGGGCTTTGCGCTCGTGTGACACATTCTTACCGTGAGTACTTACTGAAAGTCTGACACACATTTGCCTCCCTCCTCGCTGCAGCACGGCTCAGGAAGGAGTAGTCAGAACTGTATTCCTGTAAACACTCCTGTGGTAGCAGCTCATGCAGTACAGTTATTTCCAGCAGTACGTCTTTCCCCGTAACTCGAGGGTGAATTCTCATGCTTGGGTATTGTTGTCGTTAATGTCCTGTTCGAGATGCTGTGATTGCATAAACATTGTGTGTACGTCTGAGTGTCTTCCTGTATTGTTACCTTATCTGTTTGGCACAGTTGTAACGCGAGGCATTTTGGTCTCTTTGCGACGAATGCTCAAAGACTGAACTGACTCTCACCCCAGCAGCGGCACCGAATGCTAATATGACAACAGCTTGCAGTCCAATGTCATAGCAACCGAGCTTCAAGCCACAAATCTGTTTTTCGAAACAATTTCTTGTATTTTTAACCAAGTCTGTTTGGTTAACTGGGTCATGCCAACTGTTGTATTCATCAATTGGGTATATAGTTTCAAACATGTTTTTATACAAAATGCCTATTTATAAAACACTATTACAAGAGATTTTTTAAAATTATTATTATTCTCTCTTTTAAACATAAAATTGCTGTTTTTCTGTATCATCAAAATGCTGAGTCAGGATTTGAGTGCTGTTCTAGTCCTATTTCCCCTGGCGCTTTTTGTACTTTCCTAACATCTTTTTCACCATGGTTTCAAATAAAGGTAGAAAAGCCTACAACAAGTTTTTTTTTTTGTTATACTGGACAGTGTTAATATTTAAAAGTGAAATATGCAGTTTCAAACAGGTTCCCCAAACACACCCCCTAACTGTTATTACTCTGATAAACCATAGGCCCCGCCCCCAAACTCACAGCATTGGTTGAGTCAGTGCTGCTATGTTGGACTGGTCTGAATTCTCAAACAAACAGAGCAATGTTTTGATGGAGTCAATTTTTATACTTTTCAGCCGATTTAATGCTGCCATCAAATGCACCTTAGAAACTTGTACCTCCGAGTCAAGCATTCGTTTTTATGACATCACGTGTTCAGTAGGAGTCGAAAGTAGCCTAAACAAAATAATGGTAACACTTCACATTTAGGTTCATTAGTTAACATTGGTTAACAACATTAGTTAACATGTACTAAGAATGAAGAACGCTTCTACAGCAGGTTGTATTTTTATTAACTAATGTTATATAATGTAAATAAATACTGTTTGTTCATTTTAATACATTAACAAATGACACCTTATTTTTAAATAATTAGGTTGTGAATGAAAACCCCATCTAAATTCAAAACTATTACCAAAGTTTATAATGAAAAAAAATTAACTTATTTTCTATTACTTTTTATATACATATCATAATTTATTTTATGTTGTCTCTACATTGTAAGTCAGTGTTTCCACCATGTTTCAAATCAACACTCCCATTCCAATGCCACATTTCAGCTACTCATCTAAAATACCTAGTTTCCCGCTTGTAAATACAACTTCATTTAGGTGTTCGAACTTCACCTGAAGACCCCATAACCTACAATTGGTTAACTTGTTGTCTCTGCATGCTACTGTCATGGAGAAAGTATTTTGACATAGAAAGAATTACGCACTTAGACCTTTAACTTTTAACCCGGTTTCTAGAAATGTGTGTGTCTTTACCATTTAGTTATTTTTCTGTATATCAAGAGATTTATATGGAACTAGTGCTGAGTCATAGTTGAGATAAACAGCAGTGAGTCATAAAGGTAATGAGTGGCTGTATGGCTAACACTCTTTCTGTCTCTCTTTACTTCCTAAGCAGATATATGTTGGGTAAAGGGGCAAAGCGGAAACTAGATGAGGATGAAGAGGGGCTGGAAGGCAAAGCGTTGGCGGCAGGGCCCGGAGCGACGGCCGAAGGGCTCTCCAAGGTCTCCTACACCCTGCAGAGGCAGACCATCTTCAACATGTCTCTGATGAAGCTGTACAACCACCGGGCCCTCACCGAGCCCAGCTTGGAAAAGCGGGTTCTCATCAACAACATGTTGAGGCGCATCCAGGAGGAACTGAAGCAGGAAGGCAACCTGCGGCCGCTCTTCTTTCCCCCTTCCCCTCCCCCCGATGACCCCATGGATGAAGGTTTCCGCGAGGCGCAGCCTGCCTTCAGCGTGTTGTCCATGGTATCTCCGCCGCTGTCCCAATCACCGGCACTCTCTTCTCCGGTCCTCACATCGCCTTCGCCAGGGCTGTCAAACCCAGCGCCTTTGGAGGCCTGCCTCACCCCAGCTTCGCTTTTAGAGGAGGACAGTGTCACGCTGGCTCCTCCTCTTCCGCCAACTCTTCCCAGACTCTCGCCATCTGTGGCCAGAGACAGCTTCTCCTCTGCCCTGGATGAGATTGAGGAGCTCTGTCCTTCACCCTTACCTGCAACTACATCAGCTCCTGGTGCTACCTCCCCCTCGGCCCTTACAGTGTCCCTCCAAATGCCGTTGTGTCCCCCCAGCTTAAACTCAGGGGCCTTGGACTCCAAAGACTGCAGTAAGCCCTGCAGCCCAAAGCTTGAAGGGCTGGTCCCGCTGCCCGAGGAACGCTCTGCTGTCCCTAACTCGCCAGAGACTCTCCCTCCTAACAGCCTGGACATGAGCACCTCACCCTCCGCCTCGTCCTCGGGCTTTCTTACGGACCTGGCCCTGGACGACATCCTCTTTGCAGACATTGACACCTCCATGTATGACTTTGACCCCTGCACCTCGTCCTCGGGCACGGCCCCCTCAAAGCTGGCGCCCATGGTGACAGCGGACGAGCTCCTCAAGACTCTTTCACCCTACAGCGGTGGCGCTCCTGCTGTCAGCTCGAACCAGCCTTTCAAAATGGACCTCACCGAACTGGACCATATTATGGAGGTGCTTGTGGGATCATGACCAGGTTTGGAAGGGAACTGGGGAAGAAAAGTAACCAATCAAAGAGTTTTTTAATATGAACTACCTTTGTGAGTGTTTGGGGGCTTTTTGTTTTGTTTGTTTTTGTTTTTAAAAACAAAGGAAATTGTCCATTTTAATGGTGATGTTGCCCAGTACTACTTCTCAACACTGTGCATGCACTGTGCTTGCCTTTCCCAAAAATGAACATGAAGAAATCTTACGGAACACACTTTGGCTTCTGGCGGATCTGAGTGCCTTCATCATTTATGACCACTTGCTAAATTCCTGTTTGTTTGTCTTGTCTCATTTTCCTCATCATCACTTCTAATCGAACAAGATGGATTATCATAGGAGTAGCATCTCTATTTTCCCTCCTCAGCATTCAGGTGCAAGAATGTGCAACGGCAGCCTATTTTCATATTTTTCTTTCATTTTCATGAAGCACAATGAGAGCAACTTGGTTATTTTATGTTAGCGTTTTTTCTATTCAAAGCTGTTTTATTGCTTTTTAGTAATATTTAAACTAGTCTGTTAATATGTGGTCGTTTTCGTCTGCTTCCATTTTAACGTTTATTAAAGGGATAGTCCACCATTTACTCACTCTCATGTATTTCCGAACCTATGTGAGTTTCTTTTATATTTTAAGATATTTTCATTTTTTGGTCTATATAATAAGTCAATGGGGTCCAATGTTGTTTTGCACCCCGTTTGCCTTTTTTAAAATGGCTTTTTATGTTTCACAGAAGAAATAAAGTTACACAGGTTTGGAACGCCATGGTGAGTAAATGATGATTAGATTTTAATTTCAGGTGAACTATCCCTTTAGTATCCAATCAGTGAAACATATACATTTATGAAATATACACATCGATAAAATATACTTTACCGGATTATTTATACACTGATGTGTGTAGTGGTCAGATATTTACAGGCAACCAACCAAATTTCTTGTAATCTGCCATAACGGCTCAGATTCCATGTGTTTACATCTCAGCTGGCAATAAGTGAACATTTGTTCTGATGCACATTGTTTTACAGATACATTTCTTTGATAAGCCAATGCTAAAACCCCTTTATGCTACAAATATGTATGCAATCAATGCTTTTTCAGATCGGTAATAAGCAAACTGTCAACTTTTCTCAGCCATTTCCTTTTTATCTGTGTCAAGGCATTGTCGTAACTTCTCTTTTGTGGCCTTTGTTTTGGCTTTATATCATCACTCAGTGAGTGGCTGGTTCAGTTTTAATGCTACACTAATGCACAACAAGAGGGTCTATGCATGTCTGTTCATGCAAAATTGAAAAGAAAAAAATGTACCAGGAAAGAAAGTCTATGGTTGCTATTCATTTTTATTTTTGTTAACCATTTCCATCATCATCTGTTTGCCAAACATTTCTTTCATATGCATCTCTCATCAGTACAACGGTACATTTCTGTTGACATACTAATGCATGCAGGATTTTAGCTCACAATTGTACAGATGTCAGATGATTTTGGTATGGTTTGGTCTTATTTTATCTTATTTATACCATTTTTTGTTAATAGTGTCTGTTCATGTTCTAATCAAACCCTCTCTCTGTTGTCCTGCTGGGTCTTAGTGTCGTTTGGCCAGTACAAATGGTCACATTACGTTTAAGTGGAGTTTAATTATTCACAGGTGTGATGGGAGAGTATTCTGCATGTATGTGCAACAGACAACACAGTATAAACACTTGGTATAAAACCCACAGATGTTGATCATATTAGATTTGGAAGGATTATTTTATATGCACCTGACATAAAAGGAAAGGGACCATTTATCTTATCAGCTGTATTAGTTTCACATGGTGTTGAACTAAACTAACTTGTTAGAAACACATACCGACAAAAACTGTGCATAATATGCCTTCCTGGTTGAATCGGTTAAAAGAAACATAGAATGCAATGTCAGAGAGGGTGTCGATTTTTAAATTAAATATTATTTATCATGTAAGTGTGACCTTTAATAATCTGGGATTTGAACTTCCTGTCACAGAGACCTAACACAGAGGTGACAATTTAGATTGCCGCCGCCCAGAGTTCAAAAGAGAGAGCGTCTGAGAATTGAAAACATGAGTGAATGAGAGCCTAGCGGACAAATCTATGGAATCAAAACTATGATTAATATTACTTATTATAGGATGTTTTTTTGTTTTTTTTTGGATTTGGAGTGTTTTGTTATTTATTTTTGTTTCCTGTGTAAATATATTTATTTTTGATGTTAACATCCAGATTGTAATTTGTACAGAATATGAGATAGGAATGTATTATGCTTATGGGAATGTATCACTGCTTATTAATTGGGGTGGAAGCCATTTTTTTTTTGGTCTTGTTTTAATAATGCATTATTTTGTGTCTGTTTAGTTTCTTGTATTATAATTTGGGGTGGTGTTTGTGCTAGTCGTCTAGGTCAACACTCCCTGCCCCTATTTAATTAAGTATTTAATGTTATATATATTTCAGATTGTGTGCAAGGGAAAGGTTTGTGAAGCAATACTTTATTCTCTACAAACTTCAGAATTTCATTCTTCCAAAGCCTATTTCTGGGAAAATCTTTTTGATAACCCTCAATGCCAAATGTTAAAAAAGAAAAGAAAAGGAAAAAAAGAAAGGCAGCATGATTTTTGATGACAATGGTTGTTGTTTTATAATGATATCTCACTGTCCCACGGTTCAGACCACACATTTGTGGAAGTTTAGTGTGGTTTCAGGATAGTGACCACTGGGATTATACGTGTGTGTGTGTGTGTGTGTGTGTGTGTGTGTGTGTGTGTGTGCGTGTGTATGAGAAAGAGAGACAACATGTGGTGGAGGGTCTAAACCCTTTTTCTGCTCATTAAGAAAGGCTTTACCTTCAGGCCTCTGAGCTGTGCCTTTTTCTATGCAAACATATTCATTTTGAGAAAAATAACCCATCAACTGATGATCACTGTATTTGCATCAAGGTGTGGACTGTAGAATATATATATAAAATATGGACATGTGTCTATGAATTTGAAACAGTCTTACTTTTCTAGTTTTATATCATACAATAAATGGATAAAAATTACATTCTGTGTTTTCTTCTTCATTCTAAAGCATGCCGCTATTAAAGATTAAATTGTGAGTGCACATGCTCTTAAAAATGATGGTTCTTGATAGGATCTGTGGTTTAATGAAGAAGCTTTCACATCCGTGAAAACCTTTCCAGTGCACAAAATGATTCTTTATGATGAAATGGGTTATTGGGACTCGGTTCTTTTGAGAACTGTTCTATACGAACAGGTAAAGGTGTTTAATTTCTTAGTCATTCAGCTGCCCTGCATAAAGCAGTGGATATTTCTCCGCATCAACAGTTGCCTCCATTTTGCACCCATGACTCATGAGCTGGTAGCAAGAGTCTATTTCCAGTATTGGGGCCACACAGCTGTGTAGCAGGGACAGATTTAGCACGTGGCAGTGTCTGTGAAAAATGTAGGGGGATGGCCGGCACAAAACATGGCCAAACTGATCTCAGGTCAGCGAGATTTTTTTTTTCCTCCTGTAGATCATGTTGCTTTTTATGAGAGTGGTGAGTCAGTGTATGAGCTGTAGGATCACTCACGCTGACCATCACACATACTATATTTTCTTTACCTAAAACAACTCTAGTTTCCGTCTAACCTTTCACATTAACTGTATGCGGACAAAACTTTAATCCTACGCTGTCATAAAAGACTTTCATGTTTCATGTGCAGATTGCAGGTGAAATATTTGCCTTCTCATACTGTATTGTTTCCAGTAAGCGTTATGGGGCCTGTGTCATAAAGCTGAGTAATTTGCTGTTGTTGATATTTGTCCTTTCCCTTCAACGTTCTTTGTTGGCCCACTTTTATCCACATGAAGAAATGGGTCAAACCGAAGGGGAAAAAAAGTATGTTTCCTTACTGCGCAGCTCACTGTAATGCATGACTGGAAGGTGCTGGAATGTTTGAAGTTTTATTAACGTCTGCACCTTAGAGTCCTCATATATACTAATAATTTTAAAATAATGCCTTTTGACAGATTTTTCAGCAGTCAGACTTCATTTATTGATTTGAAAGTGTTTACAGGTAAATTCCCCTGACTTTTTAACCTCTTGACCTCTTGGATAATAGCTACACTCAACGTTTCCACTTGAATATCTTGTTTTATTCGCAAATACGTCAGATTAAAAAAGACATTGTGAAGTTTCAAATGAACTTTAATTGTATATTTAATTTTGAGGAGGCCTCAAGCCTCTTCTTTTGCTCTGATTGTCCCAGACTAAAAATAGTCAATGGACAAAAATACACCAGAGTGATTTTTTTATTATTTTTTTTTAATGACACAGTCAACACACCTGTCCAAGCGGCCAGTGTCATGACAAACCTTTAAATCGGTCTTCATCGGTTATATCAAGTGCACACACACATTAATGTATTTAACTGCTTAATATACACATTCAGAGAAAAAGTTCAGTCACTGGGGCAATATCCTGAGGTACAAAAGTTTATCTTTGTATCTCATTTATCCATAAATAGTAAATAGTGCTTTAAAAGAACATATTATTATCTTTTAAAAAGGTACTCCCCCTGTGACATTTTCTACTTTTTTTTCTGAGAGCGTGTAGTACATATTAAAACATCATGATTTAATTGATTTCATTTGATGAACTGTTAGTTTACAACAATAAAGAACAAATATTTTGAATTATCTGGACAATTAACGCTTAAATAAACACGTGATTACATGAAATATTGTCCAAATGTAAATTATATCTGTAAGGCTCTGTGTGCTACAAAACTAAAACAGACATTAATGTTAATTATAATGTAGTCTAAACAACATATCACAGTATGATTTGGCACTAAGAAAAAGTTTTTTTGAGCCAATGGGATCACTTGGGGACCTAAAGCAGACCTGATTTAAAGTTTAAATACAGTTTCAGCAAGGTCAAAATAATTCAGATGATTTTTCTGAGTGCTTGATTTACTGTATAATATCCCTACTCCTCAGTCTCTTTCACTGAACGTAAATAGAGCAGCTTGGACATTCCCCTAAATTCATCTGAAACAACGTGCGGTTGAGTTAATGATGACAGAATATTTATTTTTAAGTGGACCATCCCTTTAAACTGAATGAGAGGAAAGTAAACTGCCCATGCAGCTACATTTCTAATGTGATTCTGCTCAGTTCACAGGCCATGAAGTAGTCAGTCTTCCTTGTTTCTGTGGAGGCAGAGAGAAAGAGAGAGAGGAAAGATGAAGAAGAATGAGAGAGACTGCAAAAGCCTTGCTCTCCCCTTCCCTCTCCTCCCCTTCTCCCTGTCAGGTTGGCTTTGTGCAAATATCTGAATGATCTTGTTCTGCTGTGACCACGGAGGAAAGAAGCCACACCTACTCTCCGCCAACCACAAGCCCAGCTCAGCAGGCACACAAGCAGTTGCACGTTTATGTAACACACACACACACATCAGCCCAAAGCTGCCCCCTCTGGCTGGAATTTGAATTGTGCACGACAGTGGCATCTTCACCCCTCCACCGAAGAATACATGGTAATGCTCTATTTACAGATATGACAAGTTACTGTACTTGGTTACAACTAATCATTATCACTCTATAAATACACATACACTCATCGATCTGGAGAATCTGTCTGGTATAGATCATGATTCAAGCATTTCAACACGCAAATATATTCATTGGATTGATATCTGACATTCAAGAAGACCTAAAATTAAATTTCAGTTTTCTTATTAAACAGCAGAGTTATTGTTTGACCAGTTTACGCTAAATAGATAAACTGATGTCTTTTGTACCGTTATAAAGCTTGTGAGGACTGAAAGTAAGGCTGAAAGTAATTTTTTACAGTATAATACTAACAAATATTTAAAAAAAAAAGTTAAAAAAAAAAAGATAGATGATAATGTTGAATGATTGAAAGTTGAAAGATTCAAAGGACTTGGAGTTAGCCAGTAAATGTTCACAATTTGCTGTAATTTAAAATTCATTAGCTGGAAAAGACTTATAGTTATGCAACATCTACAAAGCAACAGTAATCACCATAATAATTGCTTGAGGTGAGGATATTGTCATTAAAAGAGAAAATTATTATAGAGTCAAACATTGGCATTGTTATAATCATGCTCTGCTTGAGCAGAAGGAGAATTTGAAACTCTCTCCGTTAAGACCCCATGCTTGCTCAGGCATACCAAATTACATTTTTGAAATAAGTGTTTATGGGTATTCCCCCATTGTGGGATCCTTCAAAGAAATCATGCAATAACCAGGTTATTTATTTATTTATAAAGTACATAAAGAATAAACAAGGATAAACATTGATTTCCCTCCAAAATTTCAGAATTTGTATTTATGGGGTGTAATGGGAATTATGGAAACTATGCTTAATGGTTTAGCAATAATAAATTATATTTAAAGGTGCCATAGAATGCATTGAGAGAATATTTTAAATTGTTCTCTGATATGTACATAGAAGGTATGTACCTTAGGTAAGGGGAAAAAATGCCCAGAAACGGTTTTACAGGTCCATTTACAACCCTAGAATTTGACCCTAGAATGAA
>JAUCMU010000024.1:8205027-8239013 GCA_032275025.1 Enteromius treurensis
TTATGTCCATGTACTGAACTGTTATTATTCAACCATGCCAAGGTAAATTCAGTTTTCCATTCTATGGCACCTTTAATGTAAAATCTAATAAATTAATCAAATCAATTACATTTATGGGAAATATTTAATAAGTTACCTGAAACACAAATGAAAACACATGAAAACATGGTGAATAATGTAAGGTTTAAATGCTGGGGAAAGGCCCAGAGTGAGGAGCCAGAACAGGAAGTAAGAAACAGACCACACACAGCTGCTACATGGAGAGAGTGGGTGTGAGGAAGTGTGTGGGAGCTTGACATTCACAAAAACACACAATAAGCCATATTCAGCGAGGGAGCGAGACAGAGTAACAGTCTGCAATATATTCATATCGGGGAAGCAAATTGAAAGAAAGATTTATAGAAAGAAGTTTATTCTTTAGCTGTTCACCAGATGTTTATTTCTTTAATGCCCTGAAACACCTTTAATCATCTGAAAGCATTTGCGACAGTTAGTCATCTTAGCAGGTGACGGTTAATGTCAGTTAGAGGACCGAACATTGGCATCATGTGTGGCAGGTGGGTGAGGTCTCCAGCAGGCCCAAGCGGGCATGAACAGAGCACGGCGGGCAGTGCCAGGTCCGTCTGTGGTGCTTTCCGCCTGAGCAGGTGAGGAGAATGGAGCTGTGGGAGAGCAGTGCAGAGCGGCTGCAGCATTAACCTAATTACAGGCTGGCCCTGCTAAATAAACACTTATTAAATTTGCATGCTCAAATACACTTCTGGACAGAGCAGGTCACAGTGCATGCAGCCTTTTGCTGTCACCCAAAAGTGACCTAAACTAAATTAACAAAATTAATTAGTTCTAAAAAAGTACATGAGGTAATGACTCTGCTCAAAATGAAGAGAAATAACATATAATGAAATTCAATTATATTAAATAAATAAATACATAAATAAAATATACCACATCAAAATGACATTCGTGCAAGGTATTTATCTCTACAGCCTCAAAGACTTGGATAAAATCTGGCACCCCTGTGACCCTGCATTTAGAAAAAATATTAAATAGCTAAAAAATTGCTATAATATTATTTTAAATTAAAGCTAGAAAGTGATTTAGTTATTTAACTGAAGAACAATTTTATGTTAGGTTCAGACACCACAGAACCACTCACTGACCAAAACCTCGAGCTCTCGTTTAGTTGGTTAACTGCACAGTTACCAAGGGTCAGGATTTGCCTGGTTTTGTTGGCCCTTGATAGCCTCTGCTGGTAGATGCTGTAACTACACCAACTGCCTCTGGAAAGCATGTTTCTCCATGAAACAAGGAAGTTTGAAATTAGCCATGTTTTGAATTTAAATGCCAATGCAACAGAAACTAAATCAAATGTTAATAATAAAATTTCACTTTTATTTTACTTTTCACTATTCCTTCAACACAATCACTTCTGACACTTGTTGTCATTTAGGTCGACCGCCACCAGGGGTCTCACTCTCGCCGCGCGTTTATCAGAAACACACTGGAACCACGTAAATTCTTTCTCTCAGAATTAAACAACAAAATCCAGAACAAACAACAGATCCAAAGCAAGGAATAAATTTACCTAACAACAAATATTCAAGCAATATTAACAAAAAACGAGTAATTAAAGTGCATTAAAAAAATTCCAACGACAGTGTCCTAGTATCCAGTACCCAGTTTAGGAAAGAAAACTGCCATGTTTTAAAACAAAAAAAGTGTTAAAACTGTAGCCACTTATTATTCTGTTGGTAATTATGTTCCGATCCAATGAGATTTGAGCAGATTAGGTTCATATGGAGGCTGGATTAACCTCCACCCGTACGATAATCCGTGTCAGCATATTTCTTACACACGTGTAAAACACAATAGAGCTGTTTCTTAATTCGTCTCGAGGATTTCACTTTGCTTTACAGTTTTCTTCTTGAACTTAGGCACCTTGCAGCTCCCTGTCCAGTCTGCCACGACACTGACAGATTCCTGGGCTGGACCGCCTTTGATAAGCATCCTATGGTATTTTGTTCAAGATGGCGGTGGCAAGCATGGAAAAGGACGCGATAGTAAGTCACAAATACCTTTGAAATCTTAAATGGTTCATATTTTCATCACTTAGCCGTTATCGTTTATAAAACAACAAGTTAATACATGTCTTTAGTGAGACGCGCAGTAGCAATCCGTGTGCATAACATGCAATGAGATGACTCGTACATCTTTCATACGTAACGTTAGTGTTGAAAAAAATCATAATGAATTTGTTGAAATTCAGACGTGGAAGACCGCAGTGTATAAAGAATACTCCTATATCTCTGATGTATTTAATGCACATCCTATTTTTTTTGTCTGTCTTTAAAGCTGAAATGCAGATGTACTGTAGAAGGTTTTATTGTTAAAATCTGCATGTGCATCATGTGCACCACAGCGCTCGTGTTTTATTGCATTTCTCGTATTCAAGGGCTTTTTAAAACTTGCAAATCTTCTCTTTCTCATCTGAAGAACACCGAAGATGATCTTCACCTTAATAACTCGTTTGGAGATTCTGGGCTTATCTCCCCTGATAAAGAAGACATCTCTCGTATTCTGGTAGAGTAGATGTTTAAAAGCATCGTTGTTATCTTGCGCTATAGTTTCTGTTGCATTGATCTTTTGTTCCCCGGTTGATATACCAGACAGTTCCCTTTAGTGGACGGATCAGAGGTGGGATGAGGCCTGGGAAGAAAATTATTATAATGGGAATCATTGATCCAGAGCCAGACAGGTATGTTTTCATATCAACATTGCATGCATTTAATGTACACATTCCAGCAGTTGCAAAGAGTTATATCAGACAGAATCTCTGTCTCAAAACTTTATAAGTTTCCTTAAACGGTATTTTGGGGCATATATGTTGTCTAGATAGTGTTTTGAGAATCAGAGCCTCTTGTTTCAGATTGCATTGGGTGGTAGATCTGCTTGACACACGCTGTATGGGTGTGTGCACTGTTTAATGATGATGGGTGTTTGCATTAGCTGTAAAGGAAACAAATATAAAAACTGTGAGAGCGTTGGGTGTGTCTTGGAAACGTAACATTTCAAGTTGATTCAGATAATCAGTGGCAAATCTCTTGATTCAGGGTTAGTTCACGTTCACTTTATATTGTTTCAGCCAGTTTGAGTTTCTTCTGTGATAGGGTATACTGTGTCTATATATAAACGCATAGAGGTATAGATATAAACACACATACCTTTAGAAGTACATTTATTGTAATTATCAGTCACCATTCATGTTGTTGCAGTTGTGCCACCAGTTTATTATATTATAAATATAGAATAGTGAAATATTTATGTGTGTTTTAATCAACGTATTTTGATATTGTACGAAAGTGGAGCACCAACAGGCATGTTCCATTTAAGAGCCTAAAAATGGGCAAGGCTGAAAAGACTTGACACTAATTTGTGATATTACACTATGGTTCAAATATTTGGGGTTGGTGAGGTCATTTTATGCTCCCCAATTCTGAATATTGGATCTCAATGCACTAAAATTTTATACGCAGTGAGGTAATGTTTTTTCATTTAAAAATAACTTATTTTTCATGTCATTAGAATTTATTTTGAAGAGTAACTTATTCCTGTGTTGGAAAAGCTGAATTTTGAATTCAGTATCATGTGATCCTTCAGCTTATTTTTTTGCTTTCAGGATTCTTTGAATGCAAAGTTCAAAACAGCTGCATTTTGGCCATTTTCTTTTTTTGGTCATTTCTTAACTATCACTTGAATATAGTAATTTGTCATGGCTGAATAATAATATTTTATTTAAATATTACTTTTTCTAACCTCAAACCTTTAAACTGTGTGGTTGTTTATTTTTCTTTTATATATATATATATATATATATATATATATATATATTTGTTTAATTTTTGTCATGATTAATATTTCTGCATTCGGGAGACACTTGTGTTTGCTAATATTGTTTTCTGAGAATCATTTATTAATGTGTTTTTTTCTTTTTTGAGAGCGTAAAACTGGTTCCTGGCCTAAGGAGATGGAGCAGCTTGTTAAATTGGTAGAATAGTCTTTGAATTGCAATTGTGCAGCGTTTTAATTAAGCATGAACATAACAGTCCTGATATGGTTAAGTGGTACTATGTTATTTCAGCTCAGGAATTCAACCTTTCAAAACCGACTGTTGATCCATTAGAAATGCACTGTTATGCTCATTCAGTGTGAGAATGGATTTCAATGCGGGCCTAAATTACTATGAGTTCACGTATAGTAGATGCATGCTATTTTTCTGTAATATTTTGTATGTTGCCACACAGTTTGTAATACTTCATGCGATACTACTTTTTTTGATGTTTAGTACTTAAGGTTATGATGACATGCAATACTTCTCATTTTCATGTTTAGTTATATGGTTATGATGACATAACATATGAAACCTATTAGTACAGATGAATACATTTTTAAATAAAGAAGACCAAGACTACTAGCCAGTGCATTGCACCAGATATCGGCGGTTTACATACCTAAACTTTATTTTCTGCACAGCTTTGACATCAGTTTGACCTGTGGCCACAATGAGGAGAACAATGATGAAGAGCTCACTGACGTGGCCCTAAAACTCCGCGCACGATTCACCGAAAGGCAGTTCCTGAGAAACGCACGTGTTTCTGGGAAATGGAGTGAGGAAGAGGCACCCATAGCTTACTTCCCATTCATCCCGGACCAGCCTTTTAGGGTAATGAGCTGAAACACTGACATCTACATGCTCTCCAACCTGAGATTTCTAATCTGCACGAAGCATGAGTCCAGAGTTGTGTGCAAAACTGATTGCAGCTGCTTCATTACTTGGTCAGTCAAAACTGACACCGCTGTTGTATATGCAGGTATCTTTTCAGACCGAAGGAAATACTAACATAATGTGATAGATATCTATAGTAGTCAACATTTGAAGAGGAAACGTTTCAATCCACTTAAAATGTTTACTACTGTGTATGTATCCAGAAAGTATGACCGCTTTTGCACGACCGTTTATTCCTTTATAATAGCCAATTACTGAATTATTCCATATGGCGGAGAGTTGTACGACCAAAGTGGGTAAAGATGCTTGAAGATAATGAGTGCTTATTGTTTGTAATCTGGACTGAAGGTGAACCAAAAAATGGGTCACTGTTGAGCTGAGATAAGCAGTCATGCAAAGTAAGACAAGCACTTCCTTTCAATGCGCGGTTCACAATGTGTCTCAGTGACTGACAAAGGGTTCTTTTGATATGATCTCATTTCGCTCTTTCTCTCCTGTCCTTTCCCCATTTCTACAGATTGAGATCCATTGTGAGCACCAGCGTTTTAGGATCTTTGTGGATGGACACCAGCTGTTTGACTTTTATCACAAAATAAAGTCTTTGCCAGCCATTAATATGATCCGGATAGTTGGGAGTCTTCAGATCAAAAAGCTGGGCTAACCAAGCACACCTGAGCAAGCGTCAGAAAGGACTTCTCACAGGTGACCATGTGCACCTGTGCGTTTGCCGCAGCTCACACAAAGACATCAACAACATCTGCATTTTCACTTCTTCTCTTTTGCCCTCTAACTTCGCATTGTAATGATTTCTGAGTATTGTATCAGAACAGGTTGGTGAATGGTTGCAATGTCAGATGTGTGTTCCAGTATCTTTGCTTCACGTTGTAGTTTATTTGTTTTAGCTTCAGTAATTTTTCAGGGATCGCACACTTTGATATGCACTCTGTGGCAGTAACATACGCCGCAGGGATTTAGCTGCTCTCCATAGACACTGCCAATGTACTTGTGCTTGTAGTCCAGCGGCGTCGGTTCAAAATGATCCAAAACTCAGGAAATCGGATAATGTAGATTTTACTTCATTTCACTCTGATGGCAAATTTGCTTTAAATGATTATGAGTCACTCTCAAACGCTTTGGCTGCTAGAATACAGGAGCTCAGATTCAGCATTTGCTTTTCCACCTGGGTTTGATTTGTGTTATTTAATCTGAATAATTAAGATATTTTGGAAGAAAGATGTTTATCTACAAATTGTGTAGCAGGGTGTGTGGCGGCAGACATTGAAATATCATACTTTTCCTGTTTCTGTTCATTGCAACGATTCATTTTGGGAGATGTAGAATATGTTAGACCAGCATTTCTCCATCCTGGTCCTCACGCCCCACAGCTCTGCATATTTCGTATGTTTCTCGTGTCATGCACTGAGCTCTCTTCTAATGAGCTGATTATCAGAATCCGGTACGTTAACAGAGAGAGACATACAAAAGATGCAAAGCGGTGGGGCGCAAGGACCAGGATTGAGAAACGCTGTGCTAGACTAAAGTTTTGTAGAATGTCACATGAGGATTATTTCATGTGAGGTAGAGGAAGTTTTTATTTTTGGAAATTTGATCATCTTTTCCAAGCCAGCACAGTATTTTAAGTACAACAGTGTCAGGTTAAATCCGTGGCAAACAAACCAACACCGATGTTTAATTACATTGTTTTCAGTGAGGAATGACTTCAGAGCAGCAGTTTTGCAAAAAAGAACTCTGCTTATCTGTTTACGCTTCATTATGAGCACCTCGTGAAAGTTGAAGGAGCTGATATAACAGGGCTGAATTGTTTCTTGAATGTACTGTCATCCACTGATAAGCTTTTTGATAGCTTAGCTGTGGGTGTAAAGTGAGCTTCTTTAAAAAAAAAAAAAATCTATTAATCTCTCCTCCTCCTTCATGCTCCTTATGTCACTCCTCTTAATATAAACACATAGCCAGCATGTCAGCATTTTGCTGAGATCCTCTGCCCTGTATACCCACAATGCTGTCCACTCCGTTGTCTTCTGCTCAATTTCCAATTGTAGGACTGGATTAGTATAATAGCAGTGAATATTATTGCTACTTGGCACATTACAATATCCAAAAAAACGCATCTTGATTTGCATTAATTTGCAGGACATGCATGCATACACTACCATTCAAAAGTTTGGGGTTGGTTAAAAATGTTTTTGAAAGGAGTCTCTTATGCTGACCATGACGTCATTTATTTGATTGTTACGGTAAATCACTATTGTTTGTTTGATTTATCATTTCAATTTAAAATAACTTTTCCATTTTTTTTTTCTTCTAAATGTAGTTTATTCCTGTGATGCAAAGCTCCGGTCTTTAGTGTCACATGATCCTTCAGAAATCATTCTGATACGCTGATTAAATGCTCAAGAAACTTGTCTTTTTATCCGTGCTGAGAACATCTGTGCTGCTTATTTTTGTGAAAATTAAGTTGTATTAATTTCTTAAAAGGAAAAAAACCCAGAAACCTTACCCTAAAGTTGGAATGGTGGTGTATGTACTGTATTATTAAATCAGCTGTTTTGTTGATGAATGTGCTCTGTTCATGTCCTGTAGTGAAAGAGTTGGCAGTGCTTCTCCTTAGTCAGTATTACTGTATATTCAGTATTATGGTCCCTATTATAATATTTTCTAATACTTATAGTAAGTGTGTGTGTCCTGGATTATATAGAAACACAGGCAGTGATGAATGAAGTTAAAGGACTGCTGTTTTGTCTGCTTCACTGGTGGATCAACCTGACAGAATTACATGTGATAAATTAATGCTTTTATACACCAGAGAGTACTAAGCACCAGCCAAAAGCGTTTTTCCCACATCAGCGTCTGGTCAACATTGAAGTCCTAATATTTGAGTGCAATATGAAAGATCCCTAATCTGTTGAGAAGGTACTCCTGTTTGAAAACTCGTTCTAAATAAAGTATTGTAGATTTAATGTGAAGTAGGTCATTTTTATACTTGGCTGAGTTTCTCTACAGTTGTTTGAGCCTCAAACTCATGCAGAGATTGCTTAATCGAGGCGGAGAATTGGTACAGCAGCACAAGCAATATGTTGTGGCAAACGCACTTTGATATGACATTCTTAGCAAATGAAAACTGGTCATCTGGATCAATACAATACACTTAACCGTATTGCTATTTAACTGCTAAATCTGTTGTGAGCTTCATTCGGTGTGGTGATGTTTTAACGTTTCAATGTTGACCATTCCTAATTTAGTCTCTGAACAATGAGTGTGTGAAATTACTCCTGGATAACTGAAAAATGGGGAGGGAGAATATGTATTTACAAAAATAACAGGTGAGAAAGAACATATAAAGAGAGAATGTCAATAGTGTCGACTGTGCTTTAAGAAACCTTAGTGTACTAATAGATTTTGTTAATGTATTTGGCAGACGCTGTTATCCAAAGTGACTTACATTTCATTGAAGTTTTAGCAAACATGCATTTCTCCCTATGATCCTTTTAAAATTACTGATACCAGTTCTAATTCCATCTTTATTGCTCTTTCTTGTATTGTATCTCAGAAGTAACAATCTTTCAAACTGGTTCCCATTCATAAGGGTTGAACATGAATGTCCTGGTTGTAAACCATTGTTCTGAAGCCTTCAAACATTGGATGTACATATACTAAACAGGGCCTCTGTATACTTTTTTTTTTGTTGTTTGTTTGTTTTGTTGTTTTTTTTAAATGTTTAATTTTTTTGCTACTGCAATAATGTCTTGACACTAAAGAGAGTGTTTGTATGGTGTGTGTGATGAATTAAGTTTTCACTAACCTTTTTTTTAAGACTCTAGGTAGCATGGTATGTTTATTTTACTTATTTATTTTCTCCTTTGGCTTTTCAGACCATTGCTTTTAGAGCATAATATGTCCGTTATTTTATTTATAGACCATTTCAGATGTATTTACGTATTACTAAAATGGCCCATTACTTAGAATTAGTTTGTGATGTTGGATGTAGTTGCACAATCATTTTCATGAATTGAAACCGGAGTTGGTTCAGTGTGCTTTCGAAACTTGGTATTGATTAGAAATGTGCCTATTGAAATATGGCGTTGGTGTTTGGGATCTAAAATTGTATTCCTACTAATGATTTACACCAACAGACTTCAATTTTGAGTTGCAATTTTCAAAAGTACTTTTTTTTTTTTTTTTTTTTTTTTTTTTTTTTTTTTGGTAATGCACTTCATGTGTGGTTGAAGCAAGTGCTGCTATTGAAACTAATCAATAAAACAAACCGTAAATTCAGAATTTGCCAAGGTATGAAATGTTTGTCATCCAGAATCCCCTGTAAAAAGCTTCAATGTGTATGGTACAACTAGAGTAGCATTTGGGTTAAATAAAAGCATTTCTGAATAAAAATGTGCATTACAAATACTTAAAATTACATTTGTGGTGATTTAATCCTGTTTTGACCAAGTCAATATGTGAATGCATTGTGTTTTTTGTTTTTAAAGGCAAGATTTTGTTATTTTGTGAATTTTGTAACCTCCATGAATTTTGGTGCTTTTCTAATGGATTTGGAGACCAATAAATCAGTCCTTAAAGACTTGGAAGTCATTTAATGTGTCATGTCTACACTTAGCAGAAGCTTTACCTGATCTTTAAAACTACTTTACAAGTTCAAGAAAAATGCGATACAATAAACGGCATAAAGCTGCAAATGCTGTAAATTGCCAGAATAAAGTGCCCTCTACTGTTTTTATTTTAGTTGGAGAAATTATTTTATTTCATTGACCATAATATTTAAAAAAATTTTGAAGCCATATATAACATTACGATCAGATCAGCCCTTAAACGTTTTCTTCTGGTAATACAAAAACAGAAAAGGCAGTGCATTTGTCACATGAAATTAATTGACGAAAATGACCAGCAGAGGGAGACCAACAAAAACGGAAGAGGGATTTTAATACAATATCTGGCATCCTGACTACGCGGTGACGTAACCAATGACAGCCAAGTAGCGTGACTCCAGCGTCGCAGTGTTACCGTTGACCCCGCACAACCATGGCGCTGCTGTGCAGATCCACAGGGTTACTTCTCAAACACAGTAAACTGCTGCCCTCTGCCTTAGCAGCAACAAGGCATAGCAGTTCAGGTAACAGAAATCATGTCTCCGTTAAATTAATGGCTTCTTTTTCAATGTCGCGCTCGAGGCTTGCTTTGTATGGAAACTTGCGTCATTTGCCTGCGCTAGTTCTGTTGCACCTGAATGTTGTAACTTTAGTTGTACCTGCAACTTAAACATTGAAAAAGCTGTGCTTTATAATAGCCGTGTGCGACTGTTTACAATTAAAACATATTTAGCAATAAATAATAATACAGATATTACCAAAATAAAACGCTATGACAGCTTGTGAACCGTAACGAGGTGATATATATGTATGCTAAATCAATACTGTTTGCATGCATGTATCCATTGTGAGCTATTTTGACCCCCACATTCATTTCTATTGCAGGTGGCCAGTATCAGTACATACTAGTTGACAAAAAGGGTGAAAACAAGAATGTTGGCTTCATCCAACTGAACAGACCAAAGGCTCTGAATGCGCTTTGTGATGGGCTTATGATGGAGGTGGGCAAAGCCCTTGATGCATTCGAGGTTGACAGTGAAGTGGGAGCAATTATCATCACAGGAAGTGAAAAAGCATTTGCAGGTGTGAAACGGTCTGCGAAATTAGTTGTGTGTTATGTAGAATTGTTTTGGATTGTGTTTTACTGACACGTTTGCTTTCATAGCTGGAGCTGATATTAAAGAGATGCAGAATCGAACATTTCAAGAGTGCTATGGTGGAAATTTTTTGGCACACTGGAACAGGGTATCGACAGTTAAAAAGCCTGTTATTGCAGCTGTCAATGGGTTTGCGGTAGGTCAAATATTTAAATGCATTTACTAGAAAGACTTCCCCTTGAGTGCTTCAAACATAACCATACGTGTCTTTTTCTGTGTAGCTTGGTGGAGGATGCGAGTTTGCCATGATGTGTGACATAATCTACGCTGGGGAGAAAGCACAGTTTGGACAGCCTGAAATCCTGCTCGGAACCATTCCTGGTACAATAATGCATAATGTTTTTTGTTTTGTTATGTTGATTATTTAATGAAGTATGATTTATGAAATGACTCCAGGTGCTGGTGGCACTCAGAGGCTTACAAGAGCAGTGGGAAAATCCCTTGCAATGGAAATGGTTCTCACAGGAGACCGAATCTCAGCTCAGGAGGCAAAACAGTCTGGTTTGTCTTTCAAACATTCTTTTGCACTATAGCTTCTTTATCTTCAATCGATTTAAGAAGTGGACTAATGTATTTGTTTTCGCAGGTCTGGTAAGTAAAGTGTTTCCGGTGGATCAGCTGGTTTCAGAAGCAATCAAATGTGGAGAGAAAATAGCTGGTAATTCCAAACTTGTCTCAGCCATGGCAAAGGAAGCTGTTAACGCAGGTAAGACATTCATTAAAGAAATAGTTGATACTTTTATTGTTAAAATATGAGCAGTATGTATTTTGTGAATGACCTACATTAGGTTCATGCAAACAAATCAGATTTAAAAGACACACACAGTCCTGTGCAGCCATTTAGAAACTGAGTTTTATTTGATTTTTAATTACAGCATTTGAACTGACTTTAGCTGAGGGCAGTCGACTTGAGAAAAGATTGTTCCATGCAACCTTTGCGACGGTGCGTCACTTTTTTTCCACTTATTCATTTCCTTTTCTGAAGAAAAAGATGACTTCATTCTTGAACTTGCTGTGTTCTAATTTTCAGGAGGACAGAAAGGAGGGCATGACTGCTTTTGTCGAGAAGCGAAAGGCTGCTTTCCAGGACAAGTAAAATTACAGTGTTGATTATGGTGATTTTTAAACCGTTGTGTTTAGTTTGTGATCAAACGCTGTTATTAAATACTCTACTTTGCCTTAATTTTCTTACCAAATGTTTATTGAAAAAAATATCAGGATCTGTGCTTTCGGATTGACAGACCTACATGTAGTTCAACACCTTTGTTTATACATTACCCATTTATTATTAATGTCTGAGTATTGTTGATTGTCTGGCATCACCTTGAAACCTTGCTGATAGATCATAAATAGAGGCATCCATAAGAGTAAATGTGTGTAATTTAAACACTCAGTCAGGCTTTGTACTAATATACACTTTAGCAGTTAAGAGAGAGAGAGAGATTATGGCATTAATCTTAATTGTTTGTAATTACTATACAACAATGTTGATGTTTTGGCAAAAAACCCTTTGATTTGAACAGTTTGTATGTAGATATGGTGATTATTTGACTAAAATTAAGTGGGAAAAGACGTCGCAATTCCACTTTGTCCACTCAAGGTGGTGCTGTGGGTGTATTTTCCTGTCCCTTGTGCGGCTTATTCATTGAGGCAGTCTAATAAAGTCGCTGTAGTGGTATTTTTGTAGTATTTTTTTTTTAATTATTATTTATCTGCTATTTGATAAATTATTTTAAGTATATTGAGTGTTTAATATTATAATAATAATGATGCAAAATAAGATTTTATATGACACTGCAAACTATAGCTAGTGTTTATAAATACAGCGCAATGCAGGTTTCACGCGAAATGGTGAAGTTTGTTTATAACTAGCGACAGCATATTCATAGAAAAAAGCTCTTCAAAATCATCTAGTCTTGTTCTTAGAAACAAGGTCATCACATAGGTTAAACTATTAATGTTGGCTATCAAAACGATGATTTATAAATAGGCTAACTAAAATCTTCAGTTTATTAATATGCTCTAATTAATTTTTCTTAAATGTTAAGTTGATAACCTGCTATATATATATATTCGTTTCTCAATATTATAAATGCAAGTTATGGCATATCGCAGCTTTTTAAACCAAACCGTTCAAACTTTATAGTTACTGATACAGCATAACTAATGCTGTAATGCGGTTAAAGATCACCAGAGAACTTACAACCCACTTTTACGCATTAACCGCTGACTATTTCTGTGAAATACAGCGTCCAGAAGGACCACAGCAAATGTAATTAAAGGAAGAGGCTATTCATCTCAATTGCACATCAACTGAGAGCATTTTCTCACTTGAAAATCTCGGCTTTTTTTTTTTTTTTTCGCACGGCGTCTTTCCAAGCACTCTCAAAAGTCCATAGCCTAATTGATTTTAATTTTCATTCAATATTCCCTCAGACTCCAGCTTTCTTCTCAGCCCCTGGAACAAAACTTTTAAAAGAAGAGAAAAAAAACCTTCTCTCCACACACCGCAACAGCACAAAGGTCTCCTTAAAGAGAGGTTCCACTTTGAAGTCTATCCCCTGCTAACGAAAGGTCAAAATAATAAATGTAGACCGAATTGAGGCGCTCAGCGCAGACAAAAGGGGCAAAACGTTACATTTTGGCAGAGGCAGCTCCTCATAGCGTGATAAACTCATTTAAAAAAGCAGAACCAAAGAGAGAGCAGCATGGTTCCTCGGTAAAAGAAAAGAGCTTTGAACTGATCAGACAGTCTTGGCTCCTCCGAATGTCCTTTCTTCCATCAGTCTTCCATCTTTCCACTTTCACTCAACATTTCGCAGCTGCAAAGCCTCCACACACATCTTTTGGAGCAAATTTCCCTGAATTACAACCACATCACCAGCAGTTCTTCTTCATCAGTAGCAGCTGCACGTCTAGGTGTCGTTCTTCATTTAGACGCGAGTTTAACTTCAATTAGCTTTCTAAGTTCTTTTTTTAGATACTAGATAAGGGGGGGAAAACTCAAATTTTTCTTAATGACATTACAATTTGCTTAGACAGTTAATACTTTATTTATAAGCACTGGGTCTTGCAGGAATTAAATTGAACGCTGTTTCGAACAAAGCGGCAGGGACAATAATGTACTAAGTTACAACTGCATGCGCAAGAAGGCATGTGCGCGCGGATCTTTGAAAACCAGTTAATCTGCAAATTATGGGCTTGAGTACAAGGATCTTTCCTCAACACTTTATACTACCTTAAGTTTTATATCAAGTTCGCCTGTGGTTCACACTGTGCGCAAAAATTAGCCTACTGTCTGGTCGTCGGAGATTCAGAGTTATGCATTAAAATAATGAGAATGAAATTATATTAAAACACCTGTTGATCTGCTGTGCATTATTTTAAGTTCTATTCGAATATTACTTTTAGGCTGTTTTAGCACTGTCACTGATGCTCTTCGGTAATTTTAATGGATAGGCTAGTATTTTGCGAATTAATCATTTATATATTTTTTTTTAAATAAATGCAAAAATAGGCTAACTATAAAATACAAATAAAGTAAAATTGGTATAACGACCTATCTAACGATTCTGTTTATGGTTGCCTCTCACAGAAAGGTAATTTATGTTTGCTTTCTGATAACTGTCATTTTTTTATTTGCATTGTGGTTTCTGAAATAAAGTGACTCGGATAACATAATAAGTAGGCTACATAAAGTTATTCAAAGGCAATGCTGAAAATGAATATGACCTCTCGTTATGAAACGGCAAGTAACATTAGACCTATATGCATAACCATGCTTAAATATTACATAAATACTTTAAAGTCTGCAGCTGTCATGAGTACCCAGAGGTACGCAAATTACGCAGGCGATTCCAAACGCAGGTTGCGCTAGAGACGTACTGTAGATCTACCAATTAAAATACATATACGGGTCACATGATTCTCCACAAACTCTCGTGATCTGTCAACGCTTTGAAATGGTTAAACTAAAGGGAATCCCGTCGATACTTACGCCTGAATTATTGTATGTTCTGGCGCAAATGGGTCATGGAGATGAACTAGGTAAGTCGTTAATGAGATCACCTTTTTACCAATGTCACGCCAGCCTTCTGAAAGCTTCTGACGTTGATGTGTCACGCACGAGATATCTGAATGAATATAAGACGAAATAGCCTATCTGTTAGGATAAATACATCCTGCCATTGGTTTATAAAAAGTTCGAAATTATATAAAAACGCCACGGATAAATCCCAGCCCGTGCAGTAAAGCGGGAAGTCGCATTGTTTTGGCAGAGCTCCGTGCTGCGCAACTTGCGCTTTCATTTCGATCATCAAAATGTCACTCAAAAAACTTTGCAGGCTGTCTCTCATAAAAATGTCACATTTTTATTATCTCTAAGCCAAAGCGAATATCCGCATATTCGACTCCCGCTGATGTTGAAAAGCGTTGATTTTCTCTGAGTGGGTCTGGTTCGTCTTATGAACGCAGATATCAGTTCAATACTGTTGTAAGAACTCTGTGTGTGGATTGTCATGTATCGCTTTTTTTAGTTCTTGCAGACGCAAATTTTCCAACCTCATCTATTTGTAAATGTGGTCCAGTGGAGATAAGAGCGGATGGTATGTGTCCTGCAAGCACGTAAACGTTTACAAAATGTAGCAGGTATTGTTTCTACAATAAATTGTTAATAATTATTACATGCACTTTCGCAGTTAAAAGAAAAAAAAAAAAGGTTTTGCACATTTCTTAGACTGTTTAAATTAAATCTCTTGTTTGGTTTTACAGAAGAAATGATTACTAACCATTTGTAGCTCATGTTATTGTAGTTCTAAATCTAGGCTACTCAGCCCAAAATAATTATTGATATGCAAATAAAATTTTTGTCACTGATTGATGTGCATTTATTTGTTTAATCAAGTACATGTTTTTTTTTATAGGTGTAGGAATACCAGAACTTCTGAAGGCAGTACTAAAGCTTTTTCCTCTTGATACCTATGATGATCCGGTGGGTAATCACAGTTGTATCATTATCTGGCTTCTTTTTATATATTTATAAATATAGTTAAACCACAAATTTCACCTCAGTTTGTTAATATATGTAACTTATCATAATTCTAGAATGTGTCTGACGTTAAAAAAAATCTGAATTGTTAGGCAGCTGTCATGGACCTTGTGCAGAATGACAAATTAAAGGGGCTGCAAGTGCCGGTATGGGACCAGTACTCTTACCTCCTGAAACAAGCAGGATCAGATGTAAGCTATTATATACATAAAGGGTCATAACTCATAAGATGAAGACTATTCATCACTGCTTAAATTATATTTGACCAAACTAGGTTTTCAAAAGTTATTTCAGGACATAAAATATTATATACTGTGTGTATCATATATAGAGTGAGCGAGAGGGTATATCACATTAACAAAATGTTTTTTAAACTTTGTCTTAAAATTTTGTATTCTTTTTTTTTTTTTTTACAGGGTAACTTTAGGTTTGTTGAGCGGTTTGCATTTTATGAGCGTGCCAAGAAGTCATTTGCTGTAGTGGCAACTGGGTGAGCATTTTTTATAATCTAGGATGGGGCTGTTTAACTAGTAAGTTATATTATATTTATATTTAAGAAAAATAACAGATTATCTTTAACTCTGTCTGACAGGGAAACAGCACTTTATGGAAACCTCATAATCAAGAAAGGTGTCATTCCTCCTGGTGAAGAGTGCTAAAAGAAGGCTGTTTGGTAGTTTTTTCCGGGACCGGAGTTTTTACACCAAATTACTGTAGAAAACACAAACAAAATACCTTTGCATAAAAAAGATTGTAAATATAAATTGAATAAATTTTCATTACGAAAAGGACTGTTCATAGTTTTCTGAAAAAGTACAAAGAATTTTCTGTTCATATTTTCTATAATGTGATGTTGTAAAATAAGCAATAAGACCATTTCTTAAATAAACAGAGAAAATATACAATAAAAGACAGTTTGAAAATACATTTTTCTTTTCTTTTTTTAATGAAAGTTTTGTGAAATTAAAGTCAGCTCTGTTTAAACTTTAAAGATTTACTCTTCATGTCTAATTATACCTGGTCAAATTTTGCTTTTCATGTTTAACAGGTGTAGCTCAATCCCCACCTGCACACTGCACAAGTACTTTTTTTAAATTTTATTAACAAATATTTCATTTAGTCCGTTATTTCAAACTGATTCAATAAAAAGAGATCTGGTTTATTCATTATGGTCACAGTCTTCTTAGTATTGAAACGGTTTTCTTTCTATGTTCAATTAACCATATTAAAGAAGAGATCATAAAAACACATGTTATTTTAAAAGTTAGAAAACAGATCTACACATAATGAATTATCTATTACAATCCTTTAGATATGACATGATTTAACTTATCATTGCTTATGATAAAGGTGATCCAGGTCTACCTCTGGCTCTGTGTGCACCCTTTTAGGGTGAACAGGTAATATATTCACCCTCAGAACCTGCTGGTCAGACTGATCTTCTTTAACATCTGCGTGGTACAGGTCGTCTTTGTCCTCTTCAGGGCTTAAGTAGATGGGCCTGACATTACCTCCAATTACATCTTTCTCTTCTCTCATTGGCTCTTCAGCTACACCAGACACGCCGTGGTATAGATCATCCCTATCTTCTTCTGGTTTGTCATACATCCGTACCTGAACGTGTCCCAGTGGCTGAAAGTACTTTTCAGGCTGTTTTGCATCAGCTGGATGTTTTATGTCAAAGGAGTGGTAGAGAGCATCTTTATCCTCTTCAGGTCTGTCATATTTCTGCTGTATTTCTTCTTTTACGGCTTTCCAGATCAACATGTTGGGATCGATGTGAGAATCTGTAATGTCCATGTCCTGTGGTGGCTCCACCTCCTTCATTCCCAGGATCATCTTTCCAATGGGTTGATCAAAACTGTAATGGATAATATCTTATTTCAATGATTTGTAAATAAACGTATTCATAATATACAGACATATTTAGAGCATTCACAGTGTGCAGAAGGCAAGACTTACTCTATAGTGTCCTGAACTGCTTTGCCCAACACTTTGTCCTGCAGGACAAAATTTTAAATGTATTCCTTTTTTATATGTAAAAGCAACATGTCACACATTAGCCTATAGATTATTATTATTTTTCTTAAAATATATATATATATATACATATATATAATTCAATTAAAAGAGAAAAGTGTACGACCTACTCAGACATCACAGATTTATATAATAGAAAGTTGATTAAAATGAATGTTAAATTCTTTACATCCTTTTCATCTTGCTCAAAATGGCAAGACGGGTCAGGGCAGACCTTGTACAAACAGTTGTAATTAAAAGCGACTATAGCCGTTGTTTATTATTTTTCTCTTGTAACTTAAGACAGTCAAAATATTTATCTGTAAATTAAAAGTGTCCATATTAAACACAAACCTACCCTGGACCTGTATGGCTTGGCTGAAGTGCTGAACAGCAGCACTGATAGGCAGACTAGAACAGAAAACCTTTAATGTGGGAAATAAAAAAATTAAAGTGGAAGCACATACTTTTAGCTAAGAGTAAAAAAGAACAACTATTATAAAATATCCATAAAACAGTAGAGCTCATCAAAACTCACCTGATCATAGTGGTTCCTCATACAGTGACATTCACAAAGAAATGTGAAGTGTGTTTTACTTGGAGCTGATGATAACTGTCTTACCTGTAATAAAGATCAAGGTTCAGCAATAAAGTGACTTTAGGTTCACTTTTTCTTGTGACATGTGAGTGTGTGTGTGTATATATATATGAGAGAGAGATTGTATGTGTGTGTGTGTGTGTGTGTGTGTGTAATATACTCATTCGTGTATATTATTATAATTAGTTAATTCTTTATTAAAATACACATTATGCACACTGCTTTTATAGATAATTTGATATTTTCTGCACTTTATGCCAAACACTGATATTGTGTAATATCTATCGTAATAAATATTACCTGTCAACATAAAGTCGAAAGTACAGTACAACTGAAAACAGATAATCATTCGCAGTTATCTGACCTACAGTATATTGTCGAAGATTAATAAACGATGCGTGTGTAGATGACAAGGTTGCAGGGAATTGGCCTTTGGACTACAGACTATATTTTTTTCATATTGAACGTATAGAAATATTTGGAGAGACATTAAGATTGATTTCGAATATTTAATAAAGTAACAATGATTTAATAGTGACACGACCAAAGTTAGTAAGGAATAACGTAAAACCTGTAGCGTTTTTATTCAACACAAAAATCCTAACGTTTAGGTTTTAAATATGTTTTGAGACAGGCATCCGACAACTAGACGCGAGTAAATGCAGTAGGGTCGAGTTTGGGTTGAGGATTAAGGATTAAAGGTTAGTTAGACTTCGGGATTCTGCCAGGGCTCCAGCCACCCAAGTGGTGCTCTTTTCCCAAGCATCAAATAAAAACACGACCCTGCAGCCACGGGGTTACACGGAGCAGCGACACAAGATGCACAAAAGCTCTTGAAATTTTATCCATCATATCTGTGCAGCTTATAAAGTTTATGATGTATGTGAAAACTATAAACAGGTGACTAAAAGTAACTATTTTTAAGAAAGCACATGCTGTTGAAGATGAACGTCTGTTTTTGGGGTCAAATTGCATGTGATTTGCTAAGAATATCCAAACAGGTACAAGAACTGAAGACCAATGTGAATTGATTTTGATGAACAGCAAATAATTTCTGTCCGGGTTCAACGCTGTAAAAGTGGAAGTTAATTTGTGATGAATTTACTGTACAAATTAGTTTATTATTTTTTCTTTGTAACACTCAAATTTTGTAGCCTAATCCTTCAGTGGACAGCTGCAACCAATAAATCACACTAAAAGGCCTCTGAAACCCTGAATTGGAGTTGATTCACGTTCCGAACATTGGTGCGTGATAGGCCGCACAGCATCATGTTTATTCAGAAAGCCCCTTTGTAAAAGCGATTGCTATCCCACAGTGACTAACGGCACCCGTGCAGACGCTCTCATCTCCCACGGTACTGAGTCAAAAATCTGTGCAGCAGCAGCAAACAGCGTCTGACTGTGCAGCATGAGACTGAGGGCAGACAAACGCTCTGTGATCTTAATGCCAAGTGCTTGGCCTCATTATTGGGCTTATTGCAGGATCAAGAGCGAGATGATGTTTACTCACGGCTCGAGTGCAGACAACTTGAGTCACAGGCTCACTCTCACCTGGAAGGCTGTTTCAAAAGCCTCTCAGCACAGGAAATGTGGCACCTGAGTTCCTCGCATGAGGAATTTATTCCAGTCAGTATATTAACAAAGCCTTCAAGGCATCTCTGTAGAAAACATTCACCTTTTCTCACCACTGTGACTGTGCATACCTGTAATTAGACAGATTGTAATTTTAATACAGCCGAAACCTGTGGGGCCCCATACTGTGCTTTGATGCTCGTTTCACAGCCATAACACAGCCGAGCAGTTAAAACGGAGATCGCTCAAACCTGCTTGGTTAATGAATACAAATGATGGCATTATCTCCGGAGTTACATAGTCTTGTGGGCTGTGTTATGATGTCTGTTTGTTGTTGTAAATGAATGAAGATTTGTTTTGCTCCCCTCACAAACCATGACTAAAGAGAACACGTTTGCTTATTTGGTAACTTTATGAAGCAGACCAATGGTGTACAAACCACAGGACATAGCAGAGAAGATAAACATAAGTGTAACTTAGAGGAATCTGAGAGGATAATGTGTGAATCAACTGAATGTCTGTTATGTCTTTTTTAAACAAATCCATTATAAACAATGGAGAGAATTTCCATTCCAATATTCTGGATGCATGCAAAGAAACACGCTGAAAACACCACATTGAACTAAGTGTATGGGATATGACTTTTACATTGAAAGTTACTAAAACATAAAAAATAAAAGGTTTACTTTAGAATATATTAAATAACCTGATTCTATAAAACAGTGTTGTTGTTGCCATCAATTTTAAATATGCAATTCAAATACAGTAATGTACCATATCAAAATGGTAAGCAAAAACAAATATAATAAAATCTATTTGACATATATTAATTTAATATTTCACATGTTTATTTCATATAAATGCTAAGTATACTACATTTACATGTTTATGGTCACATACATTTAAATGTTTATGTGCTTAAAAAAAATACCCTGCAATAGTATTTTAGTACAGAGAACTGGTACTGAACGTCTGCTAAATTGGAACTAATTTTGTACTTAATGTTCTTTAATTGTGGGAAGAAATACTTAGTATATTTGATTGTGCTGAAGTGGGACTTCAAGAATACTTCAGATTAACTGTATTTAAAGACCGATATTATTTAAAGATCATGCAGTCCTAATCGGTAATGTATGACATTAAAACACATTTTATACTTTGTCTAATATTGTGTACTAGTAGTACTATATGTATAAGTTTAATTTTAATTTTTTAATCAGTAAGTCTCAAGCGACATATGTCAATAAATGTGTTAATAAATCTGAACTATACTTAATTTGAAATAAATGTATTTTAAACAGATTACTTTTTTTACTGGGGAAGCCTTCAGCTTTTGTCATTTCTTGTTGTGTACTTTCTTGCAGAGTTCAAATGAGTTGCTGCAGCGTTTTTATGGTTATGAGGGTTATTATTTTAAGGTCATGAGGGTTATCAGGTCTATTATAATTATTATAATGATTATTTAAGCAAAACATCCTTAGCGTTATTACACTAAATCTGTTTACCAGAATAATATTTGTATTGTGTGTGTGTGTGTGTGTGTGTGATCACCTTTCTGAAGTGAGCCAATAATCTCTTTACACAAATATGCTGATACTGGTTAAATGTTTACTTTATCTTTGCAACTGATTTTCTTCACCCAGAAGTCCCACTGTAACATTACCTACCTTTTAGGTCATTCATAGTCTGTTATTTTTATTTCCATTTTAATATAAGGACCTTCAGAGGGCATCTGTTGTCAAAGAGTGTAAATTATCTTGCATTTCAAAATACTGTCTTAACACAAATGCATTTGAAACAATAACAAATTATTGGCTATTTACTTTTGTTTAATACTAGGTTTCCCAAGTTTTGCCTTCTGTTCTTGTGCAATGGCACGCCACCAATTTATCTTAATAACAGAATAAACTCAGGAACTTATACGCGAATAACTTAAAATAACACTTTGTGCAAAGGGGCATCAATAGTAATTTCTGGTCCTGTCAGAAATGTGCTCCACACGGCTGATGAATAGCCACACCCAGGCAAGCTGGATTTAATTAAATTGACACTGCTGTGCCTTTTCTCTCCATCAGCCGCACAGTTGCTGAGTGACGGACTGTAGGAGCTAATGGCCCACGGCATGGAACTAAATTAAGTGCTACAAAGTATTTATTGGGGCCAGTTATGTGGACCTCGTGCTTGATCAAGCACCTTCTCTCGTTGCCAAGGTAATCATGGTTTGTATATAGAAACATTTTGGGAGAAAGAAGCTCTTGAGTGGCTGTGTGAAGATCAAAGATGACACTTGGTAAACAAAAACTAGAATAATCGGCAGCATCTCATGATCAATAAAACTTGAATGTGCCTCATTAAGACAACTGGTAATCATGCCCATTGAATAGCAAAGAATACACATTGCTGACCTTGCATGTAGACACTAGACTCACAGTAAGTTTCAAATGTTTATGTACTCACTGTCGCAAAAACCCGAATCGAACAGTTGGTGGACAGTCGTCACAGCAATTGGGTTTCCAAACATTAAAATTTCTTGATTCCTCTTTTAAAAATGAAGAGCGTTCGCTGAAATGCAAAAAGACACAAAATTAAGTACTTATTTAAAAAGGGAAAAATGCATATAGAAAATGGGTTGTGTGTGTTGAGACAGAGCTCCTCAGAAGTGCCTAATGCAACAAATTTACTACAACGAACTAGCTGATTTATTAATCAACACGACTGCGTGAAACCCTTAACCACAGATGTCAGCAACATCATCGCAGCCATATTTCCATACCCCAAACACCCACACAAACCATATGCCTTGTGTAGACGTGATGAGTTATCAAATCTAAATGAAATATCTTGATTTAACAGCAGCACAGACATGGATTTTTCTCTCATAGCTTTCAAGGGCCTACTAGATATGATCTCATTTACTCATAAAATGTAAACCTGGATTTATTTTTCTTGGGCTCAGTCCAAACTCCCACTGTGTATGTTCGTCTTTGAGTCTCTCCAGGAATGTTCCAGAACTCTGCGCTGCTCAGTCACTGCGGCTAACAGAGAAACACGAGTTCTGTGTGAAACTCTGCCCGCGCTCACCGTCGCCTATAGAGCGCTACAGCCCAAACCTAAACTACACATTTATACGGCGCACACCACTGGGATTGTTTTCACTGTCATTGCGGATGTTCAAATAAAGCAGAATTAACTGCAGTATTTCATTGCTGTAGGTGTCAGAGGTACTGAGAGCTAAACGTATACTCTGTGTGTTTACAGTGATGGTATTCCTTTTCATATTCTGTAAACCCTCATTTTAAGCTTGGCCTGCACCAAATATATGCAAAGTCAATTTTTAATTTTCACTAAATCTGTGGACGAAGCACAGTGAAAACAAGCTGATTGATTTATTTGTTCTGGCTGCACATTAGCAGTTGAACACTATTTGTTTTAGTTGGTCAAAGAGCAGTCTGTGGCATTGGACTGAGACAAGTATGTTACCTACATTCCTTCATGGATGCAACCCTAGCAAAATTGCTGGCCTCACTTTAGGAGTCAATGTGTCACCCAAATCCGCCTCTGTTCAGCATCTCGCCAATTAATGTGGATCACTATTTTGACGTGTCCCTGTAAATCTGTGAAACCACAGCTTGTATTGAATTGTCAAAGCCAAATATACTTTGGGTACATTAAGGGCTAAGTGGCAGAAAATGATATTTACTGGTTCATGCTCTCTAGTTCTAAAGGACTTAGTTCCTTCCAGATTTGATTGGCTTTGATTACTCAGCATTCATGACATATAACCCCCTAATTTTCAGTCTAGTTGATGACGGTGCATTTGAACATGGTAACTGATTTAGTGTTTTCATCTCAAATTCTAACAAAATCAGTCAATGTTACCATTTACAGCATGTATGTTAATATATTTTAGCTGCTATGAAATTACCTTATTGCTGTATATATATTTTTTTAATTGTTTGTATGATTCAGAGATTTTTTTTATTGCACATTCAAAAAAAAAAAAAAAAAAAAAAAATCTGAATGGTTCTAATAAAAATGTAGTAAAGGAAGAATATAAAATATTCAGAAAAATTTGTCATTCTGAGTGTGTTTAAATGTTTCAGATTAAGTAAAAATCTGTGTTTGAACATGCTCATTTACTTAAGGAAGATGGACTAAAAAGTAATGTCTCCGATTCTGAAAGGCAAATTGAAAAAGTAATAGCTTTAAATAATCAGACATCAGTTACAATCTGAAAATCTTTACAAATCACATTGGCTGGAGGTACACCTTCGCGTTTGTGAAAGGGGAAGTTGTTTGGAAGTCGTTCAAAAGTTTTGTGACTGCAAATGAAAAACAGTAGCAGACATGAACACCACTAACTTCCTCCTCTGAACGAAGGATGGCTCCATGTCGTCTGCTTCTACTGTATGAAGGTTTGCCTATATTGGATCCATGTGTGTCAGTTTTTCCTTGGAGGCTTGGGAGACTCCACTTTCTAAACATGCTGCCACCCAGAGGACATGTACATCTACATGTATTGCAAGAACTGGTGGTAGAACTTGCCCAAAAGTGAAGCACTTCAACCGATAATGAGATATTCATATTGAAACCTGAAGAGAGAGGGGGGAAGAGGGAAAAAAAATACTTTTTAATTTGGACAAAAACTAAACATTTATATGGCAGATCAAAGCATTTACTGATTGAAGAGACACATGGTGAAACTGATATAAAGAAATACTTTATCCAAAAAAGAATATCCATAAAAAGTTTAGAAATTCTTAACAAATATGTCACAATAGATTTAAAATTTAAATGTTAAATTTTTTATGATATACATTTTATTGCGTAGCCTATATATATATATATATATATATATATATATATAGGCTTTATGAACACACTGAAAGATTTATGTGCATGCAGTTACAAAACAATTTTTTTCTAAAGTGGAAAAATTGAGTCCTGTACCTTTTCAAAATCACAATATAATCATTAAATGGATTTAAAAACCATTAAATTAGCTAAATCTATTTGGAAGGGACTCGAAAACCCCTTACGTTTATTAGTAAACAATCTATCCAAAACTAAGCATAGCTAATCTCTAGCTTTCATCATCGTAATGGGAAGAACAGTAATTGGCTACTTTGTTTGACCTACTTCAGAGCACAAATATTGTCATTAGTCATAGACCAAATCCTTTAATGACATCCTGTCATTATGCTGAAGCTAATATGCTAATGGTACAAATGAATTATAAAAGAGCAGAGTTGGTTTTCATTAGCGTTCGGCTCTTAGTGAATAGCTGGGGTACAATGCTTTAATCTAAACCATGCGTGCTTTCATTTAAACCGTGGAGAAAATGAGTGCCAGCTCAGTTTGGATAAGGCCATTTCTGGTGAATCGCAGGCAGGGGATCGCAGTTGGATTTAGATTTTTGTTATGTTAGAGTAATAATCAGAATACTCTGAGCCAGCCTGAGCATTGCGTAAATCACACGGGGTGATATTTAAACAAATAGCCACAATTAGTGGAAAACTGCTTTGTCACAATCAAGCCGTAGTGACCAATTAGATTTAGCGTGTTCATACTGCCGATGAGTACGGACGGAGCGATTCGTTTGGATTCTGTGTGATGAAGTCCTCTGGAAACATGACGGTTGGTTCGTACATTTCAGTGCTAAAGAAAACGGTAGTGATTTTGCCACAGCCAACCACATTTAACAGTATCTTCACCTGCCGTGTTTGCTTGAGAATAATCACCGTGCCGTGAGAGCGGTGTAAAACCAGTGTTTTAAAACCATGAAAAGGAACAATAAAGAGTAAAGTGACTCGCGAGCTGTCAGCAAATAATGACTGCTGGCAACTAAGCGTGACACACTCGCACTGGCATAGGTATGGAGTCCGGTGTGTGCCAAGAATAAATTATCTGTCTGTAACTATTTAAAGGCAGTGTTATGGTGTGATTTATGCACAGAAACTGCATTGTGGGCTCGAACATTTTCCAAGTGCTGCAGCTTGCAGCAATTTAAATTATATGGGGGGGAAACCACCAAAACGACTATTTGACTGTGGTCCCATATTGAAATTGATATATTTATATGGATTAATTTGGCTCAAAGGAGCAGTTATACATTTTTGAATCTATTTAGGGACTGCAACGGTCCTGCACAGTAAACATTTCACAAATTCTACACATGTGGAGTTTATGGGCCGTGGATGGCATAACTGAAACAGAGTAAAAATATGCTTTGATTTGTTTCAACAGCATTATTAGGCTAATTCTTCTTTAATTAACACTGCAAATGGTCTGAATGTTGCATGTGTGTACAAATATCCTAAGGGCCAGATTGTGGTAATGCTTTCTGAACAACCTTCTTTTCTTCAACTGTAATTTTCTCATAAAAAGCACACGTACCATGTGACATAGACTAAGTCACATGGCCTGTACATAAAGGTCACTTTTTCTTAAACTGATTATTTCCACATTTAATGGAAATGAAGGTTGATACGCTGCATACGATGACTGATAAACTGTCAACTAAGTAAAAATGGAACCTATATAGGAATAGGTTCATTCATGATAATTGGGCCATTTTTCCTGTTCACCTCAATGGTGTCCTAATTTTCCTGAAACTGTATGCAAATTTTTCTCACAGCTGAAAGGAGATGCAGAAAAAAGCTGTTGGTCCTGCCTAGAAGAATCAAACTCTGAGCCCTTAAAGAAAATGAAAATGTGCTGAAAATGTATTCACCTTCAGACCATCCAAGATCTAGGCTATAGAGGAGTTTCCATCATAACTGATTTGGAGAAATTTAGCATTACATCACTCTGCAGTAAATGGGTAGAATGACAGTTACAACTAATTTCTTAGCAAACTGAAGCAAACGCACGGCTTCACAAGAAATTAATTGGTGGACTAGAGTTGGGTGGATTGCTTGTGGATTATTGTGAGGATTTTATTATTGTTATTTTGTGTTATTTCAGTTGTTTGCACTCTCAAAGGACCCATTTGTGAACAAGTGATGCGATTCCCCGAATTCATCTTCATCTTGATCTTGGGTGAGTAAATTTTCAACCAATTTTCATTTCTGCGGGAGATGTTCTTTTACATTTTTCCCCATGTTTGTCAAAATTCATGTGACCAGCCCTCAGACACTTGAAATTTTATAAGTGTGAAAGCACTCTAAAATATGCATTCTCTCAAGGATGTGACCACAATGTTGGATGAGTTGTTTAGCCTCTGTGGTTTCCACCTCAGGTTTCCAATTGTAACAAATACCAAATGTGAATATTTTATTATTTATTCTTTTATAAAGTGATAGAGTTTAGCCCTATTCTTCAGACAGTTAACATTTCTTTGAACAGTCCTTGTACTTATCCACTGATCTGCATTTTGACTAATTCGGCTAATTAGCAGAGGAGTAACTTTTTTCACACCAGAAAAAAAAATATTTCTCAAAATAAAAGACAAATTATTGGACAGAATTAGGTTATTTATAGAAAATATGTTCTTTGTTTGTTTGTAGCTCAAACTGTAGCTATGTAGTGTAGTACTTTTTCAAAACAAACGCTTTGCAAGTTTCAAAGTAAACTAAATGTTTTGTCATTTTTATTTGGTTATAAGTACTGCAGAGGATCTCATGACACTCAGAAAGTATTTTCTGCCTTGAGCTGGTAGCAATTCTGCTTATGAATGTACTCTATAATAGAGAAATGCTGGGATCATGGTCATGGTCATACACATACTATTTGGGTGTTATATTTTCTTTATTACCAAGTTAAGGAACGCAATGGAAATGTGCATGCTTTGTTCTGTGGTAAATTGATAAGTACTGTCTTCAGTGTAAGCCAAGGCCGCAGTATATTTCCACATTTGCAAGGCATGTGTGAGTAATTAGAAATAACTCATTTGGCAGACTGTCTGGTAATAGTGAGGAAATCGGTGTAATGTTTGGCTCACGGACCTCGGGGCCATACAATTATCATTTACAACGTGTTTGTTTTTTATACACAACATGCCATTTGCTAGATACGCCTCATGTGATGGAAGGCTGTCTTAATTCATTGCAACAACACCTTTAAATCTCTTTATGCTATGGGCCAGTGGAAAAATGAGTCGTGCAATGATTTAGTTTCAACATGGATTCAATATAATAGATTATATGATCTCTTCTCACATTATTACTAATGAATATAAAATAACGAACGCTGTATAAATAATATAAAAAAATAATATAAAAAAGAACGCTGTATGAGAAACTCTCAGTAGTCTGTAAGATACTCTTAAGATAATCGTTGCTTGTTATCTTGACTAACTATGAGTTAACTTTACTGTGCATATGCCAGAGTCATTATAATTAGTGATTCTTTTAGTTTCCTTCACTGTAATCTTCAAACCTCCACATTTAAAAAATGGTTATGGTAGAGGAAAAGACCCTCTCAATGAGTCAATGAGCAGTAATTAGCATAATTAGAAACCCTTCTAGCATATAATAAATACATATGAGATGGTTTAAACTACATCTTAAAAGTGCAAGAATTACAAGACATTCACTCAGACCTCCAAGACTGACTGACGACAATATAAAACATTATTATGATGAATGGGTCATGGTGTCTATGCAATGAAGTCACATTTGATTTTCATTCCAAAACATGCTATGGATGAACTTCACTCAGAAAAAAGACAGCTCTTCATCCAGCTACTAGAAGATGAGTGTCTAGCTAAGATTAACTGACAACACAGACCAAGACCAAACAGCAGAATAAAATGAATTAATAACATCTGCCCGGAAAACGACACTCATGTCACGAATGAAGCTTGTGCAATACTTTCTAACTGTGTCTGTTGTACTGTCAGTTTCATTTGTGATTTATGGCTTAAGTCCTTAGTCTTTAAACATCCCTGTCTGCCATGTCCAACAATGTCACTATAAGTCACAAAAACATGAACTGACCTTTCGAGTAATTCACATTGATCTTTAGATCTGTCTGCTACCAGATTGTTGGCTCATAACAAACTCTGTTACTAACTTAAAGGGTTAGTTGGTGAGTGTGATTCCACCAAGTACAAGATGTTCCTGGATCAACATTTTTGTTGATCCTGGAACAAAGTTCCAATCAACCAATCAGATTTGAGGCATAATTTTTCAGGAAAAATCTGTTTTAAGCTTATGTTTAGGGTTAGGTGCTTCTACACCCTTGTTAATCAGCTATCATTTCCCACTGATTGGCCAGATCTGTGCCTTGCCACAATTCTGTCTCTGAACTCTTTAGGAAGTTCCTTTGACCTCATGATTCTCATTTGCTCTGACATGCATTGTGATCTGTAAGGTCTTATATGGACAGGTGTGTGGCTTTCCTAATCAAGTCCAATCAGTATAATCAAACACAGCTGGACTCAAAGGAAGGTGTAGAGCCATCTCAAGGATGCTCAGAAGAGATGGAGCACCTGAGTTGAATATATGAGTGTTACAGCATACTGCATCACTGAATACTTAGGACCATGTGATATTTCAGTTTCCTTTTTTATTAAATCTACAAAAATGTCAAAAATTCTGCATTTTTCTGCCAATATGGGGTGCTGTGTGTACATTAATGATGAAACAAAAATAACTTAAATGGCTGCAATATAGCAAAAGAGGGAAAAGGGGTCTGAATACTTTCTGTACCCACTGTAGGGTTAAATAGGGTATAAATAGGGAAAGGTTTAGCTCTAGAGATTGGGATAGGTCTATATTTTTGGACAGTAATGATGATCCAGGATCATGTCTTATTTGGCAGAATCACGGCCTTGGTTCATCTTCAGAACACAAATTAAGATATTTTTGAAGAACAGGAATATTTCATTCAGGTTTCTTTGTATGAAGGGCCAGAGAGCATAAACATCTTGATTTGTATTCCGGAGATGAACGAAGGACTTACAGGTTTTAAACAACATGATGGTGAATAATTAATGACAGGATTTTGGGGAGAACTATCTCTTCGGAGAACTAACAATATTTCTCTGAATCGTCAAAAACAGCTCTTTTCAGAACAAGCTATTTTGTTGCATTAAATGCTAATGAGCTCTGCTGACCTCGCCCCTCTCTTCCGAGCTGCTCTCTGAAGGACTGTTTACTTTAGTCGAATTCATTATGAAACTTTGTAGATCATCTCGGAGTCCTTCTTGTCTACATCTGCTCCGTTGGTGAAACAACGTTGGACTTTTGACTATTTATTTCTGTGCTGAAATGCTACTGTCAATCAAACAATTGTGGTAGGGGCCTGACTGTGTGAGGAAACTATTTAATGAGTTCAAAACAACAACAAAAACAACAAAAAACACTGGGTGGATTTTTATCATTATAGGGTTGTTTACTAGAGGATGGATACCCGACTCGGGCCCGACGGTACCGGGCTGTACCCGACGGGCTGGGCCGGGTTCGGACAGAAATTTAGAAAAGATGCTCGTGTTCGGGTCAGGCTCGGTTACATCAGCGTGAATGTGCGCCTGTGTTATAATGGCGCTTTTTGCCCCCGTGCGCTGATGCTCTCATCTGTTGACATTTCCGAACCCCTTCCTACAGTTGCGTAATAAAAGCAGGCTTTCCACACACAAAAAAAACATGTGTCATTAGTATGAGAAAAAAAAATTGATTTTGTGTCGGGCTGGGATCGGGGTCGGACATAAATATCTTAATGCCTATCGGGCTCGGGTCGGGTTAGGTTACTGCTCTGTCGGACGCGGGCCGGGCTCAGGCAGAAAAATGCGGCCAGATCCGCACTCTATTGTGTACACACACTGCCAACACACATTTTAGTTCATACTATTTGTAAAAATGCATACCATCTAATGACCCTTTTAAAACCACTTATTGTTCCAGAATATGGCTCTGAATAAATAATAAAACTACTAGACAGAATTATAATTATTGCAAGAATTTCTAAAAACCAAAGAACCATTTTTTTTAAATCAATCTTTTTGTTTGTTTGTAGCTCATAGTGGCTAACAACTCTAATCTTTTAAATATAGCTTGACAATATATCGACTAGGATTCGCTTGAAACTTAACCAGATTTAAGTGTTAATGGTTGTAAAGCAGAACTCAACAGGCATTTTAGAGACATTCCTTTTCAAAACAAAGTAATTTCCATCCATTTGTGTTAATAATGAACAGAGATCGGTTCAAGCATGACAACAGGCCCACATATTATTTCGGATCTCATGTGGTTTGAGCTCCACAGGAGCACCGGGCAAAAAAGCGAAAGTGGAGCAGTTGTATTATCAGAGGCCCTAACTCATCTTTAGGGGAGTTCGAATCTGCCCATTGTCTGAGAAGAGGAGTGAGCCCCCACACTGTGGCGCCATGCATTTGAATTGCTGACATGGCAGAAAGCTGTCTGGGTCACAGAGTCACCTGGCACCAGCGGTAATGGCCGCCGAGGGCGGGCGATTGGGGGGGTGGTGGGTTTGAGGGTGTGTTACGTACAGCCACTGCCGGGCATCGGGGTCATTATGGCGATACTGAAATGCTCCCCTTCTCCTCGATGACAGGCCAATCTTCATCCAACAATACGGTGTAATTTGTGAGGGGACCTTGCTGTGAGAGTGAGGATGGGTAATTAAGGGAAGAGAGGACAGTCAGGGACACACACAAGCCAACAGTGATGACAGCCATCAGCTGACTGCTGTATGGAGCCTTGTTATATGCTCCATCATCATGGAACTAAACGCTCCCTTGACCCAGCGATGAGCTCGGAGTGAAGCTCAGTGGGGCGGGTGGCTGAGGGGGGCCCTTCGGAGCCTGTTCTTCTCGGGGGAGAGAGATGAACCAGAGAGAACAGAGTGGGGAGCGTTGTCCCCCGGCTTTCTCATACGTGGGAAAAGCCTTGGAGTTGTACGACGGGAAGTTATTATGAGGCCTCGTTCAGACCCCCCTCCATTACTGTTACTGCCCAACAAAGCCAGCTCAGTCCCAGAGCCCAGCACTGACATGTTGTGGCTGAGCTCTCGCCACAGTCCTAACTGCTGAATTAGGAACTTTCATTTGGCTATTAAGTCATGAATGGGATCTTCCCTCTACTGGCTCTTTAAATGTGAGGGCCTTTATGCTTTCAGGGGAGTTTAGGCCCTATACTTAGGGGAAAATGATTGGCTCTATTGTGGACTGAGATAATCTCTCTTGTCACTTAACAGCTCAGACTGCAGTCAAAGAAACAGCACAAAAGTCCTATTTAGTGAAAAGGCCATCTCTAACACTAATACACAGCTTGGTACCCATTTGTGTACTAAATGGGCATTAAGCTGCTTAAGAACAGAATATGATACGACGATAAGCAGTAAGGGTAGTTACTGTCCATGTTCATGGATCCTGCTGTAAAGCTAACATATACTTGCTTTTTTTTTATTAAGAAGGTTACAACTTACAAAAAATTAAGCAATATGTCATGATATCCAACCTTATTTGCAGTAAACAGTTTACTACAAGTTTACCTAACTATAAGATAGACTGGTAAAGTTAGAGCAAAAGAGCAAAATTAAAAAGATGAAATTTAATTCAGCAAGAATGCATTAAATAGTTGTGCCAAATGTGACAGTAACAACATTTATAAATGATACACAAGATTTTTTCTTTCAAATAAATGCTATACTTTTAAACTTTCATTTCATAAAATGTTCTTATATAGTTACTATTCTGTGATATTAAAATATTTTCTGGGGGTGATGCCGAAAATTTAGCTTTGCCATGACAGAAATGAATTACATTTTAAATGTTTTAACATAGAAAACAGTTATTTTGGATAGGTCACGTCACAATATTACTGTTTCTGCAGACTACAATGTGGTCTTTGTGAGTAATGAAACATAAAAAAAAATCTTACAAATAATTTTTATATTAAACAATTAATTTTATCCTATCCTTACTTTAAAGCTGTATGTAAAGTTCACAAGAATACATATAAATTTCAATTAAAATATATGAGTAGATGTTTTACTATATACACAGTGTTAGTAAAGGAAAGTACACAACATTCAGACAGGAGGCCTATCATCCTTCTTCAGTGAGAATGGAGCCTGTTATTTGGATTGTTCTGAACAGTGTTTATGGTTAATCACAGTGGCCAGAGTTCATCACACTTGAGGTTTAACATCATCTCACTGCCCCCACAAGGTTTAAGTGGCTTCTATCTTTCTCCAGTGCTTCACACCAGAGCAGATACAATCCATATGACTGTGTGTGTGTCTGGAGCTGCTTGGCACAGTCATGGGCAGACTGTGGCTTCCCCCTCACAGACAGCACACTTTCAACCACACTTCAACCCTCATATTCACCATGAGACCACTGATCTGCTGACAGATACTTGATTTACGATTGCTTTGCAGATTTTTATTGCAAATTTTAACGTGACACAAACCACTCATGGAAGTCATTTTGGCATTGGCGGTGATGGCTGTATTAAAGTACTTGTGTTTTGCAAAAGCAATGGCTTAATGATATGATTTATGCATCATCTTTTCTGCATTTTGGGTCCTGTTCTATAAATGATGACATTGCGTCAGTCATCTAATCCAGAAACTCTGTATCTCTTAAAGGGACAGTTCACCCAAAATGAAACATTCTGTCATCATGTATCTAATGATTTCTGTGTTCTGCAAAAGAAAGAAACACACATACCTAAAATTAGAGAGGTTTGTAATGACATAAAAGAAAGTTTAGGGGTCCAAAAAGAAACTTTCTGCATGTGTACAGTTTTAAGAAAAATCGTAAAATTGAAAATATTGTTATCATCTAAAAACCTTTTTCATTATAAAGAACATTTTGTGCAATAGAAAGTTTCAACTTTCTTCATGTAAATATTGATGCAAATAAATAACTTTTATTTTTAAGAAGCTGGAAGCATGAGGGTGAATAAATGATGACAACATTTTGGGGTGAACACCAGGGGCCTGTTTCTCAAAGGAGGTTCAAACAACTCAGAGTTTAAAGGTGCCATAGAATGAAAAACTGAATTTGCCTTGGCATGGTTGAATAATAACAGTTCAGTACATGTACATAACACACTGGTGAGTCTCAAACACCATCATTTCCTACTTCTTATATAAATCAAGTGTTTGCAAAAGACAACTGAAAAACGCTCACAATCCAACATAACGCAGACTGTTTCGTAACAGTCTAGAGGCGGAATTGTTACGCTCACCACATGTTCATATACCCGCCCATGCTCTA
>JAUCMU010000024.1:8239113-8274162 GCA_032275025.1 Enteromius treurensis
TATATATATATATATATATATATATAAATTAGTCCATTAGATAAATACTGGATAAATGGATGAGCCTTTTATTGCATTTTTTGTCCATATCTGTTGATTCAGGTAGTTGTGTTATGTTGTAACGCAAGTTAAAGCACATGTAATTCCATTTGTGTTCCATCACCTTAAACTGTGTGTCTAAAATTCCAAGGTAACTAGTAAATAGAGTAGTAATTCACCCTATCGAATTCTGAATGTAATTAAGAGAAAAGTAAACAGCCCAGGGCAGGCAATAACACGAAGTGGAGTTGATTCAAGAAAACCCTCCGAAAGTACTTAGTGAAATTAGACCAGAACTGATAACATCTACTTACCAAACTTAATTAGTTCAGGCACTCAGATGTTTCAAAGCATTCCAGGCTGTCTAAGGTAAAGATGTCCCATTCCAGCTTTTTTTTTTTCTTGGCAGATGCGATGCTTCTCAACTGTTTTTTTGTTTTTTTTATCACTGCTGTTTGTCATACCAAGACATGCACACCGGTCTAAAACAATGGATGATATTTTGAAGCAGTCGAAAACTGTCTTTGATCTATAAAGGAAAAAGAAGCCTTTTTGTAGTATGTATGAAACAAGTTCAGAGAGAAGACACGTGATTGAGATATACTTAATGTCAAAAACAACTTACGCTGCTTTTCGTTGACATGGCGGATGACATGCAAAACACGAAAGCAGAGGGGGGAGCAGGCACACTGGTGTGAACTGAGAAGTCTGTGTTTTCTCAATGCGACCCCCGCTCCAAGCCTCGCTGATGTGAAGGAAAGTCATGCAGTGGTGACTTTCGGCCGTCAGCATCGGGGAGTCCAGCTCCCTTGTCTACTTAAGCCTCTTGATATGAGTGTGAAAGCTGTTGTTAATAAAAGTTTCAAAGGGAGAGATGAAAAGGAGGAGAAATTGAGCAGCCTGGGCAGCATTATTCCCGCTCTGTATGGTGGCTGCCCTGGCGGAGGTGTTCCGCCGACCGCAGGGGCTCGCAGAGGTCGCCGGAGATGTCGCCACCGTCGCCCAAGGGCAGGGGCGAAATCACTCGCCTCTCACAGGCTTCAAAGAGCTGGGCAATTACACTCAAGTAGCCAAATGAATAGATGTCTCAGCTTGCCAGCAGTTTCTTCAGAAAAACAGAGGAGGCCTTTGAGAGGGAGAGGAGGGGAGAGCCACACCTTATGAGTAATGTGTAACAACTCGTTTGATAATTGCAGGGGGAAAAAGCTGCCCGTCTTCTATCCCGAAAAAAGCAACCCACGCCAGCCGCTGGCTCTGATCGCAGACAGAAAAACCGGAGAGAAAAAGGCAGAGTGGCAGTGCTCCATATGAGCAATGTTGTTTAGAGAAGGCGTCCATTGTGAATGCTACTCTCGAGCAGTGGCACATACGAAGTCAGCTTCCCATTGAGTGGGCTGAAAAGGGCCTTTGATTGGAAATTGCTCTGGCAGGAGAGCACACCTGCAGAGAGCGCTCTATAGAGTCTTTTGGAGGGCCCAGCAGCTGCCAGAGCTGTAAGTCTGGGCACCTAGTGGGCCAAAGAATAGAAGCTGTGGAGTCTTTCAATGCAAAGCCACTTAGTAACAGAAGGCATGTGCCAAGCTTGCAAAGGCAGAATGAAAAGTGCCCTTCGGAGTTGACTAAATATCAGGGGGGCACTTCTTCCAAACTGCCCCAGCCCCCTCTTGCACTTCTATTTGGGAGAACAATAACAGACCTGAGAGCCCAAACCGCAGAAATATACCAACAATCGCCAGGGAGAGGGGCGAGGAACTCAGCCGGAGTGTGGAAGCCATCAATTACACAGAGCAAAAGTTAAAAACCCAGCGGGACCAACGCATTAGAATGCAGAGATATGCAGGCCTGCAGGCGATGGACGGCTCTACTGTGCTGTGGTCGAGGCCCCAGAAATGTACTGTGTGGAAGAATATGGACCATGACTGAGAACATTCGACCAAAAGCCTTGGTTTTATGCGAGGTTTTCATTGTTCAGAACGCTATCTTTCAGAGGCTTGTATAATGTGGAGTAGCTCTTAAAGGAACAGCGCACCCCAAACGACAAAAATCTGTCATCATTTACCAACACTTATATCATTCCAAACTTGTGTGACTTTCGCAAGAATATATTTTAAGGAATGCTGTTGTGGGCAGAAAATTATTCAAAATATCTTCTTGTGGAAAAAGAACGACGCATGGGTGAGTACACAATGACAGACCTTTCATTTTTGCCGAACTGCCTCTTTAAAGATACAACTTGTTGAATGCAGCTGGAACGTAATTTTAACAAACATGGCCTCCGTATAAACACAACATGAGGTTTAACAAGACTTCCACTGTATATCACTTTGGAAAATCTCATCTGAAAGACTTCAAGGGATCAAAAGCAGTTGACTGTCCGGGCACTGAGGTCCCAGATCCCCTCGCGTTCTTTCGGCTGAATCCCTCTGAAGGCGCCGCCTGACACATAGAGAACCATGTGCAGGAATCACACAAAGCATTGTCAATTGAAGTATCTCCCAGCAGCTAATTTATGATGCCCTCAAAGCAATTTTCACAGTCAGAAAAGTGCAATTGTATTTTCCAGCTCATTAAACCCAAGCACAACAAAGCTTTCATCCTCCCGCAACCCCCTCCCTCTCTTTCCACCCCTCCAACCCACAGTCTGCATTTCAAAAGAGGCAACATGAAAACACAAGCCTCCGCTAAGTGTAAAATAAACATTTTGCTCTCATTTCTATGTTTTTACGGTCACCACCAGGAATCTCTCTGCGCGTACGGCATGGATGAGAGCGCGGGGGCTTGAAGTGTTCGTAAATGTGGCGCAGCTTAGATTCAGTGAGAATTTAAGGCTTGTTTATTCAGAGGGCCTCTTTACTCTCCTCCCTCCCCTTTGTTCTGGGTTTCATGGGAGGACTTGGAAATTGTAATCTCAGGACAATGAGCCTGACTTATTTGTTCAGGCCCTGTCTCACTCGTAATCGCAGTAAACCCTTTAAATCATGTGAGTACCTGTTAAAGAACCTCACTGTGAGGTGCCTGCATTCCCCGTCCTCTGAAATCTCCCTGCTTGAAACACTCTCTCAGCCTCAAGTGCTTAATAAGTGTTAGCAGCTAAATCAATCTCATGTTAAAAAGAGCTCTTGATAGATGGATATTGTTTAGTTTTGATCTTTGTTTGTAGGAGCTGAAAACGGTTTGGATTCTGGGTTTCTTTACGTGTATGATGGGTAGAATATGCTGACTATGACTTCTTTTCTTGTCTGATTGTGAACTCTGAGCTTCTAATAATAAACAAGCAGCATATCTGCCACAAAAACATCAGGAATTGCATTTGCGATGATTCAAATGACAAACATGGTCTTTGAATACACAGAGGTTACAATGACTCACAGACAAATGCTTTTGGAGTGGCTGACAAGAGGGGTCTGCACAAGAACTGCCCCTTTTGATGCAATATTACATTTCTGCTGAGGGAAACGTGCTCTGAGGAACATTAAGTGCTGGTTTTCTGTCAGGCTTCAATCAAAGTTGGGCTGAGAAACCAAAAGGGATAATTCACACTTCTGTGGAAACCTAACTCATTGATTCATACAGAGAGATTTTGTGGACCGAGTGAGAGCGGATGAAGCATTCGAACGTGTGGTCAAATTCTTTGGTTCCTCACTAAACCACAAAATGGCCACAATTAGTTTCTCATCCCAGCAGTCAAAACCATGTGACCACGCTCATTGTCCTTTGCTTTCCCTCAAAAATCTTGGCTTGAATCTACAGCTAAAGTCCAGAAAAATTGCCTCAATTGTCCGCCGTCATCTCTGTGGTGCACCTTAAGTGTTATTTGCTTTTTGGTGTAATGGATATTACATTTCCACTGGTGTAGAAGAGGAAAGGAGAAAGTGACTGTAAATGCCAGTAAATGAAAAAATATGCTTAGTTTGTCAGGGCATGCAATTAAACTTCATAAACTTGAAAATTTAGGCAGTGCCCTCGCAGCAGGCTTTATAAATGATTCTGACATGAAAACGACACGGCAAAACTTCATCTCATTTTCTCAAAATCTACTTGCACACAACAATATCCACTCATTACAGGAAAAGTTCATCCAAAACCTAAAATTCTGTCATCCTTTACTCACCATCATGTTGTTCCATACCTGTATGATTTACTTTCTTCTGTGGAAGATTATTTGGGACATATTCGAAAATCTGAAAGTCACACAAACAGCGTGAAAGGAGTAAATGATGATAGAATCCCTCGCTTCATAAAAAAACGGATTTAAGAAATTTGATTCATATATGCAAATTCATATTGTCTCTCATAAAAAAAAAACATCTGCAAAACAAAAACATTTCTTTGCAAAAAATATATGTATAAACCAACGAATGATGTACCACGCTGTATGTGTTCTACTGAATTATTTCCTCTTCTTTGTTTTCTCTTTGTGCTTTGTAGCTAGTAAAGTTAGCCAGCTAACAAGTCATAAAAAAGCAAAATACTGTGCCCAAGAGAGTCATTTATTTGGTTATGCTGCCTTAAATGATGTTTCAGTTGAGTTTCAGACTAGGGTTGGCATTTGTGGTAATTTCAATAAAATACTGTACACTTTCAAAAATAAAGGTACAAAAGCTGTCACTGGGGAGCTATCTTTCCAAAATGTATAAGGTTTGTACCTGAAGGGTCTATTTTGTTAACTTAAAGGTACATATCAGAACCTAATAAGTACAAAAGTGCTCCAGTGACAGCTTTTCTGATATGTACTTTTTCGTTTTCCAAAGCACTCCACGACCACAAATAATTTTATTGTTCATACAAAGAATGTTTATCAGTTTGTATAAAAATGAAAGAGAAATTGATGGGCTGCATAAATAGGTGCATGGCTCTGTGGTGGGTTCAATCTCTCAGCTGGGATGCTCAACAGTTCATGGACGGCTTACCCTTATAATTGTTTAAAAACATGAGTGCGACAGTTGAGCTAAAGCAGGCAGGATTTTTCAGTGTGGAAGTCAAATGGCTTTAGGATCGGGGCCATGATGTTAGCCTAAACTGATTGGGTCAGGTCAAGCTCTTGTTAAGTCAAATATAAGGTCAAGATACTTTCTACTTATCCGTGTCACCCGAGGCCTCTGTTTTAAGTGCCCCCTCTGGGCAGAGTAAAAAAATCTTAAGGAAACCCTATGCGCATAGACATAAACACAAGCCCAACTTGCCAAAGCAGTTTCCCTTTCGCGGTAGTTAAGCATTTATGAGGCCTGACCTCCGCCGGTTTCATTCGAAATAACCCATTGGGTTCTAGTTCAAAAACGGCAAGCAAACACTGGTCAAAAAGTGAAGAAATACTTGAGAAATAACTCGATCCAGGCCTGTTCCTAAACCATTTATCTTAAGAAAAAACAAGTTTTATTCTGTTTAAACAAACTACCACTATCCACAGATCCTCAATATTGTTTGATCGTGACACTCTCAGGTCTTTGGATGAACTTAACAAATGAGAAAATACTTTGTTAAGCTAGACAAAAAAAAATTAGGAAAGAGACAACAAAAATGAAACTGTAACAGACACCTCTGGAGCATTATAGGTTTTGTTAACATCTACATAACACTTTTTGGAGGCCTGGGATTCAATTGCTGCTCTTGTTTGCTGTCACTGATACAGCAATAATCATTATCCAAGAGGTAATTCTCTCTAGACTTGGCAAAGTCATGATTGTGAGATGTAAATGATAGTTTTAATTTTCCCTCAGTGGGATACACCCGTTGCGCTCTGCCTATTTCTGTCACATCAACACTTCATCTTGGCCACCATTTCACAGAGGGCTATAACTGTGTCCCATTGTGCCTCTGACAAGGGTTTAAGGTTCCAATTGTCTCTATAAAACCCGGGAACAATGCTCAGATGTAATCCTGTTGGAGCTTGATGCCACTTGTTGGATTTTTATGCAAGCGGTCAGTTAACGGACATAATGTCCCTTGTGGCAACAACTTCATCTGAGGTTGACTTTTCAAAGTGCTCTTTAGCATTTAAGCAGATACTCTACAAAACTTGACTCTGTTGTGATCACCCTGGCAACATGAGAGTTACTTAAACACATACTAACTACAAACTAAAGGAGACTGCTGTTTTAAAGAGGTACAATTAGCGCAGTTGCTCTTGAGCATACTTGTTTGCGTTACAGCCTCTAAGGTTTAGAATCTTTGCACCGGATCAGCCAACTTTCAGTCACACTGTGAAAATGTCCATCCTACTCCATGGCGACCTTGAAGGACTGATCTGCTTTCAAGGTCTATAATGACTTCTGACATAGTTTACTTGCCTCCACGCTGTGACAGAAATGTCTTCTGGAGTCTAAGGCGGAAATCTCTGAAACAGGGCACCACTTTGAAAGCCTAAAGCCAAACATAGTGAGATTATACTTCAAGGGGGATTTTTTTTCATAAAGGTATATGTATAAAAATGTGAACGATAATAGGATAGATATATTATATTCTGAATATTGTCCTGCATAATTGTGTTGATTTGACACGTTCAAATCATTTGCAAGCTATAACCTCCTACCACTGAATGATATGGACATAAGGAATGGAAAAATAAAATAATTATCAAAACTTAAATCTTGGGCGAGAACCTAATATGCTCAAAAGGCTGAAAAGCAGCCAAATTTAAGGACAGCATGGAGAGGCACGGAGATGAAAACGGTCAAAATTGGACTACTGTAATGTATGTATGTAAATTGATCTTGACAAGCCAAAGTATTATCCACCGAACAAGATCTGATTAAAAAAACAAAAACCTTGAAGCCAAAAGTTCAACTTTTGTGCCTTAGAGTATTCAAAAGCACTGATCTCATTTAAAATGGTTACTTGCGCCCTTTGAAACCTCTGCAAGGATATGCTTTGATCGTCTAAAAGCCTATGATTATCATAACATGATGCCAATACAATCTGTACGGATATGCCGCAAGATTTAATGTTTGTAAACGGTCCATTTTCGCAGAGACTACAGAAAAGCATAGACTTGGTTATGAAGATGGAAATCTGTGAAGATGACAGTCAAAGATTTTATATGCTTAGAAGTATTGCTTTCTCAAAGGTTTTCATGGTCCAAAGAGAAATGAGGCACAGATCAGAAAGACACTAACATGCTAGGATGAGATCACAAAATAGAGCTGTAAAACCACAGAGATGAGATAGGTCTGTGACCTTAAACTCCATAAAGGGCATGTGTATGTGTGTGAGGAGTGGGTTGCCTCTGTGTACTATGGCATAACCACACATCTGTGATTGGCTCGACGTACAGCATGTCAGCACGGCTGGAGAGGGTAAGAAACGTCTTGAACTATTAACATCAGTTGGGCCAAGATGATGCCATTTTAACGAGAACTTCAACTACGCATTTCACATTTGTATAGGCATACTATTGCATCATATTGGCACGAATCTAAAACATTTGTCTAAATTTGCATTCAAAAGACATTTAATGTTGTGTAAATCTGGAATATTTATTTAACTATGCACGTTTTCCTGTTTTCAAACACTTAAGTTTGCTTATGTCCAATGCACTAGGAGCAAACAGAAATGTATCACTCTATAACTGACACAACTTTTCCCAACATTTTTTCTTTTGAAAAGATGCATTTTCCAACCACAAGAGTCTCTCAGCAATCAGCATAGAATTCTGCTTGGCTTTATTTTTTTAAACATGAGAATCAAAGCTAAGGATGCATGAGAAATCTATGTAACCCCCCTTGGACATAGACAAACATTCCATCAAGAATCAGATCTTTGCAAAACTTTGAACTCATGCACAGAGGACTAACATAAACAGTATTGTACTGCTTAAGAGCAATTGTTCCATTGGCAGAGCAATAGTCAAGTCATAAGGGATTCCCAAAGAATAACATTGTGTGTTTACATTTCAAGTAATTATACTAACCTCAAGAAGAGTAACAGGAAAAATTAATTATTCAATAAAAAAGGTTGAGAGTCAAGGGAGACTGGAGGAAAGTTACGCATGACATTGAATTCCCCAGAGATGAAATAATGTCCTGAGATGACGGCAAAGGAAATTACTTAATAGCTATATAGAAGCAAAAGGCAACAGCGATGTCCTCAGATAGAAATCTTAATGTGGTCTTTTAACATATCAACTTTGACATTGGCTCTAAGAATATGAAAAGCTTGGTTTGTTAACAAATAATGAGGACATTGTGGCACACTGTACAGTAAATTAAGGCTGGCTTAAATCCTGGTAGTACCAGGAAAATATATACGCATATCTTCGCAAGCATTTTACAGTCCACTTGAACAATTATCAAAAAGCAAATATACCATGTCTCAAATTAATGCCATATAAATGCCAAGAACGTTTAATTTATCCTATAAACTGAATTAATTTAGAAGTGTATAGTAAGCTAACCATGTTGGCCTACACTTTAGTTAAGAAATTTGCATACAAAACACTAGAATTTAAAAAATATGTATCAGATCCATTTCAGTTATTTGTCAGTACAGCGTACAAGCAAATAGTTTTAAAGGTCCTGTTCTCTATGCACATATGTTTATATAAATATAAAATTTGTTTGGTTCTTTCACATCTTAACCCTGTCAGCTTCTGCCATTTAGGGGTAATGAGTAGCACATAGACACACTACACTGCTTACAGTATTTTGCTTTGTAATAAATCAGAGAACCACTTCCTTAGTAAATGTTTCAATATGTGCACTGGTTTTGAAGAACACTTATAGTGGTATTCTCATGGGAGGAGGTTACATGGGCCTAGCAATTACATTCACCAAGGATTTCGCTGAAATACCGCATTACCGAGAGCAGGCACCGTGGATCAGCAGGAAAAGCAGTCCACTTTTCTTCTCACCGGTGTTGTTGGAATGAAAGATATGTTTATAAAGCATTACGTCCACAACAATGCTCATTTCAAAAGACATATTAGCAGACAGGAAAAGCATTTGGCGCAACTCCTAGAATGTTTAACAATTATTACTAAGGAATGTAATATTAATATTACTCTTACAACTCTTAATTTTACAAAAAACTATTTCATTGACTGGTAAGAATCGCTGCCAAACCGCAGTTGTGAAGGATGAATCATTGCTTTAAAATAGATTCATATGAATTACACATCTGGCTAATAACAGCTGACCTAATTTAGCGGGCCATCTGTCCAGGTGAAGGAACAAAAATAGAAAGCTTCTACCGGTTCCAAACCCCTTTTTCCATCGGCTAGGCTACATTTTAATTCTTCTGGCATTTGAAACCGATCAAACGAATATCATGATCCAAAAACCAAACATTATTTTATAGTATTAAACAGTATTTTATAGTATGATTTTAAATGTAAGTGCATGATTTAAAAAATGCCTAAATTCTATATGAAAAACCGGAGGCCTTGGCTTTTTATTAATTGTCAGTTATTAATTATTATTTTAGTTTATCTTGGCACAACGGCCTAAATCCACTTTTAAAGTAGGGTAGAATCTTTAGGAGTTTAGGGGATGATGGCTTTCTGCCTTATTTTCCCTTTTATATTTTCACAGAAACCTGCAAAGTAAACATGCTCCGATAATAAAAAATGATCAAGTCTAAACCTTCTTAAAGGAGGCATGTAGTAAGGCAACAGTTAACTGAGTGGTGCACGCCGTCTGTGGGAACTGATTGCCCTCTGGCTATTGCCTTGACATTAAACTCTTCGAGGACAATTGGTTAAGTGGAGTTAACTGTTGCATATTCTCCCTGAGGTAGCTTCCTTTTTGATCTTGCCGAGACTGGCGCCTTCCAAAACAGGGCTTGTCTGCGTTATGAAATGCTTTGACTTACGGCGAGGGGTTGCCAGTTGCGCCTCAATAGAGGCTTTCTGCAGCCTTAAAGGGCCAAGACAAGCTTTAAATTGTTGTAATGCAGCGTGACAAAATCATCGTCAATTCAGTCACATCATTTTGTCCCGTCACAGTTTTACGGAAAAAGCTGAGGCTGTTTTTTTTTCTTTTGGCTTTGTTTTTGAGGTGAAACAGACTGTGCGATTTAAATTTAGATTTAAAAAAAGCCACACACAAAAAAAAAAGTTAAATAACAAAACTTGTATTATTATCACATGCCTTAATTTTAGGACTATAGGTACACATTTTTTTTAAACTTAAAATTCTGTCCCACATGCGTTATAAAAAGGTTTTCCACTATCTCCACTATACAGAGCTTTTATGAAGAAAACTCCCAGAAATCGTGGACGAAGAGGCCAAGGAAGTGGTTTGTTTCGCTGTATGTTTTCAATAAGAGTTCAGTTAATGAGTACGGAGGCCCGCTATACAGACATCCCCTCTGGTTAATTGCAACAAAACTTCTCAAATGGCTCCTTGCCTCCAAGACTGGAGCCCCCAGAGCAATCAATAAACCACCTCGGCAAGACAAGTATGATTAACCATGCAACATTTCTTTCAAAATCATTGTGACGTCTCAAAGAAACTGGTTTGACCAATCAGGACGAGCACGCGGAAAGTCATGTGGGTGAAATGTCAAGCCGATTGGAGGGCGGCAGGGAAAAAAGAGAACTTTTGGAAGTTTATAGCTGCGAGTGCGCTCTCCTAGGAGAGTGAGGCAAGCGTCGCAAACGCGCGACGGCTGAAGGGAAAGGCACTGGTGGAAAATTCAGGACGACTCACATATTCGTATTGTATGGCCCCTTTATCATCCATGATGAATTCTTTTCAAGGGCCACTCTCCCAAGAAGGAAAACTACAGGAACGAAAAAGCGCGGAAAAAGAGGAGGCTCAAACCAACGATAAAGCGACTGTCAAAGGATGTAAAGGCAAGGCGCTGAGTCTTCCGTTCAGTGTGGAATCTTTAATATCAGACAGAACAACCTCACGGACTTTATACACGTCATCTGAATCTGGTATTATATCTCCGACATCCGGTGGAGATGAGCGGCTGAGGCTCTCGCCCATGGCTCTTTACGCAGACAGAAAGATCCCAGTGGAGAGCGTCTCCAACCTATCCGACTGCAAGAGAGGAGAATTGGAAGAACTAAATGACAAGGGACAGTCCGGCTGGTTTCAGACGCCCTCGTACACTTCTCCGCCAAGTGAGTGGCTCAGCAGGGAAACCTGTCAAATATTGTGGCATGATGGCGCATGACAGATATAAACATGCATGTTTTACATAGGCAAGGATTCAGTAAAACGCCCTGATAAAAATACCTGGAAATTGAGCAATATGTATAGGCTATTATATTTAATAAAGCTTTTTCAGATTTGAAATAAAATGTTTGTATAGAAAATTAAACGAATGTGAGGTGTGTCGAGAAAGAGCCTGGTGTCATCCAAGAGTAGAATAGTTCTCCAGCTCCGTCTGTAAAGAGAAGTTGCAAAAAAAAAAATAAATAAATAAAATAAAAAACCGCATCCATGTTTCATTAAGATGAAGAATAAGAAGATTAGTGAATCAATTTGAATTAAAAACAGGCTATGTTTCCGTATTCGTATGCAGAAATGTTAAGATTAACCTGATTTTGCACATAGCGTATGGGCCTATGGATAGCCTATCATGATGAAAATAAACGTGTGGCTTCGTGGAAAACGTAAAGGCAATGTAAATAACTAGGCAACATTAGTGTATGCATATTAATAGCACTGTAATATAATTTGTCAAACTAATTAGTTCAATGTTTTGTTACATTTGTTTGCAGGGCACTCAAGTCCACCTCCGTGTACCCTCAGAAAGCATAAGAACAACCGAAAACCGCGGACCCCGTTCACCACCTCGCAGCTGCTCGCTTTGGAGAGAAAATTTCGTCAAAAACAGTATCTTTCTATTGCAGAGAGAGCGGAATTTTCCAATTCACTCAACCTCACAGAGACTCAAGTTAAAATCTGGTTTCAAAACAGGCGAGCGAAGGCAAAAAGACTACAAGAGGCCGAACTAGAGAAACTCAAACTTGCAACCAAACCATTATTACCTGCGTTCGCCTTTCCGTTCCCCCTTGGAACACACGTTGGTTCTCCACCCCTCTACGGACCGTCCAGTTCCTTTCCTAGACCTGCGTTACCAGTCCCGGGACTTTTCGGCGGGCCAGTGACCTACGGAATGTATTATTTGTCTTAACCACAAACACGTCCTTCAATTCACCGTCTGTAGCTGCTGCTGTTCTGCCAGTCAGAAGACGAGTGAAGTAATAGCAAATAGACTATGTTTTGTTTAAAGAACACTACAGCAATTTGTTATTAAAGAAATTGTTATTGTGATCTGCACAGTTTATTCCAAAAGTAAGAGTCCACAAATTGGCATTAAGTGCAATGAATCTTCCCTGAATACTTTATCTTGTATTAGGCTCTAATTATACAGATAACCCGCTATGTGGCTAAATTGCCTTAGTCTCAGAGAAAATAATTTCCAAGAGATTATTTCTACTGAGGGCACAGTCGATTGGGCAAGTGTCTAGATCAGCATCACCTGTTGATGAGGGATGCGCTAGAAAACACCTAGTGCTGGCCCAGATGTGCCAGTTCCAATAAAGCTCTTAGATTAAAGAAACGACCTTATAATTATTACCAAGGTTTTTCTAAAGAGCTTGTTGCGACTGCCAGCAGAATCCAAAAAAAAAAAAAAAAAACTGATTACAGGTCAACTATGTCTAATGACATTTTTACTTTCCATTACTTGGCTACAGGCTGCCAATTTCGGGCCTAAATTGATAGTCATTTTGAGCCTTTTTTTTAAATGAATACTTGTATTTTCACGCAAACCAAATATTTTGTAGTAGCCTATATTACAAAGATTGTACCCAGTTGCGAAATGTACACTGCCAATAGCTCCTTACGTCTTTTTTTCTTTCCTTTTTCTCAATAACTGGACAGGATACTTACACCATAAGCCATTATGGTATACAAGTCATTATACCATAATTTTACTAAACTTTTCCTCCCGTGCGTTTTTACGCGCCATTGGAGACAGAGGATTTTTTGGCCTGTGTTTATTGATTTTTCGCCTGTTTAGCCATAATCCCTTCAGTAGACTACATGTATGCTAGTTTGCTAGGTTCTACGATTAATGTCTAGATTTTGAATTTTGTAAATACACGTATATATTACAGATTTTGCATTCCCCGTTTGAATAAATTACAGATAGGATTGCTGATATTTATACACTGTTTACATTTATCTTCTGTAAATTATTGTATATTTTATATGTATATACAAATTAGAAAAATAATCTTTTGCATTAAAAAATAAATCTCACAGAGACTCATGTGTACAGTGTTATTTAAAAACAAACATAAACCGAAATAAAAAATTCTATTCCGTTCGCTTCGCAACTCGCTTTTGAGATTTGTGGCTCCATGTATTAAACCGTCTCGGAGACCGACGATACGTTTTATTCTAATAAGCGCTAAACAGACAACGATAATAATGTCAAAGATACGAACATGCTACTACTAATAAACAAAAAAAAACGAAGAAATAAAAATACTGTAATAACAAGCAAAATAAAACATATAAATTAAAAGAGTTTTACGTTCTTCGCGACCAAAGTGTAAAAATAAAATCTGAAGTAAATGCAGGAACGAGCCCTATAGATAACCTCCACGCTATTAATAGTGACACAAAATCCAACCGACTGGAAAACACATTAATTGCTACGCGTCTTAAGTTTTCATAGTTTTTACCATTACACGCATACATTTGTGTCTGAAACATCTACCTGTGCTATTAGTTGAATGCAACTTTAGATCTCGGAATGCTTGTATTTATTAGAATACATAATATCTACATATTTATCAAGTTGAATCATTTTTAAACACACAATTTTCCTCAACATTTACCTTTCAAACTCTTTGCAACTACCGATTGCAAAGTTTTTCATCTGATTACTAATCTCAACCATAAAAAGAGACAAGACACTTTTTTATTAAGGACTGCTTTGACAAGTTTTATTACAAAAATATTGCTCTGGACAAACAAATGCTATACCAAGTAACGTGGTAAATTGTTTGCATTTAAAAAAAAGCCTTGGCCTACTTCTTCCTTCTTCCTCTGAAGCCTCTGACTGAGCCTTGACCGAAGCAAATGGATGATGGAACTCTGGAGGAAAGATAATAATCAGCACAAATAGTTCTGATCACTGAGTATACAGGGTAATGAAACTTAAATCAAGCATTTATATAAATCCATGAATCCACCCACTTGTATGAATATTGTGGCTTCAGATTAGCTGTCTGCGTTAGTTCTGTTTCTGTCTTCACGCTTTCCGGCTCTGGGGTCAAGGAGAAGTCCATCGACTCGCTTTCTTGGTGAATAGTTGCGGTTTCAGAAACCTCCATATTTGCAACCTTCTGCTGTTGAGTCTTTTTTTCTCTTATTCTGTTGATTTGCATGAGATTATGGAAATAAATAAATAATTAACTCTAAAGTGAAAACAGTGGCTAATTATGAACTTAATTATAAAATGGCCCATAATTTACATAAGTAATAACATCAAACCTTCCGCTCTTCTTTGCTTTGTCAAATCTGAAGTCTGCTGGATAGCTATGTGTCCTGATAAGATGATCTTTCCTTTCCTTGCTTGTTTTGAATTTCAGTCCACATCCCTCAACCAAGCACTCATACTGAAAATCGATGTTAACAACACACAATTAGCAAAAAGAAAATGTTAAATAAAAATGAGAAAATATTTGCATATATTATTGTACAACTGTTCTATCTGTCCCATTAAAATCAGTGTTTCAAACCACTAAAACGCTCAACGCATTTAAAGCAACTCGGTGTTGAAACCAGTAGGTGGCAGCATTTCGCTACATAAAAGATATTTGATCTTGCCTGGTTATATATAGGCCTACTCTTTTGTCCAAACGTATATTACATTTACGAATATTATTTTTAAATGATTTTACGTAGTATTTCCAGTGAGAGAGTGTATAAAAACAGCAAAATCATAAGTGATGAGTATGCACAACAAAAAAAAACAAGCAATTAAGTCAAGGAATTCATCAAAAGACTGCCTGTGATGACACTTAAATTCTTATAAATTAATCAGACTGTGGTAAATAAAACTAAAAAACCTACTAGATTTAGGCTGCTGATACTCGAAAAAACTTTGATCAATGTTGCCTTTAGTGGGCAACAAGCGGGAGACACAGGGCCCACAACTGATCTAAAGTACCCAGCTAAAAATTTGTTACCCATTCTCAGTGGCAAAGTGCTCAAGCAACATTGCTCAAAAAAAAGTTGCCCCGTGTATCATCAGCCTAAATATAATAAGCATGCAATCCCACAAATACCACTTAAAGTGACCACACACACTTTCCTGCAACAACATGTATCGTCCCCAAGACTCCTATAACATCTGACATTACAAATGATATTACCATGCATTGTTTCTCTGCCATGACCTGGAAGAGAGAGTCATGCCACTCCAGGATGTGCATCTCCAGCAGCCGGTTTGATGGAAATGAGCGCTTGCAGTTGGAACACACGTTTCGATGTAATGAATTGTAGTGGTGCTCATACCCTTCCAAAGTGTCAAATAACTGCCTGCATCCCGCAATGTGACATCTGAACTCAGAGATCCTGGGAAGAGGGGTGAAATATTAGTGGCACACTGGTTTAAATTCAAGGGGACGGTGGTCAAAATGTTTCACCACTCATCAACTTCCCCAGCAGCACTTAACCTCATCTGATATGGTCACATTACTCAATAATAATAATAATAATAAAACCTACATTATCAAGTTACATAATGACAGCTACGAAGAAAGAAACCATAATAAATGCACACCGACACTTTAATAAGATGAATACTAATGATCTCAACTGGATCTACACATTAATTTATGATTATTAATATTTTGTTAATTCACATTTTCGATTATACTCACGTCGGAGGAGGATGTTCATCATCTGCAATAGCCGTCACGACATCCTGTAGGTACATGTGCCTGTGTATGTCACCATCCTGTTGAATTACACATTAAGAAATCCCATATTTGCCAAATATCCCACTATCACGTCATTACGCTAATTACTCATGTAATTTATAGTACTAATTTCGTCACCCTTAAATAACATACGGACAGACAAACAGGCAATTGTTGCTATATTAGGGTCTAAGTTAAGTGCAATTAACTTTTCTGTCGATCCAGTAAAACAATGTACATAACTTACCTCAAAATATTCATCTTCTACAGGAAATCGAAGTCGCTGAGGTCTGAATGCAAAGGGTGAAACAGCATTTTCATTCCCTCTTTCTTTTGGTTGTAAACCATGCCACTCAGATTGCCTATTTTCAATCACCGGTAGCTTTTCTGCTAGAATTTTTGGTGTTGTAGACCCCAACAGTTCAATTAATTCAGGTTGCAGCATTATATGCAGCTTGTAGCATATCAACACACTACATGTACAACTCGTCTTGCGACCCCGTGTCAAAATAAAAGTCCTCAAACTAAAAGCCACTTCCGGACACGGAGGATGAACGATCGCTTAAGAAACAGTCTTGTCATTTTATTTCGATGCAAAACAAAGTGTTATATTATAATTAAAACAATGTGTTTGTTTATAGTAATTTAAATAAGTCTGATAAGCAGTGCCTACACTACAAAAAGGAACTAAAGCAAAAATGGCAAAACTGCACCTGCAGAATATAACCACAGGATGTCAGCACAGCCTTTCCAGTTTTACATTTCATCCATCCACCCGTTTTCCAAACCTCTTGTCATATAGTAACACATAATACTATTTATAATCAGTATCTTAATATATTGGCTAAACTGACAACAATTTTAAATTATATTAGTTAGTTCTCTAACGCGACAATCACAATTAAATGGTTGACTTTATTAATTGTTTCATTAATTCATGTAATTCATATTAATAAATAATATACCAATGTTGTTGTTGTTTTTTAGTCAAAATATCAAAATAAGTTTTATTTGTCATGTTGTTTTAAACAGTAGCCTATTAATTTTAATCCCCCCCCCCGTGTCCTCAAGTTCACTTTCTTTCCCAATTGTAGTCTTTTGTAATATTCTTTTTGTAATAACGAACAAAATGTGGTTCCTTAATGACATCATCCTCTAGGAAATTACCTAATCTCTGTTGGGAAAGCAGCACAAAAATAAGGGGTACAATGTGTATTTTAGACATTTACATCACTATTTATTTAAACTTTGAACTCAGTTCACTGTGTTGCTATTATGACATATCTTCAATTAAAGTATGAGCCATTAAATATTTATATATTCATCGGCTAGGCCTACCTATAAGCTATGTAAGTTATCTCTTTTACTAGCACTGTGCCTTTTCTGTAATTGGTAATTATTATTTAAATAAACTGTTAGAGTGCAAGTTTAAATGGAATAGTTAATCTAGTATTTTTATATTAATTTCACTTAAAGAAAAATCAAAAGTCATTCATACATTTTGCAAACATTTACCCTTGCTAAATTTGGCCATTTAGGTGCATCTTCCCCCATCTTACCTATTATCAGTGGATTCTATTCAACATCCTTGTTGATCCTGGAACAACATTCCAATCAACCAATCAGAATTGAGGAATCATTTTTCTGGAAATATCTGTTTTAGACAGGCCAAATGTAGCATATAATAAGTTTTTAACAAAAATTAAATCAATAAAAAGTATTGTTGTGCCACATTCACACTGAAAAAACACTAACACATTTACAGCACCGTGACCAGTGTTGGGGGTAACCTATTAAAAGTAACGCAAGTTACGGAATAATATTACTTTTTCCAAGTAACTAGTAAATAAGCGCATTCGTTTTTAATTTTACAGTATTTTTTTAAATTTTTTTTTTAATGTAACACCAGTTATTTTTCTTATTTATTGACTGACAAGTCTCCTGACCCCATGTTGTGGTGTGTGAATACAGTGTAGTTCTAGACTTAATGTGAATGTGCATTAATTCATCTCACTCTCAAAAACAGATTTAATATTCATTTAAACGAAATAAAATAAACTCAGAATTTGATGCAAACCTGCAATAATTAAAATACGCAAATGTATCTAATCCCATTTTATTGATCTTTGCTGCTGACCTTTTAATGATCCAGTACATACAAGCCAAAATGACTTCAAAAACTACTGTGCTTTAGTGTTTTTTTTTTTAATTGCAGAATATTGAAAAATATTGAACGTTTTTCTCCTGTATTTTTACATATGCGAATTTACTATAGCCTGAGGTTTATTGGTGACACTTTTTGTTGTGAAAGGGCTTTTACATTTGCTATAAAAAGTTCTTTTTTTCCATAAAAAGTAACTAAGTAACGGAAATAGCAACAACGCAATATCGTAATGCATTACTTTTAAAAGAAACCTTCCCCAACACTGACAGTGACTCATTAATGACATGTTAGCTATTACCGGACGAGGAGTTGTCTCTTCATGCTAATTTGATCCCGAGGCGGAGCTTGAACTTTCAAGTAGCCAAGTTCCCACAGCAGCTCGCGAGTCTCGGAGTGAGTCCACAGGACAGTGAACCATGCGACACACTGGATTATTTATATCACTTCTTTCTTTTCTTTATATATGGGGTGAGCGCGCAGCATTACGAGGACTCTTTTACTGGGAATTACTTGTAACACATACTAATTGATTTGTTTATTCGCTTTAGAAAATCTGGCAGCTTTACCTCATGTGATGCGCTATGATGTGGTCCGACTCCGACCTAAGGCACTGAAAGAGCGAGCGAGGAGGAGCGCCGATTCTCTCAAGGTCCGCTCATTTTTAAACTAGTTTTGCAAACTGAAATATCATTGACATCTCTTGGGATGTTTGATTATTTGACTTTCATTCATGCATGCTTGCTTTCACCCGTTCAGATATATCCTGAACAACTTGAATATGTTTTGCCGGTAGATGGAAGGAACTTGACAATTTCTTTGCACAAAAATAGGTAAGAATGAGAGTATTTAGAAACAGGATTTAACAACTTGCTCTAAACAAAATATAGAGGGCTTGTATCCATAACCGTCCCAATTAAACTTTTTTTTTCTTTCTTTCTTTTGTTTTTAAACAGGGAGCTTTTAGGAAAACAGTACACCCTCTCACATTATACCAAAGATGGGATTTCAGAGACAAAGTCTTCAGACAATAATGTATGTTTAAACTGTAGCTTATTATTATTCTGGCACAGTATAGGAATGTTGCTGCTTAACCGTTTATGTTTTTGTCTTTAGGATCACTGCTACTATCAGGGACATGTCCATAATTTTGAGGAATCTTCAGTCAGTGTTGGACTTTGCTCCGGCATGGAGTAAGAAAATTTTACATTTTAAGCAAATTTCATGAACTGGATTTGATTGAATTTTAAATGCATTAACATGTATATCAAAATATAGTAAATATATTCTTGAGTCCACTTTATGTACAGTAAAAAAGATATTTCAGAGTTGCATTTCATGGGCTGTGCTTGTAATAAGTTGCATTGGATAGTGCATAAATTATTATACATTAAAATATTGTCTCTTGTTCATCCTCTAGAGGGTTTCTGAGGATCAAAAATCAAGTTTACTTAATTGAACCCCTAGAAGAGTCTTTGGATGGCGACCATGCAATTTATAAGCAAGAGCATTTAAGGACCAAGCAAGGGGCCTTTGGATACATTAATGACACAGTCTATGATCTTGGTCCAAAGTCTAGGGGGCTGTATAAAGGCAAAAATATGGTAATGGTATTCTAATGATTCAGTTCAGTTCTTTTGTTCGATACATAGTGTTTCAATACAGCTTTACATGAGATTAACGTTCCTACATTACAATGAAGAGTGTTCTCGTTATGCAGTTAATTATTGACTTGTATTCAAGCAATTAATGATCTCTTGTGGAATTTAAGCTCATTATATGAGAAATAGATTCAGCATCATATATTTAACCATGTATTTATTGATTATTCACATATTTAGAAGATAAATCTTGTACTTGCTCCTTATTTTATTATTAAGCAGCATTTATAATTGGTACCTCAACATCTTATTAATAATGTGCTTACCTTGAAGTTTTATAACTTTATTTCAACTGCTCTTCAGAAAAACAAAGCCCCCAAAGGAGGACAGCGGATTGTTGAGATGGTTTTAGTCATTGATCATTCAGAGGTATGAATTTGGTTTAATGGAAAAAAATATATTGAGTACTAATGTGTTGTGTTTTATATTGGAATATCTTAAATATATTTACATACTTTCCTTCAGTACAAGAAGTTTGGAAGTGTTAAGAAGATTGAAGAAAGAATGATGTTGGTCGCAAATCATGTAGACAAGGTATCAGACATCTTTATTCTTTCTTTAAATAGCATGTTATCCATGGTGATTACGATATAATTTTTGAAATATTATTTATAGAATTTTTTGTTGTTTAGCTTTACCGGCCTCTGAACATACGTGTCAGGTTGGTTGGACTTGAGATTTGGTCTAATAGAAACCTGATTGATGTCAGCAATGTACCAAATGTTTGTCTGGAAAGATTTTTACAATGGCGTCAAGACCACCTGCTCAAGAGGAAGAAACATGACAATGCCCATTTTGTTACGTGAGTCACTGATTGCTCATTTTAATCAGTTGCTGTGGCATGAATGCCAAGTTTTAACTTTAAACAATTCCCTTTAAAATGCATCATACTGCAAGCTTTAAAAACATTTATTTTTTATTTTTAAAATAGTACACTGAACCAACAATGCATCAAGTTCTCTTTTTTTAATCAGTGGTATAGATTTTGAAGGATCAACAGTTGGATTGGCCACAATGTATGCTATGTGCTCTCCATCTTCTGGTGCTGTGAATGAGGTATTTTTATGTGCACATGTTAATGTATCTAAATTAATAGTTTAAGGCCTGGTTTCACAGATAGGGCTTAGGTTATGTCAGGATTTGCCCATAGTTTAGTTGAGACAATTTAAGTAGCTCTTTAGCTTAGATAAAAATATTAATAGTGTGCATCTTGTGGCAAAACAATGAATCTGGCAAATTTAAATATCATTTTCAGTTGAAATAGCACAGACATGGATTTTAGTCTGGGACTAGGCTTAAGCCTTGTCTGAAACCAGGGGTAAAATTTGTTTTTGTTTTTTTAATGTTTGAAAAAAATCTTTGGTTGTGGTGAATAATATGACGTGAGATTTTTTGTTTTGTTTACTAAGGACCATAATAAAAATCCCATTGCAGTGGCTTCTACCATTGCCCATGAAATGGGACATAATCTGGGCATGTCACATGATGATTCAAGCTGTACATGCTCCTCGGACAAGGGCTGCGTTATGTCAGACACCATTGGGTGAGGCTAATTGAAAATACATTTGATTAGAGCATATTATACAATGGCACAAGAGATTTTTTTTTGCTGTTTTTTCACAGAACATAACATTTCTTTCATACTTTTTCAACAGGTATGTTTACCCTGATTCCTTTAGTACTTGCAGTGAAATTTCCTTAAAGACATTTTTGCAGAACTATGACACCAGCTGTCTATTAGATGTGCCAAATGAGAGTGAACTATATGGAGGCCCAGTTTGTGGAAATGCGTTTGTTGAAAAAGGCGAGGAATGTGACTGCGGAACTGTTGAGGTGTGACATGTTAATTAATACAATTTCCTAGTTTGTTGTGTATTTGACTATATATAGTCAGTAGGATTACAGCAAAAACACTGATGTTCTGTTTTGTTGTTATAACTTATTGTGAAATATTTACATTTAAATGACCATGATTACAATTTAAAATAACTGTTTTAAATTTTACAATATTTTAAACTGTATAAACTGTTAAGCTGCCATTACTCCAGTTTTCAGTGTCCTATGACCCTTCAGAAATCATTTCCATATGCTGATTTGCTAATCAGGAAACATTTCTTATATTATCAATCTTGAAATGTATTTCTGCTCAATAATGTTTTGGACAATTGTTTTGGTTTTTCAGTATTCCTTGATGAATAGCTACTTCAAAAGAAGCATTATATCTTTATTGTGCCCTTGCTGATCAGTTTCTCTTACTTACTCTTTACTGATCCCAATTTTTCAAAGACAATACACTGATCTCAATTCAGAATACTGACCCCAGACGTAAAATAAAACATTTTCCATTTCATTTTTGACATTTTTTCATTTTAGGAATGTAACAATCCTTGCTGCAATGCCACCACCTGTCGACTGACCGAAGGTGCCTACTGTGCACATGGAGAGTGCTGCCACAATTGCCAGGTATCAGCAAAGCTGCCTACCAAGCTCCAAAGGAAAACCATATACCAAGTTGATAGTGAACTGAAAATACTTGTAAAAGTAGATTATTGCCTTAATCTGTTTTGTTAATCCTACCTTCTAGCTGAAACCTTTCGATAGCCTATGTAGAAAAAGTGCTCACGACTGTGATTTGGACGAGTATTGTACAGGAGAGTCAGCCTTCTGTCCTGAAGATGAATATAAGATGAATGGACTCCCGTGCAATTATAATAATGGCTACTGTTACAACGGACGATGTCCTTCACACAAGGAGCACTGCCAAATTCTGTGGGGATCAGGTACTATCCTTACTGAGCCATTGCTCATACACTGCTTTATGGGTCCTCTTTTATGCACAGATTTCGTGTTAAAATTACGTTTTTTTTTGTCAAATAAAGTATATTTATAAACTTTATTATTAAGTTTAATTCTAATAATAATTTTTATACATTTAATTAATATAATAACATTAATATCTTGTATATGTTTAGGTGCTGATGTGGATGCTGACTGCTTTGATAATAATGTATTTAGCGGAATCTCCAAGAGTGCTGAGTAAGTGAAGCTTAACTTTTCTGATGGCTGAAGACTAGATATAGTATTTTGTACAAATAACAAATAACAATAATAATGACACAATGGTATTCTGAATCCTTAAGGCACATGATGTGTGGGAGAATATTCTGTAATGGTGGGAATCCTTTCCCCATAACCAATCAAAAATCAACAGTAACAAGAAGATCGAGAACCTGCTACATAGCTGTGGATTCCTCACCCACAGATGACTTAGGGATGGTTCCAGCAGGCACCAAATGTGGCAATAATAAGGCAAGTAAATAATAAATGTACATTGCCTTGCATTCAAAAAAGTGTATTACACCTTTATTTAGATTTTCTTTATAACCAACAGGTGTGTTACCACAACCTTTGCCAAGACCTTAGTATATACGGCATTGAGGGCTGCTCTGATAAATGCAACAATCGTGGGGTGTGTGATTTCTTTTTTTCATTTCTATTTTTTTTTCTAGAACATATTTTATGTTTTTCTCTCTTTTTAAAGAAAACCATGTTTGCATTCAATATTTGTCATTCTGTGATATTGTGAAAGTCATACTGCTTGTATTTGCTAAACCTATGTATCCTAGTAATTAAAAAAATATTTTGAGTTTGCGTTGGAGGCAGATCATTTAATAGCATGTAAACATACTACTGACCTACATTTTAAAGGTGTGTAATCATGAGAGGAAGTGTCACTGTGATCCAGGATGGGCACCACCCTATTGCGATGTTCCATTCTCAGAACGGCCAAAAAGTAAACCAAATCCTTACAATCTTTTTATAACTTCATGTAATTCCGTCATTGACCATACAAAACTTATTTTGTGCCGTGTTAAATGTCTACCTTTGCAGTGAGAAAGGAAACTGTGGTAATTAGTGTGACTGCATTTGTAGTCGTTCTTGGATTGATCATTATTATTGGAACACTGGTGTGTCACAGGAACAAAATAGCAGAATTTAGAAAGAAAAGGTAAGATCTGTTATGCAGCTGGCAATCATGGACTATCAACTTGTTAGAATTTCAATCACTGTACTACTGATGAAATACATTTTATTCTGAAAGGTTTTTGAAGGACATCCACACTACCTCGGGCCAGTGTAATCCGGCGTTCCAACCAGGAAGTGCAAAGAACAGCCCCAGATTCACACAGCCACGCATAAGTCAACCAACTTTCCTTGAGTCATCCACTGCTCTGGCCTGCAAACCTCTCTATTCTCCAGCTACGCCTTCTAGACCAGCACCAATGGTAAAGTCATTCATTTATCCTTGAAATGGAATGTTCTCTTTGTTTTTACAATGAAAGTCCTTTTAGGATATCTAATCGTTTGTACCTCTTATTTCTCAATATGCACAGCCTCCAAAGAATACACAACAAACTAGAACAGAACAGGTAGTTTACCCTTTCTAAAAATGCATGTAATCATTTCAATCTATTATTAAAGCTAAAGCTGCAGTTACAAAAATAAAATTGTATGTCCAAATTCTATTAGATTGTGAAGCCTTCTGTCCCACCACCTGGTATTTCCAGAAACATTCATCCTTTTCAGGTGAGGCACAGAGTATCTTAAAATACACAACTACCATTCAAAAAATAACAATTCGGAAATAAATAATTTATTCAGCATTATATTGTTCAAAAGAGACAGTATAAAGACATTTACAATATCATACAAAAAAGTTTTCTGTTCATCAAAGAACATTAATAGACAAAAATCACCAAAATATAATGCAGCACAAAACTTTTTAAAACAAATAATAGTAAGAAATGTTTCTTGTGCGCTAAATCAGCATAAGTGCTTAATTTCTGTAGACTGTTAAAACAGAGCTGATTTAAAAATGCATTGAGAATAAAGAACATTGTGTCACTTCTTGTGTCCTGTCTAAATTTTGTTTCAGGCAAAGCCCCTGCTTTCACCAGCTAAACCGCTTCCTCCATCACGACCGTTGCCACCACTAGCATCTAAACCAGTATGAGGCAATTGTTTTACTTGAGTAATTTAGTCAACATAAAGAACACTATCTGATATAAATACCATTCAATACTATTAACCATTCTTTGCATGCACTGATAGGTGACAAAGTCAAAACCACCTCCAGTGCCTCCTGCGAAGCCCACTGGGATGCAGCCGGCATTTGCTTCACCTCAGGTGTTGTGAGGTTTCATTGGTTTGCATTTAGCAATCCACATATAAACTGCAATAACACTTTCATTCATCTTAAAAATTACATTGTCAATGCTAATTTATTCAAACTGCTTGACAGTCTAGTTGTCTGAATAAATGTCAGCGTTTTCAAAGATCTTTTTTGCATTTCCTGTAGGTAATCCAGAAAGTTGCACTGAGACCTCCTGCTAAGCCCAGATGACCGGGAACAATATGAGTTACTCTGAATCATTGGGAGCTTCAGAAGAACCTTGGTTAACAAAACATGGGCAGCGGTTTGCGAGCTGAAAAAAGCTTGGTGTTTTTTGTGGTATAACTCTGAATAACATGATGAAGTTAAGAAGAAGGTAAAACGGAATGAAAGATTTGCACTGAAGGAATCGCTTTATACTTTTGGTACTACTTGTTTGTAATTCCTTTTATTGCATTTTGGCTTTCTTCTTCTGTTTATTTATTTTATACTTTAATTTTAAAGAACTGTTTACAGTCCGCTCAGATTGTGTCTCTGTGGAAGTCTACAGAGTTCCTCCTTTGAAGTCCACATCACATCGTCTAAGTGAAAGAGTAAAGGGTCTCTCATAGAAAAGGTGTAATGTGGTGCATTCTTTTTTTGTTTATGCAGCTTTTATGTATTTACAATATTATATCTTGTAATTGAGATTTAATTTTTCATTATTTTGTGTATTTCATTATTTTTATTATTTTCTTTTTTTAAATTACCAGAGGAGACCTGGCTCAAAAATGAAGCATAATCCGTCTTTACTTCAACAATGTGCCTTATTTATAAGTTTCTTACATTTTCTGTGTTGTTTGGTTGTGATCCTTTGTGGTTTTTGCACTCAGACAAAGGCAAACAGTCCTTTTTTGCCCACCAAATATTTAAATTCAAAACGTGCAATGATCTCAGCTGGTCTGATTTGACTCTTTAAATATGAAAATGATGTTTTATTTGTTAACTATAATAAAGTTTTTACATTTCTCTTTTAATCAGTTGTTTTGTTTTATTTCCAAATATTTGAATCGCCTTCACGCGTGTATGACCTCTACAGCGCCCTGTATTTTCGTTGCCTAGTGACGATTCAAACACTCTTGCCAATGCCTGTAGATTGTTGCGGGGTTTAATCACGAAGAACAGCTTGTTTCAAAATGATGGACGGGCCTAAACAATTAGACGAAGAAACTTTGCAAGAGCTCTACGCGTGGATAGACAAGATACCACTCTCGAGACCCAAAAGGAATATAACAAGAGATTTTAGCGATGGAGGTATGCCTACAGAAACAATTAAAACAGCTAGCTAATTAACTATTCATGATGTTTACATTTTATATGCTATATGAAAGTAAATAATAGCCTAAATACGGTGTGTGTGTGTGTGTGTGTGTGTGTGCTATAAATACTTTATAATTGTAATATAATATAAAATAGTTTGCCATTCAAAACTATAGTTCTAAGTTCACTATTGCTGTCATTAAGTATTTTAACGATTTTCATAAGCAGTTATGACTGCAGAAGTGGTGAAGCATTTCTTCCCTAAGCTGGTGGAGCTGCACAACTACACGCCCGCGCATTCCACGCAACAGAAGCTGAGTAACTGGAGCACCCTGAACAGGCAAGTATATTTATTTGTTCTCCACGCAGACAGTAATGCAAACACCGCACTGCTTATCTGACCCCCTCGTGTCGCTTGATATATTCCCCCGGGGTTTCAGGAATGTGACATTACACCTCAGCAACAACAACTCTAGGATCTCCAACTGAACTGTTAACACTGCTTGGTTATAATATAGCTAGCTGCCTACCTAGACAGCATATGTAGAGCACTGGGGGAAATAGATAGCAGTGTCCTACCAAATAAACAGATTTCATGTTTGTCTGGAATTGTACAACACACACCTGCTTGATGTTCTCACTTCAGAAAAGTTTTCTCCAAGCTGAATTTCCATATACCTGAGGAAACGGTGAAGAATATTGTAGTCAACAGAGCAGGCTACATCGAACCATTCCTTTGCTCTCTGAGAGAGAGGATAGATGAGAAACGAGCAGGAAAACAATTAGATGGCACACAGGTGCGTATTCGCATTAGCATTGTTACAGCATATCACTTTCATTTCTTCTTTCTTGATAATGATTGAATGATAAGAAATTTAACCTTATCTTGTTCTTTTTTACAGGACTTAGAATATTACAGCACTGCAACTGGACAGTCAAGATCGGGTAAATACTGTGAAACATATAAATGTGGATTCAGGTTCGCACTGGTTATAAGCTACAGTAGGGCAGTGAAGGTCATCTTGAGGAGATATGAATAGGAGACCAAGGCCCAAAAGTGGGTGGGGGAGGGCTTGCCGAGAACCGCCGGGCTGTGGTCTGCTTAAGTAGAAAACCTACTGACTCTGGCTGTGAGTCTAGGTAAATGTATTTTTATGAAACAGTCCCAATTCAATGAGTTTTAGTGTTCTTTATATTATAGGGATGGTTCTGCAAAAATGAATGAGTTTAATCACCCAAATGATGTTTCATTAGACTTTGTTAGTTCTCTGATTTATTTTTAATGAAACGATGAGAAATGAAGGTTTCGGTTCTTTCATTCAAAGTCAAGATCACCAAACTCCAAATATGTGTTTGGAGCAACATAAGGGTAATTCAAATATGGCAGTTTTTTGGAGGAAACTGTCACACGTAAGCTTAAAAAGAAGGCCAAACCCATGTCCACGGCCAACAAGGTGGCCTATATGCTTTTGGAAATAGACACTCCGTTTCTTTATTTGTAAACTGATGCTAAGCTGTCTTTTTTAAATACCCAACTTATTTTCAGGTCATTGTCCACAGACCTGTCACAAACATTCATCCAGCTGATTTTTGGGAAGAGATGTGATGAATACATATGGATTAACACCTTTTTGGATCTTCTTCATTTTGGTCACCTGGACTTTTAAATAGAGGAAGAAAAAATTGTGTTTCGAAGATTAACCAGTCTTATGTGTTTGAAGCAACATAAGGAAAGTAAATTATAACCGTTTTTTCGGGGAAAGTTTCACATTAAGTTCAAAATGAAAGCCAAAACTGAGTACATAAGTTAATGAACCATTTTTTTTTAACCATTTGTGTCCTGTAGAGTCATGAGGATGCTGGAGAGTGTTATGACAAACTTGACAAACAAAGATCTCATCTTTGTTAGTACAATAATACAACGCATTCATCTTTACACACCCTCTTTACACAGGAAGGAACTAGTGCTGTTTTTGCATGCACAAAATGATTCACAGTGCTAACCTCAATAACCTCTCACATAAATAAAGCACAGGCACAAGTAGCAGAAGTCCCACACCACACCATATCATAGTTTTCTGAAGATGAAGAGAAAATATGAACTGTAGATTTTTGTTGGTTGTCTCATTTGAATTGTGGTGATTCTTGTTGATGCTAGTAAGAATGGTAATGAAATTCAATTGCTTTATGAGCTCATCAGTCTGAATGTCTGAATACTTGGAAATTCCTATTACTATTTTTTAGGAAGCTTAGGCTGCATGAGGCTTGTGGTCATAAATGGTCTGACTGCCACAATATTCAGAAATCACAGCCCTTTACTGTAAACCAAACTAGCAAGATTAGCAAGAACCAAGATGAATGTTTTGTGATGTGTCTGTGAGGCTTTGTGTGCTCAGATCTTCTGGTAAGTTCAACCAAAAACAATATTTGTGTCATCATTTATTTACTTTCATTCTGTATGAGTTGACACAAAAGTTGATATTTTAATGAAACTTCTTTTGCCCATACAGTAAGCAAAACCCCACTGGACTGCACTACATTTTATTGTATGGTCAAAAAATGCACACTAAAACCACTATAGTTTCATCTAAAAGCTTAAGCATCTGGCTTTTCACCTTGGTGCCCTATTAGGCAATGACTTTACAGGCAATATTTGCGCATAAAGGTCATTGTTAGGGTTTGATAATCTGCAGCAAGTAAAAACCTTTTGGAAAATATTGGTCAAATTTACTTTTCTCTTTGTATATTAAAATGGGCTAACAAAATGGTTAGCTGTGTTTGGAAATAAAGTAAATGCACTGCATTGTCAGCACTCTTAACATTACATAGAAGGGGGCCAGCTTTCTATTTCCCACACCTCATCATTATGGTGTCTTAGTCATGACATCATCTGATTTCAGGTCCAACTCCCTCTTTTCATGATAGAAAAGGTCTTGCGTCCATCAGCTCCATTCATCAGATAGCCCTTATCACTTCCAACAGGCTCAACGCATTTGGCTAAAATCCCTTTTAGTCCACAGAAAACTCAAGCAAACAGTAAATTATTGAGTCTATTATGAGACCTGAGAGGCTATGGATCGTTTCTGATAAATCATATTATCAGAGTGCAGACTATTTCTATCAGAGAAACAGGAGTCCTGTGCGTTTTAGTGTGATTTTTTTCAAGGTGTTGCTCAATTTTGTTATTTTATATTTTCTGGGATGTTTATAAGGTGAAGCACAGCTGGTGTTGATGATTCAGAGCTTAGAGCCAAATAAAACTTTCCCAGTCTGTAGTTAAAGTCTGGTGCCCTGTCAATGTGTCTTTTTGACCTTATTGTTTTTAATGGGTTCAAATGGAGTCTAATTAGTTTAGCCTTCCTGGTTAAGCAATTCTCATGAGCTTAAAAATCTTAAAGCATGGGGGAGTACCACTCAGCCAGAGGAAATTGATTCAGGGTATGGTGAGAGTAAAGTCTCAGTGCCTGAATTTAGCCTGGAGGGATTCAGTATCCGCTGTCTGTGCCAAGACCCAACACTTGAGTTTTAGGCTTTCACCAAAGACACATTTGTGCAACACATTTCTCTTTGTTAAATATGAAATGTTTAAAAGAACAGGTTTTATGTTCTTAACCCCTTTCTCTGTTTTCCTAAATGTCTCCAGATAAGCATCCAATGATTATTGAAGCCACTCTTGCCAATCCAGCTGCTGTGAAGAGGAAAGATAAAGTCAGGTACTGAGTTTTAAACTATGATGTGAAAAGGACATTCATGTAGTCTTTGAAGACCTTTATGAAAAAAGTACACATTTATAATGGACTTGTTGGAAATCTTGTGTAGTGCTGCTGCAGCCTTAATACCAAATGTGGATCCAGGTGTCTGTCTGCTCTTGGAGGAAAAGGAGCAAGCCATTTTGGCTTTACAGGAGACTGTTGAGGTAGGGGTTTGATATTAAAATGCTTTCTCCTTTTACAGTTTAATATGCAGAGACAAGTTTATTGGTTGAGTTCCCAGAAATGTTTAATCACAGGTATTGGATGTTTTCAGCATTGCAATGCAAACATTATAAAAAATTGTATTTGCAATTTCTAAATACTGCACATTTCAATTTGGCATGAAATAAAATCTTCTGTTTTTGATGTGTGTTATTGATGTTATTGTAAAAAACAAAAACATCAGTGCATGTTATTTAGTTTTATTTTGTAATAATACAAAAATGCAACATTTTTTAGGAAAGTAAAAAATATCATCATTCAATGTTTTTGGAAAATCATAGACCTATCTCTCCTGATGTATGCTGGGTTTACTTCAGTTATTTAGTCCACTTAAATCCCCTACAAGCTTGCATTCATCTACATCTACCACCTTTAAATAGTACCATGCCCCCATTCTACATTCTCTTTCTTACAGTGTTTTAGACTTGCATGTACGTCACAATACAGACAAATCTGTTTCATTGTGATAATTTGTATAAATACATTTTTAAAAAATCTTTATTTCTTACATATGATCTTTTAAAAAGGCAGATATTCTTTAAAAAAAATGAATCTTATGACTTGCAAATCGCAAAAAAAAAAAAAAAAAAAGTTTCAGCACTTTTTGCATACAATGCAAAAGGATATTTGTCCTTCCTGTGCTTTTCTCCTGGCAAGTGGTCAAGGGCTGCAGATCACAAGTTCTTTGACATGTTTCCTGTCACTGTTGCAAAAAATTGCAAAATTGTTAAATGACTCATTATTAGCTAAGCATCTATCGCTTGACAGTTAGTAAGAACGTTTTAAGGTTGCAACAACACAATTAAATGCTTTAATAGAAATAATTATAACTTTGCATTTCTATAATTAAAAAAAATATATTCAGTATCTATTCATTTTATGAAGAAATGTGTCATCAAAGTTCACATTAAAGGAAATGACAATGCTACAGAATGATTGTGACAGTAAACTTCTGTTTCTTTTGTGACAAAGCCTTTTTTGCAGGCGTAATATCATAAACCTACAACCACTGTTAAATGTCATATAACATTAAGCAAATGTTTTACTTTGCTCCAGATATTACAGATTAAGGTAGACCGATTGGAGCATCTTGTGCATCTTAAGGATCTACGCATTGAAGACTTGACTAAGCACTTAGAGCGATATAAGGCACGCAACTCATGATCTCATTATTGGCATAGATCCGCCACCAGGAATTTTATATGAGGAAAAGCATACTAAATGCAAACTTAAGACTCAAAATAAACTGTTACAGAGAAAGAAAATCATCTCATTTTCCTCAACTGTTTTCTGATCTGTGATTGTTGGCACTTAGAATAAAAGCTCTGATGTCAATAACTAGCATTTTGTATCAGCTGAGATCCACAGGATGTTATGTAGAGCCCACCTGACTTTGGCAGTTACTATGGTACACTCTAAAAAGTTGACTTAACTTAATATTTCAAGGCAACTCGCCTTTTTACTCAAGTTGTCCACTTAACCCAAGTAAATTCACGTCTCTTTTTTGTTCAGCTAAAACACTTTATTTTGAATGTTGATGTAATTTTTTTCTTCTATTTTTTTTTTTTTTTTTAATTAACAAAAAATCATCCTATAACAGTAACTTCATAATTGCTGCAATGTATGCTGGGAACTCACAAAGCTTGAACATTTCAACAACATGAAATTCTTTGTCCAGACAACTGTGTTTGATTAGTTGGGACAACATTTAAAGTAATTTTGTTGGTCTGACAAAGGTTTTATGTAGTTTAAAGAAAATAGAATTTTTAGTATTTGAGACTTAAAAGATTTCGTACACTGGAAAAATAAGCAACCCCGTAATTATGTACGTTACTGCACGTTTTGCTGAAGTTTCAAAGTGAAATGTCCAAAAAGTGTTGCTAAAACACGTTTAATACGTAACCGTGGCACTTTGTATTAGGTTGGTACAGGTACGTACAGTTCTGCAGTGTTCTTATAATGCTGCTTGAGGTACGTTTTGTGGCCATTTAGAATTCGAATCTCTAGTGATTGTCGCTAAAGATTAATGCTATATCAAGTTGGAAATATCCTCTACACCAAACCTAAACCTAAACCTACCTGACAGTGTTAACAAATGCAAAATAAATTTAAAAACATATTTGCTGATGCAGCCATTCTGTTTTAACTTCCTTGCGCTGATGTGAGCTGTTTTGTTCAACTGTTTTACACAGGATTTGAACTGGTGCTTTTCACCGCTTAATTGCAAAACTGTATCACGTGAGCTACCGAGTAAACCAACTGAGTTGGAAAACTCATACGTATGAAGCTGTATATGTGATGACAATCTTCAAAAGTATCAGTTGTGCAGGATGTTAAAATTTTTTTTTAGGTCATAACATAACATTCTGCAACTAATTGAGTGAAAATGAGCCTTTATTAATCAAAAACGTACCTGTAAATCATACTTTTGTGTAAAAAAGGAATAAAAGTTGTAGGAGTTTTACTGCCTCTAGTGTTCATTTCAACTGGAAACTTCAGTGATTCATTTGTATAGGTAAGTTTTTTCAGTTTTGCATCAATGTATAAAGAGGCACGTATTTCCAGTGAGCCTAGGTTGGCATTTTTATTGTTTTGTACTGTTCTCTCATGTCCACTTATAATGTTATCAAGATTTTTACACAAAATAAAAAAAAACATAATTTAGAAATCATTGGCTATTTTCTGTCCTGGTTTTAACCCCTTCATTAGATCACTCTCTTTAAATAGGCATGGCAGATTAAAGACTGAAGTAAATGCCCAGTGCTATGATTGTTTAACAGTTAGGTTAAAAATGCATAAACAATCAGTACATAACGATCTGTAATAAGAGACAAAGCAATAGTGATCAGAAAATGACAACAATTACATCACACTTGTGTATTGTGACATAGGATCCAATATAAGTTGGCACAGCATTAGTTTCAGTCTTTCTGATAATTTTGCATTGAATTGTGCCTTGTTTGTAAATGAATCTTCTGTAAAAAAGATACTTAAATAAAATAAAATACAAATGAACAGAAGACGTTCATGGTCATCAAATAAAAGTTTATTGTTTGGTTTCTGCATAGACCTGCATTTGTCTCTCTCGTTACCTATACTACATGCATAGATTGGTGGGTGGGGCTTAACAGGCAGTGATGTTGAAGCAGGTGTTCATCTTCTGTGGAGGTGGTGTTTAGCCAAGCTGTCATTTTGGAAGATTTATTTTATTATAAGCTGTTTTTAGACTAACAAGAATGTCTTGAGTTCTGAAACTTACAGAATGTTTTTATAGTACAAGGACCTTTTATATGTCAAAATATTTAATTTTAAATAATAAAATAAAATAATTAAGTATTTTCCAATTTAGGCTTCACTGTACTTCATTCCACTTTTGCTAATCAATCTACATTGTTCATAATTCAAATTTCTAGTGAGTGTCGCTAAAGATTAATGCTATATCAAGTTGGAAATATCCCCTACACCAAAACACTTCAATCTCTTAGGAGTCTTGCTTGTCTCTGCGTCTCGGTCTGATGACGGCTCACTCATGGTCTGAGGTAATACACCAGTTCAGTCTGTGTGACACACTGCTGTCAATCAACTATTGTGGGAGTGGCCTATGTCAACATGCATTTGATAATGGTTTGATTTCAGAAGGGGCAACTGGTGCATGCAGTGTTTTCACCACAAGCTATTCTTCATCATAAAGTCATCAAAGGGAAGACCTGTAATTTGGGGCTTCCTTCAACAATGCGGAATCGGCCCCAGCAGAGTTGCAGACGCTCTTCCTCTGTTTGCTCTTTTGGCCTGAGGAGTACATTTTCGAAACAGTATTTGAAATCACTTTGTGTCTCTCCCATGAAGCATGTGTTTATGTATTTCATCAACCCCATGTGGAAACCTCAGACCAAATGTAAACACTTCTGAAGGGAAGTTAAGAATGGTATGAATCTTTTTCTGTCTATGAGATTATTATGAATTACATATGATTTCTTACAACTGGTTGTATATAAATCCTAAAAGAGAGTTTCATATGGGAAATTATTATATGAAGCTGATGCTCTGAGTATTTCACATGTGTCCATAAAGTTCTCAGAGCTCCCTGGTGACTCAAGCTGAGCTCTCGAAAAGAGACCAGCAGAACTTGGGGGTTGGATCTTTGGGTGGTAAAGTATCATTAAAGCTCTCTGAGTCACACTGAATTACAATCGAAAGCATGTCTGAGCGTGGTACTCCCTCTGGTCTACAATGTCTCATTTTTAAGACCATCAGTCCAACCCAATAGAGAAAAAGTAAACTAAAGTACTGCAGATACACTTCTTCGGGGGGTTTCAAGTGTGCGTGTTTAGTGCTTACACTTCAAAGAAATCTGGTCTGCAAATGTTTTATTTGTCATCATGTTTAATGCATAACTCTTTCAGAATCAGGTTGTTTTCAAGTTATATGCTTTTGAAGTTATTTATCATAATAACTATATTCTTTGAGCTCAATCAACAGAAACTGAAAATAAATTGTGACGAGGGACTTACAGTGAAAGAAAACACAATTTTTTGAAGTTTGTCATTTTAAAAGCACATTAATTTTCCTAAAATTAAAATATTATTGGAAATCCAAGGTTCTTTAAAACAAAATTTTTGCAAGATTTCAGTGTTTACGCAGTGCTTTACATTGACATTTTTGCTCACCAGCCACTGTGGCTAGTGGTTTTTAAGATTTACTAGTCACTCAGAATTTCCCTGACCGCACTGTCCTTATTGGGAAATTACCCTTTGATTTGAAACTGCACACAAATGTTTACATTTACATTTACATTTATTCATTTAGCAGACGCTTTTATCCAAAGCGACTTACAGGTGGGGAAAAACAGC